>CM060958.1:98168824-98249767 GCA_030765055.1 Mantis religiosa
CTTTGCAGTAATTGTGGGTGTTGAAGTGTAACGCAGTGAATTCTTTTGTTTGTTTACGTATGACAGTGGAACAAGACGACCTTGAAGACTTGTGTATATCACGTCATTTTTACTGCGGCAAGGGGTGTAAAGGTTATTGTTTACTGCAATAAAGAGCATTTTAAATTTCTGCAGACAAGACTTAATTCTACGAACCTAAAAGTCACAATATGCTGTTTAATATATGGAAATTGTCCTGTACCGTTTTAGTTCTACACAAAAGTAACGAATGACAAATTGTGTGTAATCAAGGATATGTTGAAGGAAAACATTTCGTCTGTCAATATCGAAGTACATGAACTGTACAGTTTGACTCACATGAGGTAACAGGTCCAATGCTCAGAGACGGAGGAGGGAGTAATGTTGAGGAAGATGTTAGCCTTCTTATCTCACTGGAAGCTGAGATCTGCTTGCATCCTTACCTTGAAGCTGGTTTCATGTATTATGTATTGCAGTACACGGTGCATTTTACACGTCTGAAGTGACTGCTTCATCTCTTATTGGTTCCCCTGTTTCAAATTAGCCTTTATTCTCCAAACTTGAACAATCTTCGCCATCTTCTTCCAACTGAATCACCATTTCCTGCCCTGCAGTCAATAATCCTTTCTGCATAAATTATGTTTCCATTTTCTTCACGTGCCTGCATCATTATTGTTAATCCTGTGCTAAATTTGCCAAATTTGTCATCAGCTAGCTAAATTATATCATTCATTCTGAAGTAACATTTCTGCCAGTTTTTTGTGGTAGCCCAAGTAAGTTCCAAAAATAAAAAATATTGTGTGTATTGGTGGAGAAAACTATATTTTATCGGTGGTACTTGTGGGTTTCAAAGAAATAAATTTGTATATAACAGGACTGAGAGCAGTAGAGAAGTTGCTGGCTCGGAGCTGTTCTTTTGGAGGATTCTACCCAAGCCAGTCTATCATTACCTATCTTCTGAATTTTTAAACTTGGCATGCACCTTCGATAAAGCAGGTATTTTTTCTGAGTTTGTATAATTCATTGATAGTTAGGCAACTATAGTCTCTTTCAAACTACCTAAGTTGATCTTCCGGGTCTTTTCTTGTGGGGCGAGGAAAAAGAAGTAGAACTTGAATGCACATCCTTGATCTTCTGAATTATTTCTCTAACGCTTATCGGCACACATGTAGCCTCAGCTACACTTTTCCCAGCGTTTTTAATATAGACCTCATCACTGTTGGTATACTTTGCCTGGAATTACACTTGCTTACCACTTTACGAATAGGTACATGTAGTACCTTTCCTTTCAGATACATTTTCAGATGTTTATGAAGGAAATATGAAAACAAATAAAAAATTAAAAGTCATTGCAAGTGTAGATCAAGCACACGCTCAATTGACAACACTAACGTTATCAAATGTTCATCAACTTTCATGATTTTATACATGTGGAGCTATTGAGGGTCAATATATCAACAACTCCATATGTATAAATCACCTTCAGTCTTCTTTCAGAATTAGTATCACACTAATTCTTGTAGTGCACATCTTTACTCAAGCTGCCACCTGAAGTTAACTGAACTGTATAACACGGGGACGAGCCTAACAACTTACAAGTTTGTTATTATCAACCTCTTAATAAGTTGTCATCTGCATCTCACAATCAGTACTACGTTTCTTCCTCTAACAACAGAAAATGTACTCGTCCAATCTTCTAAGCATACTTCGAGAGCTGCCACCACATCTGAATCAAACTGTACTTCCTCCTTCTCAAATGGTGAGTCGTTATTCATTTTTTCCTCGTGATCCACATAGAACGAAACATGCTATGCTCTTAAAAAGTTGACTGTCGCTTAAATCTCGTATGTAATCCCCTCTTATTGTGTTAAGTATGTAACGTAAGTATTTTTAGAAATTTTTGCAGGAAACAAAGGAAGTGCCTGCACATAAGACCTACCTATTTTGATTAACACTGCGGGTAAGGATTTGAAAGAGTAGTACAAGTATCTACACCACAGAACAGATAAGTAAGGAACAGAAAGGAACCGACTTCGGACCAGAGAGGAGAAAGGGAAGAAATAAGTTGACGATATAAGAGTGTAACTCGAAACCAAAATTGATAAATGTGATGAAGGGGTTGAAAACCCTGTTTTTATATGAAAATTGTTATGTATTTAAGCATTTTTGAGATATTTCTTTGTCTACTACATTTATTAAATATGAGAAGTATTGTACTCAATCCAAAGCTTCCATATCGAGATCTAACCCGAAATTACAAGCTTTGATATCAAAATATAAAAATTATATGTTGTGTTTAAAAATACAAAACGTTATTTTCTAAAACATTTATCTAATTCTCCTGATTAAAACATATGTTTAGAATGTTTTAAAGATAACTGAAATGTACACCTTGAAACTTCAAAAAATCATCTTTAAAGTACTCTTCATTCTGAATAACATTTTTATACAACTAGTAAAGCGTAAGATATAGACAAAATTTTACTAGACAAAAATGAAAATCTGGATAAAACGCGCAGTAATCTCAAAGTTTTTGTGAATGTTAACTATTTCCGAAACGTGTCTTGTTATTTGTTTTATTTTTCCATGCGTAGCGGTTATACACCTTCTTATGTATCAGACATGCAAAACATTTGAATTTCAAGATTTGAAAACTTTGATTATCACTTAAAGTCTACTGTATTCCCATATTCCCTTGTACGTTCATCTTTTATCTCTTGGACATACAAAGAACTGAATTTCAAAGAGGTCGCCGAGACAACCAGTTTTAAAATATTTGTCTATCACTTAAAGTAAACTGTATTCCCATATTTCCTTGTACCTTCAACTTTTTATCTCTTGGACATAAAAAGAGAATGTAATTCGAAGCTGTCACCTAGAAAACCAGTTTTAAAATATTTGACTATCACTTAAAGTCTACTGAATTCCTATATTCCCTTATACCTTAACTTCTTATCTCTTGGACATACAAAGAGAACGGAATTTCAAAGACATCACCTAGACAATCAGTTTTTAAACATTTGACTATCACTTAAAGTCTACTGTATTCCCTTGTAAGCAAAATAAAGCAATGTTTATCCTGAGGTAGAGAGGAGAATAAGTGTTTGTACAAGCGTAGAGAAAGTTATGTAAGTGTAGCGTATATATTTTATGTGCATACTATATCAAATTTAGTTATAAACAAAATTGTTGATAGTCAACCAAAATTAGTTGAAGTGGATATAGTGATTACTGTGGGGACAATAAACGTGAAGCTGGGAACTTTTAGAGGTGCCCCCAGGGGAGAGAAATATGGATCGAATTCGCACATTAGGATGGTGTAATTATTATGCTTCAGCTGCCTCCTTTGCTACCTTGCTAAGGAGGAAGACGAAATGGCCTCAAGCACTGCTTTAATGACATGGCGAAACAAAGGGAACAAAGCCGATAGAGGTCGAAACGTATGCAAAGACAAAGCACATCCTGAAGAGTATTTTCTATAATCGCGTGCCCCCTTCACCATCGATAACTACTGTGTGCTCTGTGATGAACCTCAGAAAATATACCACTCTTCTATACCCTCCGTCACTATTCTTACAAAAGTTCAGTTTTGTACCTAATTTTAATTCAGAGAAACATCTACGTAAATAATTAACTCGCAAATTTTGTCATACACAAAAACGTGACACCGGCTGTCAAACGTTTTCTTCTATCAGGCGTTAAAATTCCATAACAAACAACTGACTATCGTTAGAACGTTAAAGGATTGATTCATATTGAAAAATTGCTCTAAGACTATTGTTGAACAGCTGCATAAACAAGCTTCATATGAAGTTTTCACAGCCAGAACGAACAAATAATTTATAGAATTAAAAACGAAGCAATTCAATCGATTAATAATAAATATTTGGGAAATGATAGGTGGCACAAACGTGTTTTTAAAGTAAATTGTGTGTTTTAGGAAGATCTAAATTTTAATCATCTAACGTTTACTACCATAACCCATTGTTAAAGGGATGGTGATATAATTATATTTTTAATCGTATACAGTTTCAAGTCAAATGAAGAATTAACCCTCAAAGCAAATATATTTTAAATTCATTATATACATCTTATTTACCAAGGAAACATTCTTTACTTTTGTTTAACTTCCCTCCTTCAAAGTTAAGTCATATTGGACGATGAGTAAAATGATGTTCATATAAGTACAGGATACACAGAGTTTAGAGTAAGCAGAGATTCTTCTTTCAGAATAAGAGAAAACTTCTAACCTTAAGACATATCGGACGATGAATGAAATAATCTTCAAATGAGTAGAGGGTACATAGAGTTTAGAGTTACCAGACATTCATCTTTCAGGATAAGGGAAAACCTCCAACGTTAAAGTTATATCTGACGATGAATGGAATGATATTCAAATGAGTACAGGGTACACAGAGCTTAGACCTAACAGACATTCATCCTTCAGAATAAGGTAAAGCCTCCAACGTGTTCAAATGAGTACAGGGTATATAGAGCTTAGAGTTACCAGACATAATGTTTCAGTATATGAGAGAATCCCGGTAAAAACCTTATCCAGATAAATCAATCTGTCCGATATTCGAAATCGCGTCCTCTTGAATGTGAGGCTGACACACTGCAGATGCAGGCATGTAAATAACTCCTAGAAGATATTTTTATCAAAATCGTTGTTAGATTCTCAGAAAATCAACAATTTCGAAAAGGTTTCACCTTGTGAACCTTTACCTCTCGGAAAACGTATGACAGAACGCTGTTATTCGTTGATGAATGTTGCAAGCTAATCAGCTATGTTAAAGTGATATTATGGCCGCATTAAGGTTGTCTGCCCTATGCTGCCACCTATTATACACCGTTTAAAGCATTCTTAACTGTACTGCCAAAGGATATACAAATTCTGTGCAATTTTGCATATGCATTAAATTTTTAAGGCTTTTGTTTGACTCCCCTCGTAAATTTATAATAGGTAATTTATTACATCCGAACAATTTAAAAATACTATAAAGGGATATTAGAAAAAACTAACAGACAGCCATTAGAATGCTATAAAGTAATAGCAGCTCAGAATTACTGAATGGGAGTGAAGCATAGATTACATGGAGAAAAACAAAAGAACGCTGGATGTAAGAGAGCAGAAGTGTTAAACAGCAAGGGTAGATAAGAGAATAGGATAAGGAATTAGGCGTATTGGAAAATAATATGCAATATGAATTAAAAATAATACTATAAAGGTTAATATATTCTATTCTTTGAACATAACTTAAGATTTTTCAATGAACTTTCTGAAAATCTGAAGTGCTCTTTGTCTTGAATTAATTTTGCATAACCTAAAAACAATAAAATACATAATCTTACTGTAGCAAAAATATAAATCTCACTAAAACACACAATTTAAGTCAAAAACATTTTTGTGGAGAAATAATTTCCGAGAGATTATTTGTTTACATTTTCCGATATAATGACTACTAAACTTTTAAATGGGAAGTGATTATTCATTTCCTTTTTCATCTCTTGGACATACAAAGACAACGGAATTTTAAAGACTCCAATTATACAACAGGTTTAAAAACATTTGACTACCACTTTAAATACTGTATTCCCATACTCTCTTGTACTTTCATTTTTAACCTCTTGGACACACAAAGAGAACTGAATTTCAAAGTTATCACCTAGACAACCAGTTTCAAAACATTTGACTATTACTTAAAATGTGTAGTGTTTAACGCTCGCTTTTACTACATACGGCACCGCAGGCGGTGACACTGATGATACATGAGATGAAGATGGAGCACCGGTGGAATGAGATGGCGGGGGAAACCGGAGCTCCCGGAGAAAACCCGCCCCAGCGCCGTGTTTTCCACCACAAATCTCACTTTGCGGTCACCTGGGATCGAACCCGGGCCGCCTTGGGGAGAGCCAAGCGGTCCAACCACTGAGCCACGGCGCGGCCGTTTATGACTTAAAATCTACTGTATCTCCATATTCACTTGTACTTCAATTTTTAATCACTTGGACACACAAAGAGAACGGAATTTTAAAGTCGTCACCTAGACAACCAGTTTTAAAACATTTGACTATCACTTAAAATCTACTTTATTCCCATATTCTCTTATGCTCTCATTTTTTTTAATTCCTTGGACACACAAAGAGTACTAAATTTCAAAGTCATCACCTGGACAACCAGTTTTAAAACATTTGACTATCACTTAAAATCTACTTTATTCCCATATTCTCTTGTACTCTAATTCTTTTTATCTCTTGGACATACAAAGAGAACGGAATTTCAAAGTCGTCACCTAGACAAGCAGTTTCAAAGCATTTGACTATCACTTCCGGTCTTCTGTATTCCAATTCACTTTTACTTTCATTTATTTAATCTTTTTAACACACAAAGAAAACGGAATTCAAAAGAAGTCTCCTAGATAACTAGTTTTAAAACATTTGACTATCACTTGAGGTCTACTGTGTTCCCATATTCATTTGTACTTCATTTTTACCTCTTGGAAATAAAAAGAGGACGAAATTTCAAAGACGTTACCTAGACAGTTTTAAAATAGTTGACTATCACTCCCCTTGTACTTACAATAATGTAATGTTTATCTTGAATTAGAGGAGTGAGTGTTATAAGAATAGTTTGTAAAATAGAGAGACATGCGAGTACAACACACCAAATCCTTTTCTCGTGTTTTATAGTAGCTTTTTCACATAGGGGAAGCTTAGGTCCGTTTACTCTTTTCAATCTTCAACAGGTTCTTGCAGAATTGACACGTCTGCCTTAAAATCCACTCTCGCAGATGTATTTTCCATATCCAAAGAAGGTAATACCTTCTTTATCTTTCCAGTGTTCGTCCAGCTGCACTTCTTACATCTTTCCGTTTCCTAATCCTTCTTGTCGACCTTCAATCAATTTTCATTCAAATAGAGGTAACCTTTGATCAAACTGTATATTTGATATAGTTGGCTTTAAGAAGTGCAGATAGATCATTCTTGTTCTTTTATAAGTTTGAATTGCAAAATACTCTAAGAGCATTCCATTGAAATAATTTAGCATCAGCGGTGTTCTAACTCAGAAATAACTATATATTTGATTAGGAAACATATCATTCATGATGTCATAATACTGATTCTTCTATATGACTTATATTAATCAACATACGAGGTGGTGCCGTAATGTTTTAATTATCACCCGGTAGTTTTTATGTCAGAGGGATGAAAATTTTTCAGTGTCATCACTGATCTCTCTAGACATAATGTTGGTAGTTTCAGTGATTCGAGTCCGTTTGGTTCTTTACACTGAGTGCCAGAAGTGCCTGAAGTGTATGATGGAGAAAATTGAGGCTCGTAGTGTGATCAAGTTCCTGCATTTGAAGGACAAAACTGCCCGGGAAATCCATGAAGAGTGACGGCAGTTTATGGAAATGATTGCCCATCGTATGACACTATTGTCAGGTGGAAAAGGAATTTTCAAACTGGTCACATGTCCCTGACAGATTAGCCAAGAGCTGGTAGACCGCCAGGGACAGACGATGCTGTCACAGGGAAGAAAGTGGAGTGTTTAATACTGGAAGACAAACGAGCAACCATCCAAATGATCATGAATGAGACACATCTTAGTTATGGTAGTGTGTGGAAAATTATTCATGGCGAACTGCACATGTCTAAAGTGTCTGAATGGTGGCTTCCACGTTTGCTGACCCCTTTCCAAAAGCAAACAGGGCGTGACCTTTCAAGACAGATGTTGATGCTGCTGGAACAGGATGAAATTTATTTTTTGATCGTCTGGTAACCGTTGATGAATTCTGGATTTGTTATTATGCTCCAGAGATAGAAGGCAATTAGCATGGAATGGAAACAAGCCCATCCCCCCCTCCCAGAAAAGGCAAAGCTCCAGCAAAGTCAGCTGGAAAGGTCATGTTTTCAGTTTTCTAGGTCTGTCGTGTAGTCATCCTTAGAGATTTTCTTGCAAAGGGTCAAACCATCACTGGCGAAATTCACTGCAATCTTCTGGCCAAGTTACGAGCAGCTCTGATTAAGAAACGACGCGGTATGCTCTCCAAAGGTGTTCTGGCTGACAATGCACCAGCTCATTCATCTCAAGTTGCAGTTGACAAAACAAGTGAATGTGGCTTTGAGATCTTACAACATCCGCTTTATTCATCCGATCTCAACCCAAGTGACTTTTTCTTGTCCCCGGAAATGAAGAATCCGTTGAATGGTCGCCGATTTGACAACACAAATGACGTCATTAATGAAGAGAAAGTGTGGTTTAAAGCGAATTCTGCAGACTTCTACAATCAACGTGCTCAGAAGGTCAAGAAACGCTGGGAAAAAATGTATAAATCTGTATGGTGACCACGTAGAGAAGAACTAACAAGCAACACAAACTCTCTATCACATTTTTTAAAGCGTCATAATTAAAACTTAGTGCCACAATTTGGTGGTCTTTCTTAATTCTTCAACAGATGGTCGCCAGGTGATGAGTTTGAAATTCTGTATTCTTTGCAAAACCAAGGAACAAGGACAGTAAAACTAACGACGACTTTCCATTTGAGAAAAGTAATAAGAATTGGAAGATTTTAAATAAATAACAATTAACACACCTCGGAGATAGATAGCTTTACACAAAAATGTGATTCGAAATTAAGTTTCTCACCAGTAAGATTTTATAAGGTTTACCAGTTTACGAAAGACGCACAGAATAAGGACCTCCGAGGACATAACCATAAATCTAGATACAAATATCATTTGCCATGAAAATAAATACTCGTAGTTCATCAATAAAGAAAGTTAAGAAGCGTCTTTTACAAAATTGAGAATTTTCGTGTTTCACATTTCAGAGATGAGAACTAACAACCATAGCGTATGTGATGGCGTGTTTGCTTCTCATTCAAGAGGGTTCGGAGTTCTAATCTCGGTCACGCTGATAAATTTCTTCTTAGGTCTTCCCTTAAACTGAAAGATAATTATCTGGTAACTCTAAGCTCGATGTACTTTGTATTTATTTGAATCATTTTATTCATCGTCCGATATGACTTACAGTTGGAGGTTTTCTCTCATCCTGAAATATAAATGCCCGTAGCTCTAAGCTCTATGTACCCTGTAATTATTTGATCATTATTTCATTGATCGTCCGATATGACTTAACGATGGAGGTTTTCTCTTATCCTGAAAGTTCTGGAAACTCTAAACTCTATGTACCCTGTACTCATTTGAACATCATTTCTTCCATCGTCCGATATGACTTAACATTGGAGGCTTTCTCTTATGCTGAAAGACGAATGTCTACTAACACAAAGCTCTATGTACCCTGTACTCATTTGAACGTCATATTTATCGTCCGATATGACTTAACATTGGAGGCTTTCTCTTATACCGAAAGACAAATGTCTACTAACACAAAGCTCTATGTACCCTGTACTCATTTGAACATAGTTTCATCCATCGTCCGATATTACTTAACATTGGAGGCTTTCTCTTATCCTGAAAGGTCTGGTAACTGTAAGCTTTATGTATCCTGTACTCATTTAACATTTCATTCATCGTGCGATATGACTTAAAGTTGGAGGTTTTCCCTTATCGAGAAAGATGAATGTCTGGTAACTCTAAGCTCTATGTACCCTGTACTTATAACATCAATTCATTCATCCTCCGATATGACCGAACCCGCTAACAGCGCTTTAGACAGTAAAAATAGGAATTAAAGGAATTAATAAAGATGAAATACTTTGCGTTTTTCTGACTTCTTAGTAAGTCACAAACACATCGTTTATTTGTACCTAGTTCTGGATATTGGTTTGACCTGTTGCAAAGGGTTTTTAACAAAATGGAGTGGACGATTGCCAAATTGTAATATTCCTGGAATGACAAGGAAGGTTGAACAGTAAAGGAAGGCAAATCCTTGCAGGCTCGTATAAAGTATCCATCCAGCCATGCAATGAGGACATGATCTTGTTTGTTTTTCGGATCTTGTGTTTTTTTTTCTCTTTATTCAATATCGAAAGACCTTTTTTCAATCAATCCCTTTCTTTTGTGCAGGTTATGCAGGAGGGCCGATATTCCTCCTTTGCGGTTACCCTCCCCTTGCCTTCTTCAAGAAGCTAAGAGCAAAAGTTATACAAGTCGCTTTCACATGTTATTAAAATTGCTTTCGCTAGCATAACTATTGCATAGCCTTCATTGTTTTACCTAACAGCGCATTTAACAACGAAACATCTGACACACGCCAATCACTTCATGTATATTAACCTAACTGGAAAAGTCAGTAAAATGCAAAAGTTAATTATTTTCAAAATAATTGATTGAGTGTTTTTATTAAAATACCGTGCCTTTTGTACATTTTCATGACAAATTAAATATACCTTGAATTTTCTGGATGTCTTCAGAAGTTCTCTTCAGGCTCAACTACTTTTGAACAAGTAGTAAACTGGAACAGATAGACAAAATATATCTATACAAAAAGTATGTGATATTTCTGGACTCAAAAGTTTCGGAGATTTATTTTTATTGATCTAAAATTAATACTTATTCTTTTCTTAAATATGAAGGCGTTACTCTTCCTTCTTTCTTCTTTTTTTGTTCCTTAGCTATGCAAAGAGTAAAACATATCAAAGCCATTTTATAACGTCACGCAGCTTAACTTATTAGACTGACGTTTATGCCTACTTTACTTTGTAAAGTAGAGTAACAGGTTCCACGCTCGGTCATATAGAAAGACAAACGAAATGATATTCAAATAAGTCCAGGGTACATAGAGCTTAGAGTTACCAGACATTCATCTTTTAGGATAAGGGAAAGCTTCCAGCGTTAAGTCATATCGGACGATGAATGAAATGATGTTCAAATTAGTACAGAGTACATAGAGCTCAGAATTACCAGACATTCATCTTTTAGGATAAGAGAAACTTCCAGCCATAGTAGCACAATGGTAGTGCGGCTGGACGGAAACCAGAAGATCCGTAGTTCAAATCCCGGCTATGGCATTGAATTTTTCAGTCTGACTCTACGTTTCCACAATTTAGTCTACACACGGCCAGTGTGAAAGAATAATTAATTTCCATTAATTAACCTAATAGTGGTTTACTATGAAAAAAATCCGGGCCTTAAAGTACTTACATGTAGTAAGTCGCCATTAAGGTAGCTGTCTCATGTGTTTATGAGAACTCCTAAGTGGTTTACCGGGAAAATACGAGTCAGTTGGAGAATTTAATGTCATATCGGCACGTTGGCCAAAGTAGCACAATGGTAGTGCGGCTGGACGGAAACCAGAAGATCCGTGGTTCAAATCCCAGCTATGGCATTGATTTTTTCAGTCTGACTCTACGTTTCCGAAACTTCCAGCGTTAAGTCATATCGGACGATGAATGAAATGATGTTCAAATGAGTACAGGGTACATAGAGCTTAAATAGCAGACATTCAACTGTCAGAATAAGGGAAAACCTCCAACGTTAAATCATATCGGACGATGAATGAAATGATGTACAAATGAGTACAGGGTACATAGAGCTTAGTTACCAGACATTCATTTTCAGGTTGAGGGAAAGCGCCGGAAAAGCAATAACACCCTCAGCGAGACTAGAACTGGGTACTTCTTGTACGTAAGAGAAAAGCGCTAATACTACACCACAGAGGTGGTCATGGCATTTTTTTCTCCAATAAATTTTTAATTACGTTCATTCTAGAAAGAAAGCTTAATTTTAAATATAGATGTTAACTGGTTTTATGCCCCAGCCTCTGGCATTACCATTACATATGTCTGCAACGAATATCTTTATCAAGCAAGCAAAAAGGGGAGGGAAAGCTTTTTTGTCCTTTGAGTAAGAATTCATTTGGCCATGAAGGGATATTTTGCTCTAGTTGTTACACTTGAACACAAGACACAGACACGTACGCATATACAGCCATGCCCAAGGTGGGACTCGAACCCGCGAACCCCTAGGCGACGGAACGTTGGAGACATACGTTCTAACGACCATGGCTACGAGGGCCGGCTAAAAAAACTTCCACGTAGAAAAAGATAATCCTGGCGGGAAAAAATGTCCACTCTCCAGTCGGCAAGCGAACCTGGTACCTCTGGTTTAGCAAGTTAGCATGTGATTCAACAGAAGCAGTGTTTGCTTGCAGTGCTCTTCTAGAAATAATAGTGGAAGTCTAGTTAGAAACGTTAAAGCGAAGTAACGTTTCTTCGGCAGGTTATTTAATTCCCATCCGATATCTTTTACATCAAAGCTGGATGTTTTATTATTCGTGTATTGATTTCCGCAATGGAATAAGGGAGAGTACGTGATATTTACAGCTGTTCCTTAATGAAGGTTCCTGTACTCATGTAGCCGACGTAAAAACGATCTGTCTATATACTTGTGCAAGCTATTCTTACCAAAGCTTAGCTAAGTTATTCGGGATAAATAATTGTAGAAGTCTTTTGTTATTTTTATGTATAAAATGTGGAGATAGAATACAGTAAGTTTAAGGAACAGTCAAGTCTTAACTAATCGCTTGGTGATTGATGTTCTTTTTTGTGGTTCCTGCTTTAGAAAACAAGATGTATAACAACTTCGCTTTTGAGAAAAATATATTTCGAAATTCACACCAATAACAAGGAATGTCTCAGAAATTGTTGGTTGTTGGTCGTAAACTGTATGTTTTTACCAAATTTGCATTTTTTTGTGCACTGATATTTTTATTATCTCAGCAGTTGTGCAGAATAAAGAGGGATTCAGGATCTATTTCGAAAAGTACACATTTCATTGACGATGGACATGTCTTAATCATATCGTGTTTTAATGTAAACTTTTAAAACAATTTGAGAACAACATTTTCGAAAATTTATGCATTAGTAGTGTGAATATTTTCGAGTGGGGAAATTTAGAATGTTTTCACGAAAGATGGCGAACTTAAATTCCGAGTTTGTTACCATTTTTAGTGTGCTGTTCGCAATCCCATATTTCTTTAGCGTGGGTGGAAACGTGAATGACCCCGTTCAAGAGGTCCGAGTTCTATTCTCTGTCAGGATGTGTTTTCTGGATAAGGTTTTCACCCGCGATTTTCTCTTATCCTGAAGGTTGATTGTGACTAAGCTCTATTAACCCTGGACTGATTTGAACATTATCGTCCTAGATGAGTTAACGTTGCAGGACGCAAATTAAAGTTAAAAAATTTGGGCACACACTTAAGACCTTAAAAAAAAGCTATTTTGAATTTTGGAGCTCTCAAAATTTATGTTTCCAGTGAAATTTCGGTACCAATTTTTGGATGGAAACTGCAACAGTTGTTAATATTGTCACACGAGCGCTGGAACACCCTGTGGAAGCAGCTGGCAGCGGAAGGCAGGGGAGGTTCGGTTAGCCACACCTCCCCCTCGTCTGTCTTATAGTGGTGACAGGCGGTGGTCAGGAGAAAAACATGACTGTGCCGTCTGTTTCTCTTACACCTGGTTCTCGATCCTTCTTTTACTGGAACATTCTCGCGGACACTGGAAGGCGGCGATATTCCTATATAAAGGGGGTTTGCAGACAGACGGAGTTAGTCAGTCAGTTGGTTAGTGAGTGTGAGTGAGGAGACAGTCGCAGTTCTTGGTGTAAGAGTTAGTCAGTGACGTGTTAATGAACGAGTAGATTGTGCAACGGAAGACTGTACGTAACTGGTATGTGCATCGGAGTTTATGTAATCGCGAGTACAAGTGAAATTGTAACGGACGAACTGGTGAATTTGTGTAATTGTGTGCAGCAAGTAATTCTGTGTAATTGGCAAGTGTTAAACTGTAAGTCGGTGGAAATAAAGAACATTTTTGAGTGGTGAAATTGGACCTTTCATTTCACGAACCCACAAAGTCACACTGGTGTCAGGAAGCGGGAAAACAACATCACCGAACATTACAACCATGGACGCGGCATTGGAGAAAATTTTGGAGAAGATGATGGAAATGAAGGCGGAACTGAAAGAAATGAAGACGGCAACTGAAAACCTCGCTGCAAAAATAGAAGCGGCAAACAACAACCTCATCGCCGAGTTGAAACAAATGAAGACGGCCAACGACATCACCGCGGAACTGAAACAAATGAAGACGGCCAACGACAACATCACCGAGAAGATGGAAGAAATGAAGGCCGAGTTAACCACAGAAATGAGAGCAGCGAACGGCAGTCTGGCCACGGAAATGAAGGCGGCGAACGAGGCTCTCGCCGCAAAGTTTGAGGAACGGTTGGCCGGCGTGAGGGATGACGTCACGAACCTGGGCAAGCGGAAGGGTCAAGTAGACGACCGCCTTAATGATTTAGAGGAAAAGGCCGACAACATCGCAAAACCCCTCACCCGACTGACGGAGGAAAACCGGCCTTATGTGTGGACGGAGGACGCCGAAGACGCTTTCCAGCACCCGAAGGAGACCCTGTGCAGTGCTCCAATTTTGGGTTTCCCACAACCGGCTGGCGCCTTCATTGTGGACACCGACGCTAGCGACCATTGCATTGGAGGTGTCCTATCGCAGATCCAGGACGGCCATGAGCGCACAAGAGTGGAAGAGAAGGAGCGTGCCGCAGCAGTCCGAGTAGTTGTGGCAGTGCCTGCTGAAGGCTGGGATAGCGCAGGCCTGAGGAGGGAGCAGCTGGCGGACGCAGACTTGGGGCCACTCTTGAGGGAAGTGGACGCAGGGACGAGACCAACCTGGGAGGACAACGCACCGAGGAGCGCCACCTACAAGTCGTACTGGGCCCAATGGGACTCGTTGAAGACCAGAGAGGGCGTGCTGTTCCGGGTATGGGAGTCACCCGATGGGAAGGCGCAGAGAGAACAGTTGGTACTTCCCCGGAGCAAGGTCCCGGAAGTCTTGGAGGAAGAGCACGCCGGTACTTCAGGAGGACACCTGGGAGCGAACCGAATGATTCACAAACTACGACAGCGCTACTTCTGGCTGAGACTCCGAGCGGATGCTGGTGGTACACCTGGACCGCCTCGCACGCTACGATGGTGCTGTTCGGGGCGAACAGCTTTGAGGAGGGAGCAGTGTCACACGAGCGCTGGAACACCCTGTGGAAGCAGCTGGCAGCGGAAGGCAGGGGAGGTTCGGTTAGCCACACATCCCCCTCGTCTGTCTTATAGTGGTGACAGGCGGTGGTCAGGAGAAAAACATGACTGTGCCGTCTGTTTCTCTTACACCTGGTTCTCGATCCTTCTTTTACTGGAACATTCTCGCGGACACTGGAAGGCGGCGATATTCCTATATAAAGGGGGCTTGCAGACAGACGGAGTTAGTCAGTCAGTTGGTTAGTGAGTGTGAGTGAGGAGACAGTCGCAGTTCTTGGTGTAAGAGTTAGTCAGTGACGTGTTAATGAACGAGTAGATTGTGCAACAGAAGACTGTACGTAACTGGTATGTGCATCGGAGTTTATGTAACCGCGAGTACAAGTGAAATTGTAACGGACGAACCTGTGAATTTGTGTAATTGTGTGCAGCAAGTAATTCTGTGTAATTGGCAAGTGTTAAACTGTAAGTCGGTGGAAATAAAGAACATTTTTGAGTGGTGTAATTGGACTTTTCATTTCACGAACCCACAAAGTCACAATATAGAGCGATCCATATAAACCTGAACTATTTTAATAAGTCATAACTTTTGAACCAATAACAGGACACAAGTACAGATTTGGGAGAATATAATACACAATTGGGAGATTACATTAAACTATCTACATCTCAAAGAAAATGTTGGAAGTGTCCTCCACCAGCATCTATACACGTTTGTACTCGTCTCACCATATTCTCTGAAGCTTTGCGGAGAGTATCCTCACCAATGTTGCTTATTTAGGTTCAAATAGATTCCTTGAGAACATCAATTGTCCGTGACCTATCCTTATACATTCTGTTTTTAGATACCCCCAAAAGAAGCAATCCGGTGAAGTTAGGTGAGGGGATCTGGGGGGCCACAGACATTTTGAAATTATTCGATTATCAAAGAAACTGGTTACAAGTTCCATTGTGTCATTAGAGTGTACAAGAATAGGCCACGGACAATTAATGTTCAAGGAATCCATTCAAACCAAAATAAATAACTTTGGCGAGGATACTCTCCGTAAAACTTCAGAGAATATGGTGAGACGTATACAAACATGTATAGATGCTGGTGGAGGACACTTCTAACATTTTCTCTGAGATGTAAATAGTGTAATGCAATCTCCCAATTGTGAATACTATTCTCCCAAAGCTGCACGTGTGCGCTGCTATTGGTTCAAACGTTATGGCCTATTGAAATGGTTCAGCTTTATATGGATCGCACTGTATATCAAGTGCCAGAGCAATGCTAAATTTATTCATTTGAATTTTATGTTAATATGCACAAGAAATTAAAGTGTTAAATTCAGTGAGTCTTGAGATGATGCAATATGTATACAAGATGATGTATTGCTTTATTAGTAGTAGTTGCAAAAATGATATTACGTAATGTGTTAAAGTGGACCAATGAAAAGAAGTTTATTTTGTATTTATAGAAACGAGAGGTAAACTATCAATAGTTGGATAAGAAATAATGTCTTTTGCATCGTGATCTCAACGTGAGTGGACGCGTGTGGAAGTGCTGGATGTTTGCAAAAGTCTGGTTGCAAACAAGAGACGTTTAACTGTGCTTTAATTGATAGTCAACATGACAATTCAATGCCAAGGACGTAATATGAACCACGGATCTCCTGGTTTCCGTCCAGTCGCTCTAAACCATTGAGCTACCATGGCCAATTTACCGTCATGACATTTAATTCTCCATGTAACTCGTATATTTCCCCAGTAAACCACTTAATTATTCATCAACGGGAGAAACATATGGTTTTAAATTGTGTTATTATATTGATTTAAAATAAAAATCATATTGAAATTGAGTTTCAGATTTGAATTAAATTTTTAAACGCTTTTTATTTCCCTCACATTAAGTTCCCATACTTAAATTATCCGATACGACGACCAAGATAAGATCTCATGTGAACCTGAGCTACAATAATATGACTTTGTAGGTTCGTAGAATTGAAAGTCCAGTTTGCAGAAATTCCAAAATGGTCTTTATTTCTTTAGAAATACACTTTGGTCAGCCCTTACAGTAGCAGAATTACGTAACATACACAAATACAATAGTCAAGGTCGTCAAGTTCACTCTCCAAACGTAGCTGCACGCGAACGATTGTCAAGTTCCGATTACCATTCTCTCTTGCTGGCACTCCACGGCTTCTTTTACAGCTCCGCTCACTGTTCGAGGAATTAACGGAATTTTCTGT
The DNA here is from genome assembly GCA_030765055.1 of Mantis religiosa. Lineage (NCBI taxonomy): Eukaryota > Metazoa > Arthropoda > Insecta > Mantodea > Mantidae > Mantis > Mantis religiosa. The sequence goes on from CM060958.1 coordinate 98,186,087, forward strand.
AACAAACAGGACGGCACTACAACCTCCCAGTAATCTATCTTTATCTGTTTCGGAAAGCTTTTTATCTCCGCGTTTCAGTATCTGTCTCTTTGTGCGCGCCGGACTCAACAATGCTCGCGATAAGAAGAAACGCTGGCTGCGACAATACATCGCTTGTGAAGAACATCGAGAAACAACCACTACAAATAGTTTCCCAACAAGGTGCAAAGATGATCCATCATGCCAGCAGCCGTGCATAAGAGGTACTGCTACAAATCCACTACCTTGAAGATTCGAAGAGGAGATTGAAAATATCGATCCCTTGACAATAGTGGGGTGACAGAATACTAACGGTGGCTGAACTACAGAGGACAAGGTTTCTAATAGCATGGACTGAAACTCACCGGTGCCAGCACGCATAAAGGGTTTCCTTTTATGGGCTCACATGTCCCTGAGTCTGAATTTTTTGAAGACATGCCCCTATTGAGAAACTAATGTGTAAGTATTGAAAGATAGAGTCAGACTGAAAAATGCAATGTCATAGCCGGGATCTGAACCACGGATCTTCTGGTCGCCGTCCAGCCGCTCTAACTTTTGAGCTACTATGGCCAACGTGCCGACATGACATTAAATTCTCCAACTGACTCGAGTTTTTCCCGGTAAACCATTAGGAGTTCTCATAAACACATGAAACAACTACCTTAATGGCGACTTACTATGCTGTAAGTACTTTAAGGCCCGGACTTTATAGTTAACCACTATTAGGTCAATTAATGGAAATTAATTGTTCTTTCACACTGGCCGTGTGTAGGCTAAAGTATGGAAACCGAGTTACATGTCGGCATGTTGGCCATAGTAGCTCAATGGTTAGAGCGCTGGACGGCAACCAGAAGTTCCGTGGATCAAATACCGGCTATGACATTGGATTTCTCAGTCTGGAATCTCTCTTTCCATACTTTAGCCTACACACGGCCAGTGTGAAAGAACAATTAATTTCCATTAATGTGTAAGTAAATAAAACTAATACCAAAAGCGTCTCTGATACTGTTCTTAATAACTTATAAAGTTCAATAGGATATCTCACACCTGTGAAATTTCCAAATTTCACGATGAAAAACAAATAATTTCATGAAGTTTCACACCTAGTAGACCTCGCCGTTAAGAGTGCCTTCAAAAGCCATTAGCGTCGCCTCTTGGCGTTATCAACGATTTCCGTTTAGAGCAATTTAGAATTCCAAAGCAATATTGAGGCCCTTCTTCGGAATTCCTCGTGCTTCTCCTTACATTCCATACATTCATTATAACTTTCAGGTTATTCCTGAATAGTGAAAAAATATTTTGTATATATTACCTCTCTGTACGAGAACTTACCTTCTTCAGTAACAGTTAATATGATATACTGATAACACATATTGGTTTACTTCTGTTTAGTTTATCTACCGGGTAGACAAGGTATTGTCTTTAAGCCAAAAATCTGATACTGTTATTTCAGATCATATTCCGTTTTGGAGTTGCCTGAATAAAACGTTTTATGTCTGTGAACAACATTACTTAAAAAATTGCTGAAATACCAAATGTGTATTTCATTTCATTATCTTTAAAAAATACAAGAAGACATTCAAGAACATCTACACCCCAGACTATCCTTTCTATAGAATATTTTTCGATAATTTTCATTTCAAATAAAGAGTATGTTTTGACTGAAATGCGATATATTTAACACATTTTCAGGCAAGTGAAGCGTGTATCTTTAATTTTCTGGAAATATTCTTCCAACACCTCTTCATTCACGATGACATCCGGAAACCGTAAGAATTAGACAAAATCCACCAGTGTGGAAAACGCAGATTTCGTTCAAAATATGAAAGTAATATTAATTCATTTTGAACAGAACGGTTTTTGAAGTATTCTTTGCTATATATTTTAATTATCCAATAATAACTTTCCTGAAGAGAAACATACATTTTTTATCTCTTACCCATACAAAGAGAATGTAATTTCAAAAACGTCACCTAGAAAAGTTTTAAAACATTTGACTATCACTTAAAGTCTACTGTATCCCCATATTCCCTTGTACCTTCATTGCGCACCTCGGTAGCGTAGATGGTAGCATGTCTGCCTCACGTTCAAGAGGTCCGAGTTCGAATCTCGTTCAGGTGAGTTACCTAGTTACCCCTAGATAAGGGGTTTTCCCTTATCCTTCAAGACGAATGTCGGGTAACTCTAAGATCCATGGACCCTGGACTCATTTGAGCATCATTTCAATCAATTCATTCAACGTCCGATATAACTTAACCTTGGGGCGGACGTAAATTACACAAAAAATTACAAAGAGAACGGAAATTCAAAGACGTCACCTAGACAACCACTTTTAAAACATTTGACTATCACTTAAGATCTACTATATTCCCATATAACCTTCTCCTTTCATATTTTTATTTCTTGGATACATATATAGTACGGAATTTCAAAGAAGTCTTCTAGACAATCAGCTTTAAAACATTTGACTATCACTTAAAGTCTTCTGTATTCCCATATTCCTTGTGACTACAATAAAAGATAACGTTTATGTTGAAGTATATGGAGGAGCAAGTGTTTGTAAGAATAGTTTGTACAAGAGTAGAGAAAGTCATGGAAGTGTAACACACCAGATTTTTACTTTATCATTTATCTGCATTCAATTCAGGGATTGTACTGGAAATACCGGATCCTGGGGTATACAGGTTCTCTATACAAGGTGACTAAAGTACAGAAATAAAAAGAAGAAACCCTAAAAATACACGACAAGTATATATTCAACAAAATCTTTACCTTTCTCGTACAATATCCTAAACTGTAGCTTGTTATACTTTGTACTAGTAGAGATTCAATAAGAAATGTGTATAAGGTGGAGAAAAATATTTCGTATAAGTGAAACGATTAAATAAAATGACAGCCTGCAGGAGAAAATCAAAAGAATGAACAGAAGATACAGCATCTAGAATCGTATATAATCATAAACAAGTCAATATAGGTACTGGATATCTGAGAAGATGTGGGAATGACTTGAGTGGAAGTAAGTATTCCAAAAACTCAAGTAACAAGAATATATTGGAAATGGTTAAGTCTACGAAAAAAATCTGTTTTAATAAATTTTGTGTTTAACGTGATCTACATTTTTGCGGAGTAAGATTTTATCCATATTTTAGCAAAACTCATCCGGCATTTAAGAGTACCTGACAGGAAAATCCTGGAAAATTCAACATATTAAGTTTCGTTTTCTATTTTCTTCTTAAACATGCTCAATTTTAAACAAAATCATAAGCTTTTTCTCATAAAATCCAAATTTATTTTTAAATTGTGCCATCTAAAGGTTATTCTAGGACAGGATTTACTTTTCCTCTCTTTTGAAGGTGTTTGTGTCACATCTTGAAAAGATGTTGAACTTGAATGTCAAGTTTGACTTTGATTGACCTTTCGTAGTTTGAGTTAAGCTGTTTGGATCATAAGTATATGTACTTATTGTATATACATAAGAGAATGGGTAAACAAAAATAATAACTTGAAAACACTTATGAATATTACACTAGAGTAAAGAGAAGTGTAAACCACGAGAACTCTAAAAATGGCGTACTAATAGTACGAACTACTGCATCCCAACTAGTGGCTTCACATTTCACAGATACGTTGCGCTTTCTGCATAAAACGTTAACTGAATAGTATTAAAATAAACTACAATTGAAGTCAAGGGCTGTTAAAGATGCCTTACTCTCTCTGAAAAGATTCCGGAGTTAAAATAAATTCATTTGTGTTCAATTAAGATAAACAGAATGAAGTTCGCATGTAAAAGATAACACCGTTTTTTCGGCGGTCAGCGTATCCATGTTTAACAAATTGGCCAAGTGAGAATGGGCGGTTGCACCATCATGCAGTAAATTTGTATCTTCAAGTGCAACGCTTGGGAAATCCCTGATAGGGAGGAGGGGGAGGAGGTGTTGTAACGCAAAATGGTGAAGAGGATCTGTTCTAATGGACGTGAAATCCCTGAATGTAATGCCGGAGAGAGGGCGAACCCTAGTGGAGGGATGCGACACTAATTCCCAGGACAGCAGAATACTTGGTACCGGGTGCTGCGTTGACTGTGCTGGAATTCATTAGCGGGATTTATATCTTCACATGCTGCTTGCTCTCGCTTTTCTGTTTTACCCAGTTTGGAATCTCAAGCAGTGCCACCTTCTGACGTTTCAGATCGTTTGTTCCGGAACGACCGAAGCCACAACAACCAAGAACCTGCTAATACATTTTCTAACTTCTTTCACTTTCTGCTACTATAGGAAAAGTATGAAAAAGGTTTAAATTCCTATTTTGGAGTTTAAATTCATCATCCACCAACTACCGGAAAATTAAAAATAAAAAAACTTTCCTTCTCAATTATGGAATATTTTAAATACTTTTTCATTTTCTCAAAAATATTTCTTAACAGTTTTCAGAACATTACTATTTGTTTAAGATATGTCCACGACAAATCATAGTTTTTCTTGATTTTTTTTACGAACAGCCTCATAAGTTCCCTTCGTTCTGGATAACTTTAGTATAACTGTTAAACCATAAGAGATAGAACGTGGGATTTGAACCACGGATCTTCTGGTCTATAGAGTACTTACAGCATTGTAATTCGCCATTAAGGTAGTTGCCAGGTGTTTATGAGAACTCCTAGTGGTTTACCGGGAAAAACACAAGTCAGTTGGAGAATTTAATGCCATGTTGGCACGTTGGCCATAGTAGCTCAATGGTTTAGAGCGACTGGATGGAGACCAGAAGATCCATGGTTCAAATCCCGGCTGTGGCATTGAATTTTTCAGTCTGGCTCTATCGTTACATAGTGCGTCCTACACATGGCTAGTGTGAAAGAACAATTAAAGACCAAGTATTACCAAACAAAAAATTTAGATGGTGTTTTTTTATAGAATTGACTGTTTCTGAGATATTCGCTATTTGCCTGCTTTCCAATACTTATACTTTTCTTTTTTCTGTTGGTCACTCAAAATTGTGGAATTTCAAAGCCATTATGTACCGAAGAGCTCTTAAAATGTTGAATATCCCCTAAGCCAAGTCCATGTCCCTATTCTTCCCATTGGAGATATAAGGAAATATATGTACAATTAAACAATTTCTATACTGTGATCCACATAAACCTGAACCATTTCAATAGGTCATCACTCTTGAACCAATGATAGGACACGCGTGCAACTTTGGGAGAACACAATACTCATCTTTTTTCTTGCAATTTATGTCCTCCAAAGTTAAGTCATATCGGACGATTAATGAAATGGGTGAAATGATGCACAAATCAGTCCCGGGTCCATGGAGCGCAGAGTTACCCGAAATTCGTCTATCAGGATAAGAGAAAACCCCGGAAAAGTCCTTATCCAGGTAACTCACCCTGACCGAGATTCGAACTCGGGACCTCTTGAACGTGAGACAGACTCGCTACCATCACCGAGGCGGGCATAATACGCAATTGGGAGATCACATTACACTATTTACATCTCAGAGAAAATGTTGGAAGTGTCCTCCACCAGCATCTATACATGTTTGTACTTGTCTCACTATATTCTCTGAAGTTTTATGGAGATGATAGCGAATTAAGAGACGGTTATAGAACAACGTTCCATACATCTATTGACACCATGGAACTTGTAACCATTTTCTTTGATAATCGAAAAATGGCTGATCCTCTGACCTAACCTCAGCGGATTTTTTTTCTTGTAGGCGTATCTAAAAAGTAGAGTGTACAAGAATAGGCCATGGACAATTGATGTTCTCAAGGAATCCATTCGAACCTAAATAAGTAACATTGGTGAGGATATTCTCCGTAAAACTTCAGAGAACTTCTGAGTATAAGACGGCAGAAAGTCATGTGAGTACAACACATTCATGCCGGATTTGACCAACAGATGTTAAAGTCCACATTAACAAGTGTAACGTAACAATTGTCACAGCACTAACAAAGCTGTTAAATTTCTTGCATTTCACCAACCTGTTTTCTGAAAATGTTAACACGTGTTAGCGTCAAGAGATTTGTAAAAATTACAGCTATAGAAGGCTATGGATGAGTCGTATTATTTTCTGAACGTACTGCGATGCGCATTTGTTTTCATTTTCGTCTGTATACAGCTGAAAAAAATGGTCGGTAAACAAAAGCCATGGGACAAATTTCTCATAGATGGAGAAAGAATTGTTAATTGAATTGGTGACGAAGTATAAGGTTATCTTAGAAAATAAAGAGGACGGGTGCGGTGAATGTAAAAGAGAAAGATGTCACTTGAGAGAAAATTAGAAACGAATGTAATTCAAATGCAGGTGTCACTACTAGAAGCACGAAACAACTTCGTCAGTCTTATGTGAATTTAAAACGAGGTGCGAAGGACAAGTGACTTGAACGTTTCAAGACGGGAGGTGGACAATGTATTATCCACATAATTTAGTTTTTTAAAACGAGGTGCGAAGGCAGAAGTGACGAACATCTCAAGACGGGAGGTGGACAGTGTATTATCCACACAATTCAGTCAATTATAAAATAGCAAAGTTATTAATACTTGAAGCAAAGGCGAGATCGGCATATTCCTTTCGATGCATGTTCTAAACTCATTATTACGTAAATTTAAAACGAGGAGCGAAGGACACGTGAATAGAGACTTGAACGTTTCAAGACGGGAGATGGACAGTGTATTATCCACATAATTCAATGAATTATAAAATAGCAAATTTATTGAAGCAAAGGCAACATCGGCATATTCCTTTCTGTGCATGTTCTAAACTCTCTTGTACTTCCGCAGTAACCTTCATATCAACTTGTTTCGACAGTCTATACCTCTGTAGAAAATTTTCTTCTGATAGCTCCTCAAAGTAATTTGTCCTCATAGGTCATACTCCATTACGAATGCCATTTAGACGGTCTTAAATATAGCAAATCGATATCAACAGCTGCGTTCACGACCGCCATCTTGAATATTTACTACTGTTAAGGACTTAACAGCAGAAATTTGTCTTGTTAGTTTAACAAGAGATTTAACACGAGTGTTAAGCTAACACTCGTTGGTGAAATGCAATTTTTGTTATAACTATTGTTAAACTCGTGTTAGGTCTTAACATCTGTTGGTGAAATCGGGCATTAGATTAGGCTGAATGCAATATTAGCTATTTGTACTGTAGTTGTATATTACGCAATGTATTTTTTAAGTACTGGGATGAATGCACCAGGGTGTCACAAAGCATAAAAATTGTCATCAAGTCTCTGTGGCCAATAAGACAAGATCCGTTGAGACAGTTTTTGTAATGAAAGGCAAAGTTTACTCCTGTTAACCTGCGAGAACATGGAACCACAGTTTGTAAATCCTTCGCCTTCTAAGATGTCAGTCTCACTTTCAAATCCTGTTCCTTCTTACCTAATCAGATTAAAAGATTTGCTACAACCATCTCTGTCTGTAAGACCCACCTGAACTTCTAAATCTCACAGTGCACTCTTCACGTTTCGCATGGAATTTCAATGTAAACATGAGAAATCATTAAAAGTCTCTTCAACTAACACTTTGGGGAAGAGTTTGTCTTTGTGGAGTCGTTCCTCGAGTGTCTTCTGTATCACGTGAACTTTGCTACTACATGATCTTCATTTTAAACGTCCTAGATTTGTGTTTTATAAATACGCGTGCCTCCTGAAAATCTGAATTGGATTTTTATGTATTTTATACAACTTCCACAATGGAAGGAAACGCATTATTAATAATTTACTGGCAAATATAACTTGACAAAGAAAAACAGTTTCCTTGGTGATGACTAGGGGGCGTATTTTGCCCTATTTGCCCATTTTATTCCTTTGTTCAGAAAGGTAGGGCTTTAAGTTATAAACACGTATTCAACAATTACTGGCCTAATTTCTTTGTTTTATAGTGCCTATAAATGCCTATTTCATACATTTGTGCCTATTCTGCTTATTAATGTATAAAACTGTCTTTTCAGCCAATTTCTTCTGCTTGTAATTTGTGACAACAGCTTTTGGATTTGTTGGTTTCAACGTGAAGTTTTCGGTGAAGAGAAATTTCTTACTGCTGCATATTGGATATACCTACAAAAGGTAGGTAGCCTTACAGACTGTCGCAATGCGCTAATGACGTCATCGACAAATCTTAGAATTCGCTCAAGGACGAGTAGCAAAGACCAGCTAAATAATATTTTAATGAATTGACAAATGACCACTCTGTAAAAGCCCATTCAGTAAGCAGTTTTTCATGTGCACACATAGATCAGTGTCCTACGCAAACATGCCAAAAGAGAAGCAACAAAAGTGTAATTTAGACAAACTGTTAAATCCTCAGAAACTATTGTAACTAGAAAGCTGAAACTTGGTATTATTCCATTCTTGATCGATCACAAAAATAAATGGTATAAATTTTAAATCTAACAAAAGCTTCAGATATTTCAATTTTCACCCTTAAGCCCCCCTCCCACACACCAAAATCCATGTGTTTGTTTTCTGTCATAGTTAATTACTTCACACCTTTCTGCACGTTATGGTTGTTACTTAGAGAAGTGTATTTATATGTATTTTAATTATACGACAGTACCTATTTTAACTTGCTGTGGAGCCATTTATGAAATTTGGAATAAAAGTAGAACTATTTTGCCTAAGAACCGCAAAATAGCATATGTTTAGCAAATTTTTTGCAGTATATATTGTATGATTGTCATTTTGTTATAGTGCATTTCAAGAGCCATTTTACTAAAATTTTGTATTTCTAAGTGTTTATTAGCAAATTTTTAGTGCCTATTTAAGTGTCTATTTTGCCTATTTAGTGCCCCTTTGCCTGACAATTTCACACACTTTTAGTGCCTATAAAGCCGCTCCCTAGTGAGACAAAAAGAACATACTGCCTCTGTAGCGTGGTGGTAGCTAGTTTGCCTATCATTTAAGAGATCCCGAGTTCGAATCTCGGTGAAGGTGAGTTATCTGGATAAAGTTTCTTTTCCCTCATCTTGGCCACGTTTGAAATTAATTTCATTCATCGTCCGATATGATTTAACCGGCAAAGAGAACGTAATTTAAAAACAGTTGTCCATTCCTGGTAACCATAGATTAGATTAGATTAGATTGATTTGCGTTCAGTAGGTTCACTTGTAGCCAGAAAAGGCTGTGAACATTGAACATGTCTAGAGGTATAAAGTTTAATGGCGTATATATGTACAAAAGTTAACATAAGACACATGTTATAGTACACAGGCAATATGAACAACAATATGGAAAACAAAGCAGGGATAATTATATTTGATACAAAATGAAACACTTTTTAAACCAGCTTTCACTTGGCTTATGCCAGTACGTCTCAATCTTTTTGCAATGGATACCATTCTTGTTATTTATTAAATACATATAGATTAAAAATAAACTTTCAGCTTGCATCAAATATTTATAAGTAATGATTTGTCATTCGAATAGTTAAATACTACTTATAGAACTACAGAAGCATTATCAGGATAATTTATCATTCAGATAATCTTGTACAGAATAAAAAGATTTTGAGCAAAGGTACTCTCTAACAGCTTTTTTAAAAGCACCGAAATTATCAACTTTTTCTTTAAGAACATTAGGAAGTGCGCCAAATATTTTGATAGTTTCATAATACACACCTTTCTGGAAGCAAGAAAGTTTAGCACTGGGATAATGGATATTATACTTTTGTCTAGTGTTTATTTTGTGAATTACATTATTTGTTGCAAATAAGGCACGATTGCATACAAAGAATTTTAGGATCGAGAATATATACATGCAAGGAAGCGTTAATATCTTCAATCTTGTAAAAAGATCTTTACAGGAGCATCTAGTGTGGGTGTTAGTAATGATTCTTATAACCCTCTTTTGCATAAGGAATATTTTTTTACTTTCTACTGAGTTGCCCCAAAATAATATTCCATACTCCTTGTCCCTTGTCCATGTCCCTTGAGTCCGTTCACCTCATCCGTTCCTCACTGAGGTATATATCAAGAGATTCAGTTGCTGGTCGAAGTACTACGTATCCCCTCTAACAACGGATACCTACATTGCAACATAAATTAATATTCCTTAATAAATGCTATTGATCTCTGACCAGAAAACGTCTGCAGGGATTTCTGTTTTCTAGAGCAGCGAAGGAGAGAGAGTGACCACTCATGAATGTAAAATATCTATTATCTACACTAAATACAAACAAAAACATTATATTCCACCACTGCAAATACACGAGCGTATGTTTTCTAAAAGGCCTAAGCCTTGTCAGTATGTTGAAACACTAGCCGTAATCTCTCTCAGATAACACTAGTACATTCCTATAACCACATAGCCGTGAGGGGAACACAGTATGTACGCAAGTGACTTCATAGGACACTGCAACATTAACAACACTAGGAAAGTTTACTGCAAAACGGCCATGTCACAAACATCGTTGGCTAATACCTAATATGAGACAAACGATGTTGGCTAGTCATTTCTAGGGAAACGATGTAAATGTAGGCCTAGTGGTTGTCTTTTATTTATACAGTGGTTAAAGTGAAATTTTTATCTATCCTTAATACTCATATGTTACTTTAGTAGGTTAATTTCTATTATTAAAATACAACTTTAAAATTAAGTGCTGGATAAATAATTTAAATGTCATCGTCATAAAATCTTCATGATCCAGGAGAATTCCTCTGTTCCGACCCCATACTTCTTCCCGTCTTTTTACTGCTTTTTCCTATTGCTCTATAACCAACTTCCCCACATATAGTCAAGATGTAGAAGAGGAATGCTCCGGTGGACACCTACGTTTAATGCGAACCAACAATCAACCAATGTTGATCGCATATTAGAGATTGCTTCTATCATGATAATGCACTCAAGTCATCACACATCGCCAACTGTAAGGGAAGCACTGACCGCTCAAACCATTCAACAGTTAGCTCACTGTTTTCCTCCCTCAGATCAAATGGAACCTAAGGGACATCAATATGGCAATTGAAGTGAGCCTTACAGGGTCTGTGCGAATAGCTGGCAGTGGTATATTTATGCAGCAGTTCACTGAACATATGTATAACTTAAGTAAACGTATTTTAAGGCTTACTTGCTTTGTTCTCTGTTGAGTATAAATTTTTCAATCGATTTAAATTAACATTCCGATAAACTAAGGGCTTGAAACTTTAAGTTCAGCTGCCAGCTCGAAGAAAACGCATATCAGTTCAATTTCAGAAAATTTTTCCACCGTAAACTAACCTTTACACGACAAATTTTCCAATATTTTCATTTTTCTTAAAAAGGATAACATCTTGTTAAAATATCACATATTTAAGATATGTTCGACAAATTAAATATGTATGTATCTTGAATTTTCTAGAAATAGGCTGTGAAATTTGTTGAAACTTTAAACATTGCTCAGAACTGGATTAAAATGACATTTTTAATTTAAATTGGTTAAATAAAATAAAATGTTTAATATACAACGTTTTATGTCCGATTAAACCTATAATACTTATTTGTGGTAGTAGTGAATCAAAACGTATTTTATCAACGAGGGGAAAGCTTGCTAATTTGTACCATACAATGTTTTATTAAACACTTACCCTATCACTAAAAGGGCTCATTACCTTTTAATTAAACTATAACATGATAGTACAAATTGTTTGTAATTTTTGTGGAATACAGAGCTATTTAGACCAAGGCCGTGTCACAAACATCGTTAGCTAATACCTAAAAAGAGACAATCGATGTTGGCTAGTCGTTTCTAGGGAAACGATGTAAATGTAGGCCTAGCGATTGTCTTTTATTTATACAGTGGTTAAAGTGAAAGTTAATATATCCTTAATATTAAAGTGTAACTTAAGTAGATTTAGTAGATTTATACTTTAGTAGATTAATTTAGTTATTAAAGTACATCTTTACCAGTAAGTGTTGTATAAAATATTTTTCCTAAAGCATCTGTGTTCCTGAATAACCTAGTGAGAAAGAATATTAATTACTTGAAGATTGCGTCAACAATTGGTAAATGTTAACGCATAACAATCTCACCTGGCGTAATGTACAAAAATAGTTTATTTACTGGTAGATAGCTGATGTGTGGAACTGGTGACTTAGTTCCTCATGCTATTCGACTTTCACGTCACCTTTTATCCCATATACGAGGGAAACCCGAAAGAAACCGGATTGTTGTCATAAAAATTTTATAGCTGAACCTTTTAACAAAATTACTTCAATAACCTTCAAAATACTCTCCATTAAATGCGATGCACTTGTCAAGTCTCTTTTCTCACTGCTGGAAGCATGTTTGCAACCCTTCAAGTTTGATATTGTCCAGTGCCCTTTGTGAAGCTGTTTTTACCGCCTCCACATCGTCATAACGCTCCCCTTTTAGCGTTTTTTTTTTTCATTCGTGGAAATAGGAAAATGTCACCCGGGGCTAGGTCCGGCGAATACGGAGCGTGGGGAACGACAGACCACCTCTGAGATGCCAAATAGGGGGTCATTCCTAAGGCCGTGTGTGCTGGAGCGTTGTCGTGCTGCAGAAACCGGTCACCTCATTGCCAAAGTTCCGGGCGTTTCCTCCTCACATCCTCTCGCAGACGCCTTAAAACATCCAAGTAAAAGTGCTGGATGACAGTCTGCCAGGGGTTACGAATTCCCGATGCACAATTCGACGAACATCGAAAAAGACAATGATTGTCGTCTTGATATTTGACCTCACTTGCCTTGCTTCTTTTGGAATGGGAGAGTTGGGAGTCCTCCACTGGATTGACGCTTGCTTGGTTTCGGGGTCATACCCGTAACACCAACTCTCATCTCCTGTAATGACTTTGTTCAAGAAGTTTGGATCACGTGCAATCTCTGTTTTCAAGTCCTGAGACACATTCATGCGGATGGTTTTGTGCTCCTGTGTGAGAGGGCGCGGAACAAATTTAGTAGCAACACGTCTCATGTGCAAATCCTCCATCAAAATCCGCTGGCACGAGCTCCAACTGATTCCTGTCGCTGCTGAAATTTGGTCGATCGTTTGGCGACGATCCTCGTTGATCTTTTGGCGGACCTATTCAATGTTCTCCTCATTTCGCGATGTTGAAGGGCGTCCAGAATGTCTTCAACACATATCTCACCACGTTTAAAGCGCCCAAACCACTCGAAAACCTGTGTGCGGCTCATAGAGTCCTCCTGGAAAGCTTCCTGAAGCATTTGGTGTGTCTCCGTTGCAGTTTTCTAAGCAGGAAACAAAATTTCACACACACTCTTTGTTCTTTTAAAGTTGTCATAACGACTTCGCAGAGGTAACCTGCCAACAGTCAGAGAAACAATACCACACTTGCACGTTCAGCTCTACACTGACGCCGTCTGCACAGATGTTTCATGAAGGTCTCTACTAACACTCTCTAGCGTGAGAACCCTGCACTACGTCTACGAGTGGCAGCGCCCTCGGAGTCCGTTTTCTTTTGGGTGCCCCCCTCGTATTGTATATAGAATATCAATAGGAAAATACAATAAACTTAAGAAATGGTGAACTATTTTAAGAGCTGGCCACTATGTAAAGGCTTTGAATATTTGTCTGTACACACAGGACAGAAAGAAACAAAAAAGGAGAATAATGATTTCCCGTTTGGGCCATTCAAAACAATAAAAGACATATCTTAAAAATGTCTAACTCCATAACGGAAATAACTACGAGATAAATTGTGTGCTTTAACAAGATCTGCATTTTCTGTGTAGTACGATTTACCAGTTACGCAAATCCATTCAGAAAAGAGCACTTCAGAGGTTATTTACCAAAACTATAAATCATGCATTTAATTTCTTCGTGGAAATGTCGTAGAAGTTGTCCTATTTTAATTAAAATCGTTAATAGCATTTATTATAAAATCAAAACTTTAAACAATATTCCTTGTAAAGGGTAGTTTGGAGGGTGAGTATCCTTGAACCTGCATCACATCCTTATAAAACGCTTAATTCAAACACCAGGTCTTGTATTTATGGGTTATTCGCTTTTCAGTGAAATACCAAATTCAGTATTTATGTTTTGTTGTGAATGCATTTGCGCTCTCAAGTTCGTTTCTCTCTTGTTACTTGGAGAGGATGCTAAGTGTGAGGCCACACTTCCAGTAAAAGAAAAACAAAGGTCCCAGTACATCTTTAAATATAGAAGCATTTTTCTCAAATTTTGCTAAAATATTGGCAATTTTTAAATTTATTTGTTGTTTAAAATAAACATGTTCAGATAAATAACTTCTTACGCTAATTTTTACAAAAGGAACTACGTTTGATAACCTTATGAACGACTTTATTCGTTCAATATTACATAATTGTTCGATGAATTACTTTGAAAACGTTGATACATTGCTTTAATTAATTTTGCCTTAAACTGAATTCTGTTTTCTGCGCGAACAGTACAATTTCTTTCACTGGAAAATATTTCTGTAAAAACCGTGATATTTTGTATTCATGAACTCCTGCATTGTCTTTCTTTTCATCACTTGACGTGAACTTTTCCATGAAAAAATTTGAAAATTGCATTTTATTACTTAATTGTAATTATCCGTGGTATTACGGTGTCCTTCATTTAAAACCTAACGGAGCACAGGGCGTTTTGCCTCTCCCGCGACCTTGCTGAACTCCCGCTCTACCGGCTGCCGTTGTGCGCGGTGGTTCGCCCTCAGGGATCGCGTCAACTTAATAGTCGATACTGGGTCTCCGAAAATCCATATCGCGTTCTAGAAATTATGAACGGAAAGTTGAAGTTTGCTGTACTGTTAGCGCTAGACGCATAATTGGTCGAATATTCTACGAGCAGAGAGGCAGTGAAATGACACTTTGACCCATGAACTGAGAGAAGAACAGAAGGCATATAGGTGGCTTCAACAAGATTCTGTTAATGCCCACACAACTGAGGAGTCCATGAGTAAAATTAGGGAAGTGTTTGAAGATAGAGTGATTAGTGCTTGATCCCCCGATCACAGTCTATGGGGTAACCTTAAAGACAAAGAGTTCACGAGGCAAATCCTCATATATTGGAAAAACTAAAACAAAATATTAGAAATAAACTTGTAAACATTACAGTGTCCCAACTTAATGAGAAAATGTTCTCCCGTTATAATGGTGTTTAGCCAGGATGGATGACATCTTCTATAAGCTACGAGTGTTATATCTGCTTTACCCACGGAGTTTATGTAGGAGTAAACCCGGCTGGGGTACAAAGGCGAAATGCCGTACACTCGTTAGACTTTAAATAAAAACTGTTAAAAAAATAAACCACGTCCTCCAACTTTAAGTCATATCGGACGATGAATAAAATGATGTTCAAATGAGTACAGGGTACATAGAGTTTAGAACTACCAGATTTTCATCCTTCAGGATAAGGGAAAACCTCCAACGTTAAGTCATATCAGACGCAGAATGAAATGATGTTCAAATGAGTACAGGGTACATAGAGCTTAGAGCTACCAGACATTAATCTTTCAGAATAAGGGAAAACCTCCAACGTTAAGTCATATCGAACGATGAATGAAATGATGTTCAAATGAGTACAGGGTACATGGAGTTTAGAACTACCAGACATTCATCCTTCAGGATAAGGGAAAACCTCCAACGTTAAGTCATATCGGACGATGAACGAAATGATGTTCAAAGGAGTACAGGGTACATAGAGCTTAGAGTTACTTAGCATTCATCTTTCAGGATAAGGGAAAACCTCCAACGTTGCCATACTGGAGGCTGAATGAAATGTCCAAATGAGTACAGAGTACAGAGACCTTTGAGTTACTGGACATTCATTTTTCAAGATATAGGAACACCCTGGAAAAAATCCTTATCACCCTGACCGAGATTAGAACTAGGTACTCCTTGAACGTGGGGCAGACGGGCTACAAACTACGCGGCCGAGGTGGGCAAAAGTAGATGGAAGTAGTTCATTCTGTAAATTATATTTGTCAATATAAATAATATAATCGAACTGGTCAAAGGCAGCAATGAGGGGATCTGGTATCCCTTTCATATGCTCTGAACCTTTATGTGGAGTTCCTGAAGTGCTACCTTAAAGAGAAAATTGAATACTGGGAATAAAATAACACTAGTATTATATGAGGCGAAAGGTTTATAAGATCCAAAAATATCCTAATAGGAGTTGAATTACATTTCGTATACTCACTAGAATTTTTGCGCTCTTTAAGAGATTGTCTTTGGAAGGTTGGTAAAGATGGCGTGATTTTTCTTTCTAACCTAGATGAAAGTGTCTCAGTGCCATCAAAGTTGTTCTTATAATGCATTAAGATGGACATTAACAACATATGTATAGAAGTGGCACCCAATAATCGGTGAAGGTCGAACTGTGAGTACTACAATGTTTTGGACAGCCTTGTCTTGCCTACTACCTTGGCCATTAATCATCTGTACAACGCCATTGCCCTAGGTGTGTGTAGCGGAGACAGTGTCATTCAAACTAACCGATTACTTTATCATCATAACACTGTAAAATAAAGTTAGAAGAGAGGCGGCCTTCCAGATTAGATTGATGCGATCCACATACACCGACGAGAACTTTGACGTTACCAACAAAGAACGGGTGAAAGTAGTTGTTAACTTTCGCTACTGAGCAAAATATTAAGTGGTCTAGCCCTCATATTACTCTCTCTTGCAAACATAGAGCAACTATTGTAATGCACTCAAAATTCACCGAAAAAATCATGATACGAAAATCCTAGAATATCAGTTGGTATTTTAACTTCAAAATGTTATGAAAATCTGACGAATAAACCG
Organism: Mantis religiosa; assembly: GCA_030765055.1. Lineage (NCBI taxonomy): Eukaryota > Metazoa > Arthropoda > Insecta > Mantodea > Mantidae > Mantis > Mantis religiosa. The sequence continues at coordinate 98,202,840 of CM060958.1, forward strand.
TCAGGAAAATTACTACATTGTTTGAATGAGTAGAGTCAGAGTGAAAAATTCAATGCCATATTTGGGGGTTCAACCACGGATTTCCCGCTCTACGTATGATTGCTCTAACCAACTGAGCTACTATGACCAAAGTACCGACATGACATTAAATTCTCCAACTGACTCGTATGTTCTCCCGGTAAACCACTAGGACTTCTCATATGCTATGAGACATCTTTTGTGGCGCCTTACTATTCTGTAAGTACTTAAGTCCCAGGCTTCATAGTTAAACCACTATGTCTTTTTTTTTACGGCGGTAAATTTATGGAATTAATCATTTCTTCCACATTAGTCGTGTGTAGGCTAAGGTTTGGATGATTAAAGCCATACTGAAGAATTCAATGCCTCCGCTGGGATTTGAACCACGGATCTCCCGCTCTCCGTGCGGTTGCTCTAACCAACTGAGCTACTATGACCAACATGCCGACATGAGATTAAATTCTCCAACTGACTCGTATGTTTCCCAGTAGACCACTAGGGGTTCTCATATGCTATGAGACACATAACTATTTGTGGCGACTTACTATGCTGTGAGTACTTAAGTCCCAGGCTTCATAGCTAAACCACTATGTCATTCAGGTAAATTGATGGAAATAATCATTTCTTCCACACTAGCCGTATGTAGGGTAAGTTTCGAATGCCTAGAGCCAGACTGAAAAATTCAATGCCATAGCCGGGATTTGAATCACCCTCCCGCTCTCCGTGCGGTTACTCTAACCAACTCAGCTACTATGGCCAACATAACGACATGAGATTAAATTCTCCAACTGACTCGTATGTTTCCCAGTAGACCACTAGGGGTTCTCATATGCTATGAAACGCGCTACTTTTGTGGCAACTTACTATGCTGTAAGTACTTCATTGTGTTATATCTTGACATCTCAGGGCATAACCTTTGAATTCCTCTTCATTTGGATGAATTTTGTATAAATTCTTTCTAGTGAAGAAAAATTTTTAAGTCTCTTTGGTTTGAATTTTAATATACTTTTGTATTTCTCCAACAGAAAGTCGTTTAACGTATTCCAAACCACCTCTGTTCTCGCCATTAAACAAAATGTCAAAGCCATCGTAACGCGACTTGCTTTTTGGAACATTTGACTATCGCAGAAACTACTGTATTCCTTACACCTACAAGAAAAATTGATGATGATGATGATGATGATGATGATGATGATGATGATGATGATGATGATGATGATGATGATGATGATGATGATGATGATGATGATGATGATGATAAAACAATTTTCTTACATATTTTATCTCGGCTAACAAACATTTTGGTACACACTGTCAACGGCAAATGTTTTAAAAATTTCTGCAATAAACGCTGAAAATGAAAATAATTTTACATCTTGACAAGATATCGCCTCATACATCAAAATTAACAAATGAGTATCTGTATCTACAGAGCAGTACAATAGAACATCCACCATATACCCCATATCTAGTAGTTAGCTTATAAGTGTTTCCAAAAATTAAAGATAGGATGCAGGATTCACTTTTTAGTCATCATATTAAGCACCAGAACATTACAAGAACCTGGTTTCTGAAGTACTTCAAAAATGTGGCATAATTGTATTCCCATTTTATCTACAAGGAAACGTTGATTAACACGATTTCTTAACCATTTTGATTTAAATAAAACATATACAAGAATAAGCGTCCGTAAGAATAGGTTTACGAGACTGGGCAGAGAAATTCGTGTGAGTAACATATCAGATGAACTGTATTACTCCGCTGAAAAATTGTTTTACAACTTCTGGATTTCTTTGTATCATAGTGTCGCCAGGCATTTTTTCCTGCCGGTCCGTGCCTATGCGAACGTCGAGAGAGAGAAGTAGGGAGTGAAAGAAACAGATAGCGTCCAAGCTACGCCCTCGGAACGGAAGAGCTCTTGTTACTTGCCCAGAAAGAGGCAGAGAGATGTTTGGACAGTTCTCTCTCCTCGCTGCATCGTGAAAGACCCTGATGTTTCGGCAACTTTCGAGAAAAAATGGCTCCGTTATAAATAAGGGACAAGGAGGTTTGACTCATTCACCTGGGCCTACCAACTCAACTAGTCAACATATTACAGTTTCCTCAAGCACCGCACCTTCAAAGTCACAGTCACGAAGAAAACATCTGCTCTTAGACCTATGAGAGGCCGAGTCCCCAAAGGCTCTGTACTATCTCCCACACTGTTCAGTGTACACATGGCAGACTTTCCAACTTAGCCGCGTGTTTAAATGGCACAATATGCTGGCGACGTGCTGCTATTCTGCAAAGACAGGCATATCCTCAGGCCCTTCAACCGAATACAAAGACAGCCTCGTTCATACAAAAGTGGTGCCGGCGTTTGGAGGATAAAACTCACGCCATACTATTCACTAAGCGTCACACCCCCGCAGACTGTCCAAATTTCAATTTCAGAGGCCGAAGAATAGAGCGGGTACTTTCTATCAAATACCTGGTAGTTGAGTTAGACAGAGGTTTGACTTTGACACATCAGGGAACTCTGGACAAGGGCTAAGGTAGCTATTGCTTCCTTGTACCCTATGCTGCGTTCTCGTATCGATGCCAATCCGCGTGAAGTTACATCTCTTTCGAGCACTCATAGTCCCATTGATGCTTTATGCCCGCGAGGTCTGGGCAACGGCCGCAGATTCCTGGCTGGCATATTCTTAGCGTGCGCAGAGTAGAGGACTCCGATCCATCTATTCTGTAGGTCGTTCCTTCCCCGTGAGGTTGCTTCACGAAGCGTCTCTTCTCCCATATGTGGAGGACGAAATTAGGCGTCGGGCTACAAACTTTTACGCTCAACTTCCAACACATAGAAGGGCCCTGGTTCGGTCTCTAGGAGATTACGACCCAGCAAGACGCCGCTTCAGGCTTTTCCGGATACCCCGTATGGCATGCGGGCACCCGAGGTAACATTAGAGTTAATCCGAGCAGCAGCAAAAGCTGAACTCCACAATCATCCAATGAGTTGTTTGGCCTCAAAAGTTATCCCATTTTAATCCAATAAACACTAGGGTGTAAAGAAAAAAAATGGTATTGTATCCTGTACAAAATCAGAGGAGCAAGAAAAAGCTACCTTGTAACACTTCAACAAAATAATCCCATCCCATCCTGCATCACCAAAATTCAAACTGCGGTTAAACCCAAAACATGTGTGGGTACGCAACAAAAACCTTCGGGCTGTTAACAGCATGTCAGTACCTGCGTTGTGTCGAGTTGCTAGTCAGTCGTGCAGCAGAGCTGTTAGGAATGAACGAAGTTGAAGTTGTCCGTGGAATTGTGAATTGAGTCGTGCAGCGGAGTCGTTAGAGAGCTATTTTGTGTGTAGCCATTTGAACTGTACTGAGTTACAAGTTGAGAACTGATAATCATGTAGTGATTTAAAAGTGAATTCTTTTGTTTATGTGTGGTGAAGCCACAAGAGACTGTGTTGGTGTATGTTACGTCATGCTACTACAAAGGGCTGTACAAAGCTTCTTTCTACGGAAATAAAGAGTATTTTGAATTTCAGCAAACTAGACGTTCAATTTTAAGAACCCACAAAGTCACGAAATGATAAGCAAGGTATATTTTATACAACACTTACTTCTACAGTTCTGCTTTAATTATCTAAATTAACCTACTGAAGTAACACTAAATATTACGGATGGATAAAATTTCCCTTTAACTACTGTAGAAATAAAAGACAATCACTAGGCCTACATTTACATCGTTTCCCTGGAAACGACTAGCCAACATCGATTGTCTCATATTAGGTATAAGCCAACGATGTTTGTGACACGGCCTTGGTCTAAATAGCTACAGAGACTCCCATAAATAATCAGACACAGCAGAGTACTAAGTTTTGAAAGAGAAAATCAACATTTTATGTGCTACTTTATTGAAATTAATGATAATTGACAGTTACATGGTTCGTTCTTGAAAGGAAATAAATGTTATTTCACATAAAAAAGTTATAATGCGTGCTTTTTTATGAATTAAAAAGAAATATGACATTTTTGACCCCCAAAAGTAATCGGACGTAACAACTTGAGTGTGATACACAATATGGTTTAGTACTTTGTGGCTCTCCCACTTCTCGCAACCTATTGGGCATGCTGTGAACCAGGTTTTTCAGGTAGGCTGCAGAAAGTTTGCTCAATTCCTCTTGCAACCTCTCCTTCAAGTGCTGCTTGGAGGTGATGGGGTCTTCTGCACGGCCTTCTCCAGTTTATCCCATACTGCTTCTATGGGATTAAGATCCGGGGACTGAGGGAGTGGAAGCAGTACATGAGGACAGTTGTAAAGTAACCATAGCTGCATAATGTGGGATCATTATCCTGATAAAATGAGAAGCCGTCCAAAATACCAATCATTTCTACACCTTGTTTTAAATTTTGCTGTAATAGTCTAACATAGACTTCCTTGTTCATGGTTGTGTCTATTAACACCAACTTCCCCACTCTCATTGAGGAAATACAGCCCCATACCATTACACTCCCTCCGCCGTGTTTGACTGTGCTCTTCCAGCTCCGTGTTTGGTTTCCTCCACATAATCACGATGCCATCGGAACCAGCAAGGTTATATTTGTTTTCGTCACAAAAAATAACTTGGTCCCACCAATTGGTTGTCTTGTTAACGTCTTTGGCAAAATGTAATCGCTTCCTTTTACTCTAGCTGGAAACTTATGAATTTTTTCTGGCTATGCGACCACTAAAATCTTGTTTTTGCATGGCCCTTCTGACCGTTTCAAGGCTGTCAGCCCCAGTCCTTCCTGAATCATAGTACAAATCACCGGAGCACTTATACGTGGATTTCGTTTCACCTTTGTAACAGTAGTTTTGGGTTATGTTTGGAGGAGGTATGAAAAGTTTATAGATTTAAAAATGAGGATGATTATGTAAATCTATTTAGTCATTTAAATAGGTAAGTAAAAATATATGTAATTTCAGGATTGGCCGTAGTAATAATTGTATGACGTAATGTTGTGACGTGGAATTAAATCGGCCACTCACAAAATTAAGATAGGAGTAACGTCAGTTACGAAAAATCAATAATCTCAGTATAGAGATGTTTTTGTAATATTGAGTGTGATGGATAGTGGTGTAGGATCAAGAAATTTTATGTAATATTTGGAACAGTTTAAATATAACAAAGAAAGAATTTATCGAAATGTTTGAAGTAACCTGCAAGTGACTGGTAAAGGAAGCTCAAGTAAAATATAATACAAATAATACAAATAAATAGTTACAAAATTTAACTTCTCCGAAACTTTATTCCGAACCACGCCTGAAACCAAGATTCTTATGACTCTTATTTAACCAAACACAATTATCAAGAAACAACTCAAAATAAAACGAATTAACCCTGTTATATCTGACTTCTCGACGTGGGTCTTCGAAAAGTCAACGTGCATCCCATCTCAAACATAGAAATCCCGCACCAAATTGCGCCCAAATGTGTTTCTGATTAAGATGGAGAGAAATTAACTACGGATAAAGAATACTTGTCCCAAATCGCCCGAACGTGTGACTCATTAAGATGGAGAGAAATATAACTACGGATAGAGAATTCCTGTCCCACCTTCCGTATAAGACTCCTGCCCTTTGGTAAGAAGTTTTGGTCGTCCTGGTTTCGCTCGAGATGCAATTCTCACTTCATACTTATACCGGTGAAATGTCACTAATTGTACTTTTGCTAAGATTCACAATCTCTGTTATTTCCCGATATGTTTTGTTCTTTTCATAGTGATAGATCACTAACTGTCTCTGTTCATAGGTACTCCGCTTACCTCTGAGCCCCATACTGTGCTCTTGCCTTCTTCTTGTCTGTCTACTGACAGACTTGATCTACTCGTTTGTATAGCATTTCATTTGTGCTGTCCCATTCTTTTTGTGTAGTAAACTCATGATGTAAACAAGGTTGAATGGGGACGCTCTTAGTTTAGCCACATTTTCAATCTTTAAAGTTGATATTCATAGCAAATGATGTTTACTTAACACAAGGAGTACCTTGAGATTGATACACATAATATATCCTGCTTTATAAATCACTCCATAGTGAAATGCAAAGTCTGTCCGATTATTAATGTGAGACAGTGTACATATTCCATAAAGTAAAATTACAAATAATTTTACTGTTTTATTATAGAAAGCCTTTTTGATAATTAGGATAAGTGTTTGATAAAACATTATATGGTACAAGACTTATTTATACACTCCCGGAAATTAACAAACCATGCATTCGTGGATAAAATACGTCTGGATTCACTTAGTGTCATAAATAACTATTAACTGGCAATAAATTATGATTTATAATAATGTTTCAATTTTGTTAATATTTTGGTACATAACTAGTTAATCATTTGTTTTTACTGTGCCCTTTGCGGCAGATTTGTTATTGTTACAATGAAGTATATTTTGCGTTTTCGTTGCAGATTTGGTGCACATTTTTCAACGCTGTAACAATCACAGCGTGTTGAACCACAACAGAGGGAAACCCCCCAGAGACACTGGGCTTAATTAAGTGATGGAAGCGAGTAAGGTCATAAAGGAAAACTCCAGGATAAACACGCCTCCGTTGTGGGGAAAGGATGATAGATTAGCAAGACTTGCCGGAAAGGCGATGTGATAATAAGATGGCGGCCCAACTTCAACAAAGTTGGGGAGATGGTGTTATACAAAATTGAGTTGTTCCCTGCTGTCACATTCGTGCGTCAATTGTGGCACCTTACGGAACATCAACCGTGGCCACGACCAAGGATAGTCATCGGCGGTCAGTATATCTTAAAGAGTTCCAGTTCAGCTGTGTACACAACTGTGTTAGCTTTTCAGTAGTAGAGTCGATAGCATATAAGGAAAGAGTTGTTTCTTATATTATATGGAAACACAGGATTCAAACAAAACGAAAGCAGAAGATGCGCTACAGCTGAATGCCTATTTCCGTTTTATTCTAATGACGTTGCGCTTATACAGGAGTAGACATAAGTGAGTAAATTGAGCACTAAGATAACTTTCTGCATACTTAATTATTAATTTCCAAATTACACAATTAATGTTTTATCTAAGTACTAAAATTTTTTGTAAATATGTATTAACTGTAGAAATACAAATTGAAGAATGAATGCAGACGGCTGGCAATGGAAGCGGACGTAAAAAAAAAAGCAGATAACACTATTATGTTCCTTGAGCAAAACTATCTGAGCAACCTATCAGAGTCCTGCGGTGTTGTCGTATGGTATTCCCCTTAAGTGGTGAGTGACGAGCGCCAATCAATCTCTAATAAATACTATTCGCGCTAAGACAAACATTCAGATTTTGCAAAAAGTTGTCCATGAGAAAGGAGAGAGTAATGTATCTAACATAACCATGAAACCCCCATATTTTTAACTCAAATAGTTTTCCTAATAGAAGTATAGTAGATACCATTCATTATATAACAATGCATTGCGACGTAAGCACTGTAATGAATATCATTATTGGTTGGCATGTATGCGTGGACGTATATTTGATGAATAAGCCAAGGTGTTTGTTAAATTCGATGAGGAAACAATACTCTTCTTGCTAGTCTGGCAGAACGTGTCTGGTCACATTATATCTTTGTGTATGAATGGTTCGTAATCTCTATTTACTCTAGAGACTTCAAAGCAGTATTATTCAGTTCCATGAAAAAGGGCATCAGCTGAATCAATGAGACACGAACCACCTTCCCCCTAACTGTTCAAGAGATCCCGAGTTCGAATCTCGGTCAGGGTGAGTTACCTGGATTCAGGATTTTTCCTTATCATTCAAGACAATGTCAGGTAACTCTAAGCTCCATGGACCCTGGACTCATTTGAGCATCATTTCACATAATTCATTTACCGTCCGATATGACTTATCGTTGGAGGACGTAAAATTACACACACACACACACACACACACACACACACACACACACACACACACACACACACACACACACACACACTTCCCCCTAACTACTGCCAGAACAATCCAATTTAGTTAATGTGGGCTAAAATTATGTTGCAAATAGAAGTAATATTTTTAAACTGACTGACGTAAAACGACTCATTCGATAAGAAATTGGCAAGGAACACAACAAGATTGGGAAAACTGCGTGAGACTTCAGATAAAATACAAGAAGATTACTTTTGGAAAGAAATAGCACGTAACGAGATTTTGGAGCCTATTATCATAAATTTTCAGTGCTCAGACGATGAAGACAATGATAATGACGAATGATCTGTTAATGTAAATAACATTCACAGCTATACCTTTTCATTGGATTAGAGAAAGAAGTAATTCATGAAATACAATTAATTTTAAACTAAATATTTAAAACATTTGCGTAATATACGAATATCCATGTTGCATTTGTGATTTCAACAACTGCATTATTATAAAACTTTGGAAAATGCAGTTTGCGTTAGTGCCAAGAACACTCGCAAGTGTGCGAGAGAGAGGGAAATATAAAAAGAGTGGGGATAATTAGGTGGCAACGCTGAGGGCTCTAAACCATCTGATTCGCTACAGGCAAGAACTCTTCCCATTTGAAACACATAATGATCAGCAGTGATTTTGGTACGAAGTACATATAAAATATAATTCTATATTGTAAGGGGACATAAAATGTGAAATCAGAAAATTTTATCGTGTCAGGTGCAAGTTATATAACATAGTTGAATTTACTGTATAAGTTTTAAGTGCTTTGTGTTTGAAAGGAGTGTGGTAAAATTTAATGTAGTGACCTTTCTTTTCTTAGCTTTAATGTAACATATAAGAAGGGATTTTTATTGAGCCACAAATTAGGAAGTTAATGAATAATAAGAACTTCGAAGGAACATTATGTCAAAACTTTCAGCCTGGGGTTCAGGATGTCGAAGGTTTCCCAGGGAATACAAGACCAGAAAACAATGCCATATTAGTGGGAACTCTTTCAGTGAACTATAAAGATTTTGGATGCAGAAAGTCACTAAAAATACACTTCATTCATTAAATTTCTTCCCTATTAATCTGGGAGCGCTTTTTTTTTTTTAATGTACGTCCTCCAACGATAAGTCATATCGGACGGTGAATGAGATGGGTGAAATGATGCTCAAATGTGTCCAGGGTTCATGGAGCTTAGAGCTACCCGACATTCGTCTTTAAGGATAAGGGAAAACCCCGGAAAAAGCCTTATCCGTGTAGCCCACCTTGACCGAGGTTCGAACTCAGGACCTTTTGAACGTGAGGCAGACACGCTACATCTACGCTACCGAGGCGGGCATAGGAGCGTTGAGGATACTTTGGAATGGAAAGCCGCTATAAAGGTAGATGGAACCCTTCAATGTTAAGTGACTACTGTTGTCTTTTGAAACGTGAAGGATATATGGAAATTATCATTTCTTCCACACTAGCTATGAGTAGGCTAAGGTTTGAATGAGTAGACCCAGGCTGAAATAAAATATTCAATGCCATAGCCGGGATTTGAACCACGTACCTCCCGCTTTCCGTGAGGTTGCTCTAACCAACTGACCTACTATGGTCAACATGCCAACATGACATTAAATTCTCCAACTGATTCATGTGCTTTCCCAGTACTCCACTAGGGGTTCTCATATGCTGAGACACACACCTTTTGTGGCGACTTACTATGCTGTAAGTATTTAATTTTTTTTTTAAATTACCGTCCTCCATCATTTAGTCATATCAGGAGATGAATGGAATGAGTGAAATGATGCTCAATGCGTCTGGGGTCCGTAGAGCTTAGAGTTACCCGACATTCGTCTTTCAGGATAAGGGAAACCCCCGGAAAAAACCTTATCCAGGTAACTCACCCTGACCGAGATTCCAACTCGGGACCTCTTGAACGTGAGGCAGACATGTTATCAGCTACGCTACCGAGGCGGGCACTTAAGTCTCGGGCTTCATAGTTAAACCACTATGTTATTCACGTAAATTGGTGGAAATAATTTCTTCCACACTAGCCGTGTGTAGGCTAAGGTTTGAATGAGTAGAGCCAGACTGAAAAAATAATTCAATGCCATAGCAGGGCTTTGAACCAGGGGTCTCCCGCTCTCCATGCGGTTGCTCTAACCAACTGAACTACTATGGCCAACATACCGACAAGACATTAAATTCTGACTGACTCATGTTTCCTGGTAGACCACTGGGGTTTCTCATATGCTACAAGGTCTGTTCAATAAAGAATGATCATAGCTTTTAACGGACATAATTTTTGGCACTAAAATTCAATCTTACTATATTCTGTTAGCTTAATGTGAAACAAACACGCCGTAGTACTTTCATTGTTGTTATTTCTGGTTCCCGCCTGTGAGAACCAGGCAAATTCAGACTTGTTCAGTATCACCTACTGCTGCAGTGGAGGTGACATGCAGGTTAAAGTTGATCTTAGAGAAGGATCTGGAGTTTAATATCAAACGTAATCACTGCTGATGAAACTTGGTTACATTATTTTGATCCTGAGAGCAAATAGCAAAGCTCAGTGTGGAAATCTCCATCACCAACCACCAAAAGAGCAAAAGTGGTTGCTTCTGCTGGGAAAGTTATGGTCATCGCATTCTTTGATATTCAGGGAATGGTTTATTAGCGTGTTGTACCTGCACTCACATCAGTAACTGTACAATACTACAGGGATGTCCTGAAAACATTGCAAGTCCATATCAAGAGCAAAAGACCACATTTCCGTGAAGCAGGCTGGATGCTGCACCACGATAATGCGCGGCCGCATAATGCCAATGTTGTTGCTGAATATCTTGCAAAAATCAGCGTAATGTGCATCGCTCACCCTACCTATAGTCCGGATTTAGTCCCATGTGACGTTTTCTATTCCCTAACTGGAAGAAACGCCTTCGTGGGAGGCATTATCAGAAGCAGTGGTGAAGGCTGCGGAGGTGATTTTGAAGGATATCTCAAAAATGGTTTCCAGCTTGTCTTTGAAGACTGGCAGAAACGCTGGGAGTACATCGCATTCAGGGGAGACTATTTTGAGATGGACCATCAAAATTATGAGGATGAGTAGAGGTACGTTGTCAAAAAAGTTGCGATCGTTCTTTATTGAACAGCCCTCGTATAAGGATATATGAATGATATATACACGACAGAAGGAAGTTCTCATCAAAAAGACTTAACCCTCCTCAATCACCATCATCGAACAAATGAATGTTGCAATATTTCTTGTAAAAATGTACATAAGGCCTAGGACATTAAAGTAAGATAGTTTTATGGCATTAAGTATGTTATATATTGTATAAATGTAGTGTAGGCCACCCTAGTCTGTTTTCAGATATAGAAATTTAAAAACCTCTATAACAAGCAATTGAAGTATTATGACAAAAATCTAACTGCATTTTCAGAATCAGCAAGTAAAAATTAATTAGGTCCACCGTGTTTTATCCCTGTACCTGAAAAAAGTGTTTTTAATTGACCAGTGTAACCAGTATTACGTCACCATTCCCTGTACAGCAATTGACGGTCAAACTGCAAATACCGTCATACGCTCACAAAGTAGAAAATTAATATTTAATGTGTTACGGTTTTGTAAATAAGAGAAGCGTAAATGTCTAATTATTACCTTAAATAATGCTACAGCAACGATAGTGAACCAACTGTATATAACATAGTGAAAGAGGTTCAAAATTCAAGGTGTACGGGAGAAAAACTAACATTCAAAAGGGTTCCAACTCAATGAGTTTGAAAAATGTGTTGTTCACAGAACCATTGTCGAGTTTTACGTACGAACAGAAAAGAGAAATTTCTACAGTACATTCATTTATGAAAACAACGTTTTGAAAGTGGGCAAATACTAGAGAATACTCAAAGGCATGGGATATCGATTTAGCAAGTACAAAAACATACGTCGTGTTCCTACGCTGTGCTGTATTTATATGCTCACACTGTGTTGTACTATATACTCCGGCCTTCTCTGACTTCTCTAAACTGACCGACCTCCCATAACAGCTGTACTCATTCGTCAGACAGGTAATATTTCTCTAAAGCAGAGGAAGACAGCTTCGAGAGTTGTGACGTATTTCAGGTAGGAGCGAGGCCTGCAGTGTGTGACGTCAGGCAAGAGCCGTGTAGTACCAAATTGCCTATATAAATGGTGCTGTGAGTACAGAATCTGATGGTTCAGTAAGTCTAGCACACTCGATGACAACAATGTAGCTGCCACGTACCAAATGGAACTGTTAAATTTACAATGTGACGATTTATTGAAGGACAAATATACACACAAGAAAGAGTTGGCAGCTTTTTACAAGAATGTCCCCCAAACCAAATTTCTGAAGTTGTATTCACTTGCCGCACGGACATTGTGTATGTTTGGCTCGACATATGTGTGTGAGCAATTTTTTTCTGTTATGAAATTGGCCAAGTCCAAACCCCGAAGTACCTTGTCGTATCACAATCTAACCTGCAGTCTTCGATTACAAATTTTCCAGACATTGCGTCTTCACATTGATCGACTAGTTAAAGAAAAATGAAACAAAGTGTCGGAAAATGTCCACGTAATTTTGTTCTGAATGGGTCTCCTCTAATTTGCAGATAAAATTACTTGATGTTTTATTTTATATACTTTATAACATGCCTGACCTTCAGATAAACTACGAGTTGAAGTTTTATATATTTTCTCATAACACAGAACCAAAATGTAATTGTTTATAAACTGTGCCCAATTGTGTCATTAAAACAGTCAGTATTAATATTACAACACCCAAGATGTAAGTTGTACATATTATTAATGCCCGATACGTTTCCTGGTATTCCTACCCGCACACATCAAACTATTCCTTCCCCTTCAGTAGCAGTAATCAGCGCGGTGACGTCACACGCTAACCTGCCTATCGTTCGGGAGCATATTTTACGGTGAGAGCTAACGGAGCTGACGTCCCACCGCCACTAGCTGTCTTCCTCTACTCTAAAGCCTCGCACCTAGTCCCTTCCCGACCAGTACTAAGCTTCCTAACACAAGACTGGTTAACAATATTCAGGTATAATAACAACATAGGTACCTTGCATTAGCGTTGGAACTTTGTGATGTATAAGGTGTTAAGTTTACACTACACTAAGTGACAAAGTGAATGCTGATAAATCTAACCCCTCCCTCTGCCAACGTGGCCACCTCGTGTTTTCCGAGCATAACCCAACTGGATTGTCACTTAATAATTTACCTCTCCTTGCTGAACTGCCAAGCAGTAAACCTTGCATTTTCCAACTACTCTACTGTTTTCTGTTCACTGCTGGTAATAAACTAACTTCCATCTCGATGGTACTCTATGAAAGATCTCAATCTTGCATCGATCAATGAGAAGAATATTTTTACAATTTCTCTGAAAGATAAAATATGTTGCTTTTATTTAGTCCTTTTGTGTATCATAGTCAAAGTCTCTCAAGAACTTTCATTAATTAGCATAGAGTACGAAAAGAAGGCAAGGAAATTAAAATGTCCAGAACAGCTGTCCATTTCACGTCGATTATTTATAGCATTGTCACTAGTACCTTTTTGTTTCTCTAAATTGCTTTTCATGACAAAAATAAATCGTGTAACTTGCTAGATAATTACAATAGGCGACATGTTAATTCTATGTAGCCTCTCTTTGGGTCCATAGCTCTCTAGCATTTGTTCATAAAATCCAAAAGCTCTTAACATATATAACTAAATGAAGGTAGAATATTGAGATTCCCCACATCTAGTTAATCAGGTTGACCAACTGCTTTGGTTGTAACCATATAAAAATGTTAGGTGCTCATTAAAATACATCAATTCATAATTTATAAAATTAAGAGCGTTCTTATTTATAATAGTATATATTTAGTATGCCTTGTCAACGAAGTTGAGTACAACAAAATTACGATGAAAATTAGGAAAATTGCCTTAAATGAACGTCACTGAAACATTTTAGCGCTGAATATTACTATTGCGAAGGCATTAGATTCTGTTTTGTTTTGATATGACTTCAAATTTTATTGCTGCAAAGGGTTTTCCAAATTATGATAGGAAGTATAAGGCACCAGGGCGCCAAAATCAAAATTTTAAGTGTAACTAAGGTACTTTATTTTATATTCTGATTCTTCTGAATAAAATAACCAAATTTAGTGGAACTTTTTATCTTCTTTATCTAAAATGAAATGAAAAAGTTCAAATGTGCATAAGTTAGAATGCTGAAGCCTGGACATTACAACTAATTCGCTACACGTTGGATGTGAGATGATGGATCTAACCCCAAATCTATGTATACTTGTGTGGTATAAGGTCTCCTCGTGTTGGAGGCAGTAACCTGGACCTTCCCGCGCATAAAACGCTTGTGCCAAATTGCCGCAGTAGAGCAAGACGTTAAAAAGCCCGAGCACTGATGCATCATGGGTAAGCTTGCAGGCGTTAAACGCAGGCGTGATTATAAAAGCATTTAGTGCCTGCCTCCAAGGGACGTAAACTTTGTAATGCTCAGGGATGAGTGGAGGATATGCTTCTTCGCTCTAAACTTTATCTTGCATGTGTTTCGCCCCAGAATAAGGTGCTCCTGCAGACCAGGGGTTTCTAAAACACCAACCTTCATTGTAACACCATTACAAATGGTCAACGGTACAATAGCTAACGTTTGTTACTATGACAACCTTATCTTACCTGGTACAGGAGGCCCAGGAAAGGCCACGTGATTATATTCTTACCAGAGAGGAAAGGTTAGAGTCTGTACAGAGAGTCCTCTATAGTTACATTTTAACTAGAAGACTGGAAAATTCAAATGTAAAAAATTAAAACAATGTTTACACAAAGACAAGATCATTACAATATGCCACGTTTTCAACAAAAATTTAAACGCCTACGTATTTTTTATTTCAGTTCATAAGTTCGGTGTAGCACAGTAGATCCACAAACCACCCAAAACTTTAATGGTGAGAACTCAAAACACAAGGAGCAAATAATTACCACACAAATTATTTAGCTTGCAAGATTTTCAAAAAATATATCACACATCCTCTTATCTGTTTCAAATGGGATGTTTGTCTTTGAGTGCTACTAGGTACGCAGCCAATCGGAGTCCTGTGGTGCTGTCGTGTTGCGTTCTCCATATGTGGTGTGTGACGAGCGCCAAACTAATCAATCTCTAATAAATACTATTCGCGCTAATACAAAATTTCAGATTTTGAAAAAAACTGATCCATGAAGAAGGAGAAAGTAATGTATTGAACATAACCGTAAAAACCCAATATTTTTAGTTCAAGTAGTTTTCCTAATACAAATAATGTAGATACGATTATATTATAACAATGCATTGCGACGTAAGCACTGTAATGAATATCATTATCGGTTGGCATGTATACGCGAACGTATATTTGAAATTACTCAGAACTGAAACAAAGATTTCACATGACAAGATAAAAGAAATATGTAATTTGAATAAGCCAAGGTGTTTGTTAAAATCGATGAAAGTAAACAAAACACTTCTTGCGAGTCTGGCAGAACGTGTCTGGTCCCCTTATATCTTTGTTTATGAATGGTTCGTAATGTCCATTTACTCTAGAGAGTTCAAAGCAGCATTATTCAGTTACTCTTCCATGAAAAAGTGTATCGGCTGGATCAATAAGATACGATCCACCTTCCCCCTTACTACTGCCAGAACAATCCAATTGAGTTATGTTACACACAGAAATAATATTTTTAAACTGACTGACGTTGAACGACTTATTCGCGAAGAAATTAACAAGGAACACAAGACTAGGAAATCTGCGTGAGACATCAGATAATCTACAAGAAGATGACTTGTGTAAAGAAATAGCACGTAACGAGATTTTGGAACCTATCATAAATTTGCAGTACTCAGACGTTGAAGACAAAGGCAATGACAATGACGAATTATCTCTTAACGTAAGTAACATTCACAAGCATACGGATGCACCGCTGGTATGTTCGTTGGATTACAAAAATAAGTAATTCATAAACTATAATTAATTTGAAACTAAATATTTAAACCATTTGTGTAATATAGAATATCTATGTTGCAATTGTGATTTCAACAACTGCATTATTATAAAACTTTGGAAAATTCAGTTTGCGTTACTATACGTCTAGCACCACGAACACTCGCAAGTGTGCGAGAGAGATAGGGAAATATAAAAAGAGTGGGGTTAACGATGTGGCAACGCTGAAGGCTCTAACGCATCTGATTCGCTACAGGCGAGAGCTCTTCCCAATTGAAACACACAATAAATTCACCTCACATTAAATATTTTAATCCTCTCAAATATGACTTTAATGATCTTTTAGATAACCGATAGTTAAAGTGGGCCTTTTAATACTTATGACTATGTTACAAGTAGGAAATTTCGTTAGCTCAGTGCTAAAAACTGTTTAACAATCCTGGTAGTTACTGCAATGTATTTATTATACAATAAAGTTTCCTTGGATTAAAAATAAAAGGAATTCAGTAGCGCCAACTTTGGTTTCTTGTGGCGTCACTCAGGAAGGCCGTGAATCCTAGTTAAACAATACTTGAATAAAATGGCGGGTGATTTTCATGCGAATATGCATTATACTGCATCTGTGGATATTTTACAAGCAACAGAGAGGGTAAATTAGAATTTTTACCAAAAAAACAACAATCCAATACAAGTTTCTGAACTGGTAGAGAACATATAAATAAATAAAAATAAAATAAAAAAATAAAAATAAAATAAAATAAAAACTAAAAAATAAAAAAATAAAATAAAAAATAAAAATAAAAAAATCTGAATATTCTACCCCGGCACCTAGACAACTATACCGGGGCATATATCCAAATTTTCTCTTTATTTTTCCATAAAATCCTTACAAATGTTATAATTATACAAATCTCTCAGAAAACTACTCTACAAAAATAACATATAAAATAATTATATTGAAAATGTGTTGTTAGCGTTGATTAAAGAAAAAGCTAAAATATGGGCATCTTCAACAAACTACTCAATGATAAGGCTGTGTCTTAATGTAGACAAGAAGGAGACATCACTACAATCTTATAGCATTTTTAAACCATGTGTGAAGTTTTCCAGCAAAAAGAAGGAAAGAAGGAAAGAAGGAAAGAAGGAAAGAAGGAAAGAAGGAAGGAAGGAAGGAAAGAAAGAAAGAAGGAAAGAAGGAAAGAAGGAAAGGAAGGAAAGGAAGGAAGGAAGGAAGGAAGGAAGGAAAGAAAGAAAGAAAGAAAGAAAGAAAGAAGGAAAGAAAGAAAGAAGGAAGGAAAGAAAGAAAGAAGGAAGGAAAGAAGGAAAGAAGGAAGGAAAGAAGGAAAGAAGGAAGGAAAGAAGGAAAGAAGGAAGGAAAGAAGGAAAGAAGGAAAGAAGGAAAGAAGGAAAGAAGGAAAGAAGGAAAGAAGGAAAGAAGGAAAGAAGGAAAGAAAGAAGGAAAGAAGGAAGGAAAGAAGGAAGGAAAGAAGGAAGGAAAGAAGGAAGGAAAGAAGGAAGGAAGGGAAGGAAAGAAGAAGGAAAGAAAGAAGGAAAGAAAGAAGGAAAGAAAGAAGGAAAGAAAGAAGGAAAGAAAGAAGGAAAGAAAGAAGGAAAGAAAGAAGGAAAGAAAGAAGGAAAGAAAGAAGGAAAGAAAGAAGGAAAGAAGGAAAGAAGGAAAGAAGGAAGAAGGAAAGAGAAGAAAGAAAGGAAAAAAGAAGGAAAGAAGGAAAGAAGGAAAGAAAGAAGGAAGAAGATGAAAGAAGGAAAGAAAGAGAAAGAAGAAAGAAGGAGAAAGAAGAAAGAAAAGAAAGAAGGAAAGGAAATAAAGAAGGAAAGAAATAAGAAGGAAGAAGAAAGAAGGAAAGAAAGAAAGAATGAAAGAAAGAAAGAAGATAGAAAGGAAAGAAGGAAAGAAAGAAAGAAGAAAGAAAGAAGAAAGAAAGAAAGAAAGAAAAGAGAAAGAAAGAAAGAAAGAAAGAAAGAAGAAAGAAAGAAAGAAAGAAAGAAGAAAGAAGAAAGAAAGAAAGAAAGAAAGAAAGAAAGAAAGAAAGAAAGAAAGAAAGAAAGGAAAGAAGAAAGAAAGAAAGAAAGAAGAAAGAAGAAGAAAGAAACAGAAGAAAGAAGAAAAGAAAGAAGAATAAAGAAAGAAGAAAGAAGAAAAGAAAGAAGAAAGAAAGAAGAAGAAAAGAAGAAAGAAGAAAGAAAGAAAGAAAGAAAGAAAGAAAGAAAGAAAGAAAGAAAGAAAGAAAGAAGAAAGAAAGAAAGAAGAAGAAAGAAAGAAAGAAGAAAGAAAGAAGAAAGAAAGAAAGAAAGAAAGAAAGAAAGAAAGAAGAAGAAAGAAAGAAAGAAAGAAAGAAAGAAAGAGAAAGAAAGAAAGAAAGAAAGAAAGAAAGAAAGAAAGAAAGAAAGAAAGAAAGAAAGAAAGAAAGAAAGAAAGAAAGAAAGAAAGAAAGAAAGAAAGAAAGAAAGAAAGAAAGAAAGAAAGAAAGAAAGAAAGAAAGAAAGAAAGAAAGAAAGAAAGAAAGAAAGAAAGAAAGAAAGAAAGAAAGAAAGAAAGAAAGAAAGAAAGAAAGAAAGAAAGAAAGAAAGAAAGAAAGAAAGAAAGAAAGAAAGAAAGAAAGAAAGAAAGAAAGAAAGAAAGAAGAAAGAAAGAAAGAAAGAAAGAAAGAAAGAAAGAAAGAAAGAAAGAAAGAAAGAAAGAAAGAAAGAAAGAAAGAAAGAATCCAACCAAAGATCGACACCTTCAATAACTAATAACTATTTAAAACTGTAATAATTATATAATAATTAAAATTTCTCAAAATATGATTAAGTTCGGAAAAAACTTGTGATCTATTATTTAATTAAATGTTTGTTATGTTATTTTCTTCGTTTTATTATTTACACTTTCTCCCTTATGTAGAATGTTGTGGTTACCTAAAAGTCATGTTGTCAATACTGATGCTACTCAAGGCAAATGAATATCATGACCAGAGGAAGGTAAAACAATATCACTTATTTATATATAGTATATCTATAAATATTCAGAACTGTCTAAATAGTGTATGATGTACGGGTTAAAGGGATTTTATTTTGTCCGTAGGTCAGCTCAGCCTGCGGAGTCACACCTACTCACAAAATTAAATCGTAATTTTAACACTTGTATAATAATTAATAATTATTATTACAATTAGGAATTTTATGCCTCGAATTTTCGGGGGATATCCTCTAACCTCATCTTCATTTTGAAGAGATCAACATCTTACTACACAAAAATATACATCGTACTAAAACATACATTATATCCAAAATAATTTTTGTGGAACTAACAATGTCAAGATATTCTTTGAAATTGAACTAAATTATCAAAACATACACTTCCTTCAAATAAAAATCCTTATACTATTTTTCTCTAAATTGCAAATATCACTATTCCTATTGCAATCCTTTTATTCCTATTGAATCTATAAAAGAGTATGTAAAAGTTTTACCTGACACTTACTTGTATAATTGTGCTTAAGTAACAAATTAAGCTACTGGAGTAATATTATAATATTAACGATAGATAAAATTTCAATTTAGCCACTGTATAAATAAAAGACAGTCACTAGGCCTACATTTACATCGTTTCCCTAGAAACGACAAGCCAACGTCGATTGTCTCATATAAGGTATTAGTCAACAATGTTCGTGACACGGCCTAGGTCTAAATATCATATATTCCAGAAAAAAATTACAAGTAATTTTACTATTTTATTGCAGTTTAATAAAAACGTAGTAAGCTTTTTTAATGATTAGGGTAAGTGTTGGATAACACATTGTATGGTACAACACTTATTTATACATCAGCAGAACATTTACATAGAGTAGAAAAATAGATCAGGTGGTCAATAAGAACAAATGAAAATACTGTTGCATGTATAGGCTGAGCAAGATCTGGAAATTACTATAAGAATTATGTAACATTTATTTCCGGTGCCTTGAGTTTGGGCAAAGCTATTTGTTTATGATTAAGCGTAAATTCTGCTGACTGGCAAAACATGTACTTTGGACTGGTGAAGGGAAATAATGCACAGGTGGACAGTAACAGGCCTCAACTTTTTCTCCATGTTGTAAACAATGAATCACACATCCTGCTGATCAAGGGAAATAATGCAAAGGTAGCCTGTAATAGGCCTCAACATGTTCTCCATGTTGTAAACAATGAATCGCACATTCTGCTGATCAAGGAAAATGATGCTTAGATGGTCAGTAACAGGTCAAAACATGTCCTCAATGATGTAAACAATGATTGCACAATATTGTGCAATAGTTGGGAGAAAATTAGCAGTTATCGTGGGAATCACTGAGTTGGCTTTTCGGTAGGTCCCCTATTTAAGCTTGGTTGAGTTAGCACCCGGGGGACTTCACAGATAGATTTGAGAGGGAACTTGCTGATGGTCTCTGTAAAGGTTAACAAGAGTTTGTTTTAAAGTGCTGCTACGACTAAGATCGCTAACAGGGAGCACCAGACCGTATATCTCTTGCCAGTCGCACAAGGTTCAGCCATACAAAAAACGCATCTCTGAAGGTATAGTTGCATTATGTTATTATGTATTTAAATTTTACCAAAGTGCCCTGATCTCATCCAGATCCAGGGAGTGCCCTGTAGAAACACTAGGCATCTATGAAATAAAGTTACTCAGTTAATTTTGAATTATATGGTTTGTTCTGCTCTACCTTATCCATAGCTACGCTGCCAGTTACATGCGGTTAAAGGTCAAAAACCCCTTACCTTTTAAACCCCTACAACACCTGGTAGTTTTGTCATGTAGCACATGATCTCGGAACCGGGTTCCAAACCCTGTACCCTTGCACCTCTCGCAATTCCTATCAACTCCCCCAAATCCGACATTTAACAATACAAGTGAATTTAAAATGTATAAATATTAATAATATGTTAGACCTCTTCAGAATATGTATGAAAGAATGTTAGTATGTCATATTACAACCACGAAATGGGGAATAAACTATTCATTCGCACATTCAAGGCACACTTGACAAAAGTGATATAAATTAGGTTTAAACACTCCGAAGTTAGAGTGCAGCACTTCCCCGCTTTACAGATCAAGGAGAGAATATTATAAAGTAAAACTTAAAGGGTAGATTTCTACTTCTTAGAGTTTCAGAATTGAATAAAGGAATACGTCTCCTAGGAATTCCATAGTGTAATAAACCAGTTTTTAATTCATTCTTCCCCTTATAACTCGTATAGTTATCCACATCAGGCTTGTAATTGTCAAATTAAAAGCTACTCAGGGGATCAAAGCGGTATCTATGACACAAATTGCAATTGTGGAATTCGAATTCTTTATTTCCTCTCCCCTAGCCATCTTTTAAAGTAATTTAAACTCGTTTGGACTTCAATATCATCACCTGGTAGAATTAATTTCACGGCTCTAATCTGTGTGCGAGAGTTTTAATTTAGGCAAAGTTATGGAGGTGCAGGTAGGCACCTAAATCTCCTTCCCTCGAGACGTCAGGTTCGAACCTCCCTCTACCTCTCCCATCTTGGGGAGATTACAAACACTGTGTCAGTGGCGTAGCAGCAAGTGAATCATCCTGCTTTAGAGGACACTAAACTGTGGCAATTCCCAGAACACATGTGTTGTAAAAATTTCTCCTGTTTGTACTCCTGTACAAACATTTATTCCTCTATCTACTTCAAGATAAACGTTATCTTATTGTTAATTTTATCGTAGTTACAAGGGAATACAGTAGACTTTAAGTGATAGTCAAATGTTTTAAAACTGTTTGTCTAGGTGATGACTTTGAAACTCCGTTCACTTTGTACGAGGTGTCTTCAAGTTATAACACTTCCTATGTTTGTTTTCATGACTGGGATCAGATAGGAGCTTCTGACCTTTGATGATGCGTGACACAGATGACAGCACTGTACAATGCATAGAACTGTAGTGGCAGCGACGAGAGTTAGTACTGTTTTTTGATATCTAAAATCGCAACGTTTTCATTGCCAGAACAGCGTGTAATCATTCGTTTTCTCCATTTTCGTGGGGTAACACCTATTGAAATTCATCGCCAGTTGAGTTAAGCATGTGGTGATAGTACCACGGATGTGTCTAATGTGCATTCCTGGTTGCGACAGTTCAGTGAAAGCAGAATATCGTGTGTCAACAAATCAAGACAGTCACGGCCTCGCACCAGCCGGTCTGACGACATGATCCAACGACTGGAGAACGTTATTTTGGAGGATCGCCGAATGAGCGCACCAGCGCATGGAAACAGACTCACCTCCACTAAAAAGTACTGGGTGAGCGCCAGTGCTGACAAAATGATAGAGGCCAACTTCTGGGACAGCAGTGGTGTAATCCTTACCCATTGCATTCAAAATGGCGCTATGGTGACAACTGCATCCTACAAAAATGTTTTGAATAATAAACTCCTCCCAACATTGCGTGAAAAACGGGCGGAAAGCGTTGGATGTGTGCTCTTTCATCAAGACAACGCACCAGCGCATCGGGCAAACGCGATGCAGGAATTTCTTCGTGACAACTCCCTACTCACTTAACCTGGCTCCTGGCTACTTCTGGCTGTTTCCCACGATGAAAGACACTCTCCGTGGTCACAGATTCACTAGTCTTGCCGCTATTGCGTCAGCGATTTTCCAGTGATCAAAACACACTTCTAAAGAAGCTTTTGCAGCGACCATGTAATCATGGCGTCGACGTTGTGAAAAATGTGTACGGCTAGAGGGAGATTACGTTGAGAAGTTTCACATTTTTCTTGTGATTACTTTGTGAGAAAAAAAAATGGATGTTATATCTTGAACGCATCTCGTATATCTAGAGATAAAAAATGAAGGTACAAGGGAATATGTGAATACAGTAGACTTTAAATGATAGTCAAATGTTTTAAACTGGTTGTCTACGTGATGTATGAAATTATGTTCGTTCTCTTGTATGATAAATTATAAACAACTTCCCCATTTGAGACAAGCACTGGAATATTCAGACAAGTAAAATATTTTGCAAAGTTTTACTCTATAAAAATACTCTATTTGTTATAAGACATGAGTTTTAACGATATATCCATTTTCTACGTAGCAAGACATTGTCTGTCTGTTACGGTTTACTCGGTAGAAAAAATTCGTATTTGAAAAAAATTCTGAGAATATTTTCAGAAAGTGTAAAATATGCACTTCATTTGTCAGAAAATATCTAAAACATAGGCCACTTAGGAAAATTTAAATCACGTTTTAAAACTAAAAAGTAAACTAAAATTTTCTATGTAAAGTGTAGTCAGGTGTGGAAGAAAATCGTTTCACATATATGTAACATTATGAACTTAAGCATAAGCAAAGTTAAGTCATTACAAAAACCACCTACATTCCACAATTCAAGATAGAAAAGGAATATCAATACTTAAACGTTCCGAAAGTTTTACATTATACACGAGCCTTAAAATAGCACGACACGGTGAGAAACTAGTGAAAATTGAGAAGACTAAGATAATGACAAAATATGGAATAAATGAAAATATTAACGAATATCTTGAGAACGGCTACTGGGAGAAAAAAAGTTTGAATAAACTTTGTTTTGAAGAAAGATGCATTTTTTGTGTAGTGCGTTTGCCAGTAATCCAAAGTCACACAAAATTCTTTCCAAGTGTAGACGATACCATAGCTATCACTTCAAAATTTATCATGTAAATATCTCTTATATATTGTTTTTTAATAAAACTCGCTAGTCCTGTTTGAGAAAATAAAAAGGAATTTTAAAAAATTAAGTTAAAGGAATTGGGTCCTGCGCCGCGGCGAGTGGAATAGGGCGTTGAGCTTTGGTTCCCTGTCATGGAAGCCTTCGGATTGTGGGGTGCGGATTTTAAGTCCCAGATATTGGATATGTGCCCACACAGCACTGTGAGGAAACTGAGGAGCTACGCCAAGTAGCGAACCCTTATCAACAAGGCCAACTTTCCGCTGGCGTTGCCAAGATTTTGACATCTGCTCCCTGTATCGGTTGGATGATTGCCCACTTCTACCTTGCTTAAAGTCTGTCTAGTCAACGCGTGTGCAGTTCGGCCACCTCATTCGACGAACCCTTATAATCGTTTTATAACACAGACCCTCCTTCCACCAGTCCTTTCTGAGAGGCTGCCATCTTTCTCGATACGTCATGGGTATCGTACGAGGTTTCGTCTAAATAAATTATCTTATGTCTTATATATATCGCCAAGCTACAATTCTACTGGGTTCCATAATAACCCTTCTCTTACTCAAAGTGCGGTATTTGAAACCCAGCTCCTTTAGGAGACAGCGCAAAGTGCAATGCCCATAAGCAAAATCACAAATTTCTTGCAAATGTGCAACCAATTCATCTAAAGGTGGGTGCTCTCCCTTTTGCATAGAATTTATAAATTTCTCGGTGAATTAAATCGCATGTGATATTACCGAAACGTTAGGGAAACGTTTTCTTTTGTTTTCATACCTTGATATTCTTTTTGTCCTAATTTTTCTTACTGTATTTCTGTGAATACCCAAAATTTATCAGGTTCATTGCATAACCTCTTACCAAATTTATTTTTCAGCAAATATTTATATAGTTTCAAAACAAGCGCTTGAATTTGCTTAGAAAGGGTTCCCGTTATAACTTCGTTTTTGTTCTTGCTTTTGTTTTTAGGGTTCTCCAGTAACGAATTTCTGCACGTAATGAAACAGATCAACTAGAAGTTGGAACTTTGGCAACTGAGACTTCACGTGGAGTAAACATGCGACTGTCATTTCCAGAAAATCAGGGTTTCTATTGGTCCTCAACGACAGTGTTCCATTTCTGTAGTGTGGAAATAGATTTATGACGGTCATTAGTGGGCGTTAGGGTCCGTTTCCTTTGTGAGGCAACTGCACTCGCACTGACTAGACAGACTCTACGTGGGTGTGACGCCGGCAGTCGAGTTGACAAGCTCAGACCCGCTCGTGGTCTGTTACACCATGGATTATCATAAAGGTAGTTAATTATTGTCCAGGGATTTTCTTGTCCAACTTTTCACCTTGAATTTACTTTTCTTAGTAACAGACTTTTTTCTATTCATTGAAAATATGAAATTTCAAAATCTGTATTTCTATTGTCATTTCGGTATCAATATTTTTGTAAAATACAATTAAAATGCCTTCTCTATCTGATATATAAGTAGTAGGGGAATTAAGCATCATTTTGAGAAACAGAAACCAGAATGCGAGCGTGCAAACTTGTGTGTTTATGTTAATAGCACAGCTTGACACTCAAAAAATTAGCCCGCCTCGGTAGCGTAGACGTTAGCGTGTCTGCCTCACGTTCAAGAGGTCCCGAGTTTGAATCTCGGCCAGGGTGGGTTACCTGGATAAGGTTTTTCCGGGGTTCCCTTATCATAACAGACGAATGTCGGGAAACCCTATGGACCCTGGACTCATTTGAGCTTCATTTCACCCACTCCATTCATCGTCCGATATGACTTAACGTTGGAGGACGTAAATTACAGCAACAAAAACTTAAAAACGAAGTCTTTTATATATCAATCCCCAAAATGCAAACTACTCTTCAAATGGAATATTTTTTTAAAATTTTGACCTTTTTTAAAAAGTTACTGCAAAAATATATATTAAGATAAGATATTTTAAGATATTTTCATAAAAAATCAAATGTATATCTTGAATTTTCTGGAAATAGTATCATAATTCCTCTTAATTCTAGATAACTTTAAAATAACTGGTAAACTAAACAGATAGACAAAATATTGCTACACGAAAGAGTAGATTTTCTTAAAACATAAAATTTACGTCAAATACATTTTTATGGGGTGAAGCATTTCCTTGTTATTTGTCAGGATTTTTCAAACTTAAATAAGTAAATCTAAAATTTCAATTATGGAATTAAATTCTCTAATTTAACGTGAAATACTGACAAAGGAATGTAAATGGCAAAGATGATATTTTCTTAATCTATTTTTAGAAAACTTAATTATAATCTTAGGTGGTCTACACTGACAAAACGTGCGACCTCAATGAAAGGTTGAGATCGAATTTCAACTAGGAAATAATTTTGCAAGGTTATTTAAATATAGAGATTATATCCATATGTAATTAAGTCAAATTAAATACTGTAACCCACTCAATGGTATGTCTTATCTCTCCACCGAGGAAAACATTGCATAGAACAAGAACCTGCAGAGAAAGCCATCCTTTTTTTTTTTTTTTTATCCATCGATGAGCAAGTATGGTTTACAGATGTTTGTTTACAGTACAGATAACAATTGATGTAGTCGTGAACGACTCCTCTAGCTTAATATGGTAGGATCACTGTAACACAAATTAAGGACTATAAGTTATCATTCGTCTGGGTCGTCTGTACTGGAGAGGAGAAGATCTTGTGGTAGTCTGCGCTTGAGGCGAGTTGGTTGGCGAGTAGGAGCGCCGAGACTGTAGGCTCATGGACCTCCTGGAGATGGTAAAAGAAAGGTCGTGCCAGTCGGTGGATCTACTGCTGAACAGGTAGAAGACCAAACTCGTGATGAAGTTGTTGGTTTCTGACGAACCATGGAGCATTTGTAGCTGTACGGAGCACCCTGTTTTATAGTACCTGAGGTCGGCGGAGATTAGTCTTCCTGGTGCCAGCCCATACTGGAGGTGCATAGGTAAGAATAGGACGGACTAGACATTTTTAAAGAAGAAGGGAGGATTCATAACCAAGTGAGGTGCGCCTGCTGAGTAAAGGGAACAGTTTTGATAGCAGGGCAGATGCAAGTGTAACAGACCGACAGATGTGGGCGTTCCAAGTAATACGAGTGTCTATTATGAGTTTCAAATGGGAAGTGTTTGTCCTTGAGCTCTACTAGGCGAGCAAACAATGGGCGTCCTGCGGTGTTGTCGTATTGCATTCCCGCTAAGTGGTGTGTGAGGAGCGCCAACCTAATCAATCTGTATGAAATACTATTCGCGCTAAGACAAAAATTCAGATTTCGCCAAAACTGATCCATGTGGAAGGTAGAGAGTAATGTATCTAATGCCCTGGCAGAACGTGTCTGGTCACGTTATATCTTTGTTTATGAATGGTTCGTAATCTCTATTTACTCTAAAGAGTTCAAAGTGGTTGGTGTGTATGTACGTACATATACTTTTCATTACTCAGAACTGAAATTTAAACTACTGCATGTCGTGATAAAAGAATTACTGTGAGTAAATCAAGGTGTTAAATTCGAGAAAGAGCAAACACTTCATTTCAAGTTAGCCTGTGGAATGCTGTATGCTTATGTTTATGAATGAATGCTGGAGAAGAAGTGTTTATTTACTCTGGAGAGTTAATATCAATATCATTCAGTTGTCCTTTACACAACAGTAGAGTAAGAGTTAAACAGTGCAATGGCTTCTTACGGTGAATTAAGTGGCGAGTCAAAAAGACAATTATTGCGAAGTCAGGCTCGAAGTATTGTTTTAAGGTGTTCACGTTCTTCAAAAAATTGGGCAATGTGGAATATAGAAATCAGCTCGATTTCAAAAATGTTCAACGCCTTACTGCTGAAGCGTGTGGTGTAGGTAAAACAAGTGTGTCCCGCATTTGGATTAGAAAAGCAGGTAATTCATAAACTATAATTATAGTTATAGTATTTAAAAATATACATAATTTGCGAAAATGATTTTTCCAATTTTGATTTTGGCAACTGCATTATGGTAAAAGTTTGTAAAATATAATTCGCTTACCCTTACATCTAGCGCCAAGCAGACCTGCATGTTGTATGAGTGTGCGAGAGAGGGGGAAGTATAAAAAGAGTGGGGTAACAAGCTGGCAACGCTGAGTATGATCCGGCATCTGATTAGCTGGACTCCAGAACCCTTCCCATTTGAAACACATAATATTAGCACCTCAAGATATTTCACTGGCATACTGGTTCGTAACCATGAGAGCTGTTTCCCGAGCAGCTGTAGTTAAGGAGGATCCCTATAAGGATGTAAAGAGAAGATCTTAACCTCTGTCTTGTTGGTGTTGATGGAAATGCTCCAGTTAGAGAACCAGTGAGCTAGTCGATCAGGGCAGTGATAGCCATGCGGACTAGAAGAGTGGCCGTGAACGGACTTCGTACCTGAAACATCAGCGATGAGCCAGCCTGCAGTCACAGGTAAACATGGAGGGCACCAACCCAAGGTACATCTGAAACAATCTTTCTATGGCAAGAAAGAGTGATGACCATCTTCTTTTCGAGTGACGTAACAATTACGTGTAATGAATGTCAACAAACTCACAAAATGATTTCAACTCCTCACCGTGTACAGAGAAAAAACTGATACAATTTTAATCAATTCACCACTATAAACTCCAGGTTGCATAGTGTTATTTCAAAGGTAAGCTAGACAATCTATCCTTACAAGATTTTCGTTTGAATTTTCTTCTTGAATTGCTGTAAGCATAATTTCCACCCACTTTACGGCATAAACCCCAAAATTCCTGTTGGTATTGTTGCCAGAAGATACAATATAAAGGTCTTTCAACAAGAATGTCCTATCTTTAACATATCATAGCTGCTGTTTTTACTTAGTTACATCAGTCATGTGGTTTCATGTGGTTTCAATTGCTATTGCCAAATAGCCATTGAACGTTACAGCATTCAGCAACGCGTAGAAATTGTTAAAATGTATTATAAAAATGCATAATCTGTTCGCCAAACCTTCCGTGTATTGCGTAAAGTTTACGGTGTGCATATTCGTCCCTGCGAGAGAACGATTGGGCTAGAGTTGACAAATTTGAAAGTGGTTCAGTCAGCGATCAAAGAACGTCTGAACCTAATCGATGTAAACGCCTTAACGAAAATATAGGCACCGTTCGTGAGAGTGTAAGCGAGAACGGAAATAAATCAATTGTTCGTCGAGTGCAAGAACTGAGGCTTTCACCGACCACAACTTGGCAATTTCTGCAACTGGATTTTAAATTTCACGCTTACAAAATGATGTTAACTCAAGAAATAAAAGCCAAACGACCATAAGTTGCACCGTGTATTCGCTGACATTGGCTATGGAGCAATTGCATACTGGCCCGGATTTTTGTCGAGGAAGCACACTTTTGAATCCGTGGCTTTGTTAACAAACAAAATTCACTATTGGAGCAATCACAGTCCAATACAGATTCAAGAACGACCACTTATACCCCAAAAGGTTAATGTATCATGTGGATTTTGGTATGGTGGAATTATTGTTCCATATTTTTTCCAAGATGAAGATGGAGAAACTATCAATAGAGTAGGATACCGGGCTCTTATAAGGAGCTATTTTGGGCTCAATTGGATGGTATGGATCTCAGAGACATCTGGTTAGCGCAAGATGGTGACATGTCATACTACTCTCGAAACAATCGATCTTTTGAAGAAGTTGTTGTTGTTTTCAAATGCTAGGCTTTGGCAATGAAGCCATTAGCTCTCTTGCTATCCAGTATTTCAGTGTAGTGGAACCAACAGGTAGGGCTTCACAAGCTATAAGATGTTCTTTAGTCATTTCCTCTTCTTTGTTGCACAGAGGACAGTTTGGACTTGTATAAATTCCTATTCTGTGTAAGTGGCCAAATAATCATGTGCCGTAAGTAATCTAAAATTTGCTACTGCAACTTTACGTGGGATTTCTGGAATAATTTCTGGATTTTTAATTAAAATGTTCCATTTTTCATCTTTGGCTTTGTTAGATATTGATTGGTTTTGTTTGTTTTTATATTTGTTTTTAATTAATCTTTTTATGGATGTAAAGTGTAAGTTTTTACTTTTGTTCTGAATTAAATTTGTAACTTTTTGGCAAGAAAATCAGCTGATTCATTTCCAGGAATTCCACAATGTGAAGATATCCACTGTAATATAATTCTTTTCTGTAATTTTTGAAGTTGTTGGATCATTTTGTGACATTCTTTAATTTGGATTGACCTCATTTTATATGAACTTATTCCATATAATGCTGCTTTAGAATCAAAAAGTATGACAGCATTTTTCATTGTTTGTAATGCTAGTGCTTTTAGTACAGGTTTGGAAGTTTCAGATTTTGTAACTATTTGTTCTAAATCTAACTGAATATTAATTGGTTCAAAAGTCAGTGGGTTTTCTTTGATTAAAATGTTTTCTTTAGAATTAGGAACATACAGATCTGTTTTTAATTCCATAAGTTTGTATACGAAACTTGTTTGTGTTTTCATCTTGACTGGTTGTAGTAATCTTTTCTCCCATTTTGTTGTTTTAACCGCAACATTTTTTCATGTTGTATTAGTGCCTGCTCCTCTAAAGTTAGATGTATTGGATGGTTCCCAGTTAAGGCTTGCATTGCCGTGATTGGAGTTGATTGTGCTGCACCAGTTATTAGTCGCAGGGCCTGATTTTGGCATACTTGTAGGTGATTTATGTTAGAAGATCATGTGATTTAACGCCGTTTGATTACTCCTTGTGAGGTTATGTTAAATCTCCAACAGCCAGAGTAACATCACCTGTATTAGTTATTTGTGAAGTTGGACACTTAATTTACCTTCTGTCTTTGAAAATTGGGTCAACCGTATACACACAACCCAATATTTAATTTTCTTTGGATATATTTTTAAAATTTATTCGCGAACATCGGCAGTGCTGAGGACAATTTAACAGCTAATTAAGGCTTCTCGGGTTACCAGCCGTGTTAAATTGATGAACTCGTTCGAAATTTCAGCGACCTTGACTCCGTGGCGCTCTTCAGGAAAATCGAGAATTTGACAATTTGACAGCCACTTAGGTTCGAGTGTCCAGTTCAGCGACCTCATTTTATACTACATTTACACAATCGTAACCACGCTTCCTACGTGTCCGGAAGCAATCGCAACTCTTGATAGGAAACGCTGACAGATTTTGTCGCTTGAAATTTCTGTAGCATGTGAAAAGTTTATTTTTCATTATCATGTGACACTTTTAAGAACAACTGTAAGCATATTTAAATAGCATTAGCGATAGTATTTCATGTACATCGGTATTTCGTGGTGATACATACGAAATCCTTGCGAATTTTTAAGCTATAGCAGAAGCATGTGAATTGCGTACTTTTCCCATGTTAGATTAATAGTTCAAGTAGTGTGTGCCAGCTGTAGGCAAAATGGAACGCCTGAGTGAAGAGGGGAAGCTTGTAGTTTGAGCAGTTTTGCAATGCAAGGCTCTACTGTGCCTGTAAAATAGAAAGATTACTGGAGTGTAGCCTTAGTTCTTTGAGTCATTCTTCTTTCTCAATTTAATGAGAATTATGATATGAAACTTCCCTTGGTTTAAGGTCACGCCTCACCACTGTATACAGTACACTATGAAATCATAACAAGTGTGAAAATAAACTAGTAAATCTTCAGTTCGTTTACAGATAATCAAGTCTGTTTGTTCTTTTTTATTTCCTTATCACACACACTCCAATTTTAAAACATATGATTATCACTGAGGCCTATTGGATTATCCTGTTGCCCATATATCTACAAGGAGAAATGCAACAAAACCATTCTTACGAAGATTTACCTCCTTATATATGAAGCTAATAAAGCAAGCTTTTTAAGAAAGGTAGAGAAACTCGTGAGAGAAAAGGCTTGCAATCTGATGAAAAATTAAAGCTACCCAGGTAAGTTATAAACAGAGGCAAGACTTTGTGGTGTCCATTTACAAATTTCGCATTAATAATTTTCATTGGTGGTGTTTTGCGTTGAATATTTAACCATAAATTCGCATTAAGTTCGCACAGATTTTTGGGGAGAATTAATGAGTAATGACATGGCTGAAATAAAAAGTAACAGGTAACTAGAGTAACACAACTGTTAAAAACCCTTTTTTCCAGATTAAAAAAAATTAATTGAAATCAGCAGAGAGTAGGTAACATTAAATAAATAAAATATGACACATCAGACATCAACAAACTGCAGCATACAACAAGTTGTGATATTTTCGCTTTTCCTACTTGTTCTTTTGTCTGTTACAACTAAGTTATATGTAGAAAAAAATCTCTCACTGTCAGTGTTTGATGTCGGCAACCAAAGTCATTGAAGGGACTTTTCACAGAAATTGTGGAAAGAATCAGCTTTTGCCTTCAATGTCAAGTGTGCTGTTACTACATCTAATCTGTTATCGTTACCATCATGGCTTTGCTTTTTAATCTGGGGTAAAACAAAGATAAGCCACATTTTTCTTTTAGATGGAAATTCTAACATTCTTGTTTGTTTTTTGTAATTTACCTCCTCCAACGTAATTTCATATCGGACGATGAATGGAATGGGTGAATTGATGCTGAAATGAGCCCTGGGTTCATAGAGCTTAGAGTTACCCGACATTCGTCTTTCAGGATAAGGGAAAACCCCAGAAAAACCTTATACATGTAACTCACCCTGATCGAGATTCGAACTCGGGACTTCTTGAACGTGAGGCAGACATGCTACCACCAGGCTACCGAGGCGGGCGAAATTCTAACATTGCATCTGTTATCAATCTGCAATTTTCAGCAACAAATGTTGCTTGTACCTTCGCGATACTGCAGCACTTGGCATCACAAAACTTATCATTTAATACATTTTGCGCAGGAACTGAAAGTTTTTCTTTTTTAGAAAAGAAATAAACACTTGCATCAAAATAGCTGGCAATAGGTTCCGAGATGCTCAGTACCTTCTCAGTACCTTTAGTCAGCATGATAGGAGCTCTTTGCTGTGTACGCTGTACTATCAAATAAATAACATTTCTAGTTAGCATACGACAAACAGTTCTCAGTATCACGGACCAGTCGGATGCTCTGATGACAGTTTATTGTTGCACCGCTTAGATGTTTCAGTGCGCATGATGTCACTGTATTGGCTTTGTTAGGTATTAAATTTTATTTTGCTTTCCTTAAATTTGTATAAAAAAGTCAACTCTAGTTTCATGATACGAAAACATGAATGTTAAATTCAAGTTACAGGTATGTGATTTCTAAGAAATGTAAATTTTTCTATGCAAACTAAAAATAGAAATATTCTCCTTTATCGCTAAAAATATATTCTCGATAACTTCGTGAAAATTCGCGAAACAATCGCTAAAAACAAAACCTCTTGTCTCTGGTTATAATGTTTTCAGGTTATTTAACGTGTTCTGATATATTACCGCCGGTACATAGACATTAGACGATCGATCATTGACTAGTGTTCATATGTTTTTAGTCTGCCAAGATACTGTAAACTATTTATAGATATATGAACATCAAAACTGTGATACTCATTTAAGCAACTATTCATGTAGCATTTTGTGAATATTTTGTTTCAAAATATTATTGTTATTTGGCTTTAAATGCAATTTAGGGGCCGAAATTATTATAGATAACCAACAAACCGTCCAAACCAAGTAAGCTCAGGCCTGTTGCCTTAATGAGTTGCTTTTGCATCCCTGCTAACTAGTCTAATTTATTTAATACGGCAAGGAAAATAAATATCTATCATACAAGAAATAAAATCTTTCTAGCCCGTATTTCACACACTATTTTATACAGTCCTGAATATTTATAGATATAGTATAGATTACATATAAATATATGATATTATTTTACCTTTCTCGTGGTCGTGATATTCATTTGTCTTGAGTAGCGTCAGTGTTGACAACATGAATTTTAGTAAACCACAACATTCTACGAAAGGGAGGCAGTAAGAAATAATGTAAGAAAAATGTAATTAATATATTACAATTTTTCCATACTTATTTACTCAGAATCACGGCCTTCTTGAATGAGGCAATTGCCACAAGAAACCAACGTTGGCATTACCGGCGTGTTAAAAGCTTTTGGGCACTGAGCAAAGAATTTTCTATTTTTAACACAGTCGTGAACTACTAAAGGGTCAACTTTTATATCTCATGATGCAGACGACAAACTGCAAGTGGATAATCAATCCCTGTTGATTCACGCTTATTGTTGACATTTAACTTATCCATTTGCAAGAATGGGACAACAGAGTCTGTGTGGCATAAGAACTCAGACTTCTAGAAAGAGAAAGGAGTACTTGCCCTCTCACTCGACCGCAGTTTTCAGACCAACCATTTAGAGCGAAGGTGGAAGGGGGTTCACTCCTGGATTCTGCACACTTGAGGAAACAGTGGCAGTAGAAAACTAACAACAAGGAAAAAGTTATGACCGGAAGAAACATCCATTTTCCATTGTAAACTCTGGTTATCCCTCCACTATTGCTGTCTCTTTCTTACAACTTAATTCAAACGGACTCCAATATATTAAAAAAAATAAATCCCTACTCCAACTACCTTTTATATGGAACAATTTTTCAAATTTCTCATTTATTCAATAATCTTTCCAAAGACATTAATTAAAAAGTCATATTTATGACATTTTTATAAGTTAAATGTATATATTGAATTTTCTGCCAATACTATTAGAAGTCAGGTTCATTCTGAATTATTTTGTATAGCTATGGACACAGGATGAATAGAACCTAATGTTAATTGACATTTATTTTTCAGGATAAGTGTAAACCCCGGACAACCTCTTATCACTCTGACCGAGGTTAGAACTTGGGACCTCTTGACACCCTACCACCACGCTACAGAAACTTGCATATATGGAGAGGTATTAATACATTTAAAAGAATTGGATCTTGTTCAAGTGCACAATTTATGTAATTGGTTTGGAGTGCGAAATAACATAGTTAATGGTTTGGTGTTATTAAATTGTTGTACGTATCTAAAATGGAAGTTTTTCCCTTAATTTTCTCTACAGTAAGTAGACAGTTTTCTATAAAACTACTAATGATTTTTATTCAAAAATTTTTGTAAGAAAATAATGTGTATGTTGTATTTTCCGCAATGGCCCCTCAAATTATCTTCATACATTTTGCTGAACTGGTAAACCGTCAGAGATAGACAAATGACTACTACGTAAAACCGTATGTCTCAAACCCATAAGTTTAGGACAGACCACTTTTGTGGATTTAAATCCGTTATCAGAATCTTACCATAGAACAAAAATGTAAATGTAAATCTCATAGAACAAAACAATGTTTGTCTCGTAGAGATACCCTCTTGGATATAAAATAAAAAACCGAATTTCAATTAAAACATTTGACGATCACATAAGATCCACTGTATTCCCATATTCCCTTCTACCTTCATTTTTTATGTCTTGGACATAAAAAGAACGGAATTTCAAGGACGTCACCTACACAACCAGTTTTAAAACATTTTATTATAATTTAACGCCTACTGTACTCCAATATTTCCTTGTACCTTTATTTTCTTTTATCTCCTGGACATAAAAAGAACGGAATTTCAAAGACGTCATCGAGACAACCAGTTTTAAAACATTTAACTATCACTTAAAGTGTACTTATTTCCATATTCCCTTGTACCTTCTTTTTTTATTACCTGCACTTACAAAGAGAACGGAACTTCAAAGACGTCACCTAGACAACCAATTTTAATACTTTTCACTATCAAATGGAGAATGCAATATCGTGACGGCAAGTTGGCCATGGTAGCTCAATGGGTTAGAGCAACTGGAAGGAAACCAGGAGATCCCGGCCATGGCATTGAATTTTTCATGTTGACTATCTAACATTTCACTATCACTTAAAATCCACTACACTCCTATATTCTCTTGCACCTTCATCTTTTTATCTCTTGGACATACAAAGAGAACCCGATTTCAAAGACGTCACCTAGACAACTAGTTTTAACACATTTGAATATCTCTTAAAGTCTACTGTATTCCCATATTTCCTTGTACCTTTATTTTTTATCTCTTGGACATAAAAGTAACGAATTTAAAGGAGGTCATGGAGACAACCAGTTGTAAAACATTTGACTATCACTTCAAGTTTACTGTATTCAAGTATTCACACAATAATAAAATTAACAATGTTTGTCTTGAAGCAGATAGAGGAATAAGTGTTTGTATAATAGTACAGAAAGTCATGAGTATAACATGAGCTTCTTTTGTTTCTCTACGACATGTATATTAGGTAGAAAAGGTGCTCCAGTCTACCCGAAAATTGAATAGAGGTATCACTTGTTTTAAACTGCTATATAGACGAGGAAAGCATATTTAGATGTATCTTTTGTGAACTCTTAATTTTTTTAATCTTATGATACGCTTGTTAAGATGGCATTTCAGTTGCTATGTCCGTTAAGTTTGGCTATCAAGTTGTACATACACCTGATGTAAGACGACTCGAGCCCGCGGCGCGGACAGACTTTTCAGACGCTCTGTACTTGAACATTCTGCTCCCCGCCACTGTGGAGGTGCGCGCGCCAGTTTAATAACATTAGCCCAGCATCTCGTAACATATGATAGAGTGGATGGGCGGGAGCGGGTATGTCGTCAGAGTCGCCTATTATTCTCTTTAACATAATTCTTGGATGTCTGAAATGATTGCTAATATCTTACATGGTGGAATTTCGCAATTTTCGGTACAATAAAGACAGCATAACCATATCCGCGCTGGCTCATTATAAATCAAGAGACCCTCCTCCTTCAAATAAGCATCATCATTCGTATTCATGCATTGCGTCTCTTTTTAAAAAAAAAAGGAACCTTTATTTTCGTGCTTTTTCACTCGTCTACTTGATAAATGGGCACGAGCTGCAGCAACTCGGCTCCAAATAGAATGAACGAGAAGAAAACAAGTTGGTTACTTGCACAATTTGATGGCATTAATAATACAGTAATGCAACTAAACATAGGGTTGCCAGATGTCCCAGTTTCTCGGGACTTTTCCGGTTATTAATAAAAATTTCAGTCTCCGAAAAAATGCTTTCGGGATGCCTATTTATCCGGTCGTCAAAGAAACTTGCAATTAGTTCCATGGATTTATTTGATGTACGGCATGTACCCCATCTTGCTGCAAATAGCCTTGATTTAGCTCTACATCGTCCAGTTGCTCAACAAACTTCTTGTAAATCAGTCGGTACTCTACAGTGTTCACAGTCTGGTTTAAAAAAAGAATTGTCCCAACTATTCTCCGCGCGGATATTGCACAGCAAACTCCGATTTTAACCGGATTTGTAGGTGCTTCATAGATGACATGTGGATTTTCCGATGGCCCAATGGCGTGAGTTCGGTGACTTCACATAACCGGATAATTGGATAAATAATAAAAAGGAAAGTCCCTGTTATTTTTATAATACTTGTAGTTTTTTTTTTTTTGTGTAATTTACGTCCTCCAACGTCAAGTCATATCGGACGATGAATGTAATGGATTTAATGATGCTCAAATGAGCCCGGGGTCCATAGAGCTTAGAGTTACCCGACTTTCTTCTTTTAGGATAAGGCAAAACACCGGAAAAAACCTTATCCAGGTAACTCACCCTTATCGAGATTCGAACTCGGGACCTCTTGAACGTGAGGCAGACATGCTACCACCACGCTACCGAGGCGGGCTTTTAGAGCTTATAAATCTGTTGCATTAATCAGATTTGATTAGGTTAGGCCAGACGTAAAAATCCTATGTCATAGGCGGGATCTGAACCAAGGACCTCCAGGTTTCTGTCTGGAAGGTACTTTTAAGAATAAAATTTTAACAACACTGCCTGTGAAAGTAAGTTTCTGGTTAAGATATTTTTTTTAAGTTTCCCTTCTCGGAAGGTCCTGGATTTAAATGCCAAAATTCATATTTAACCATATTTCTATTTTTTATTTAACAGATGCACACAGGCACGAGACATTTTGCTGTATATAAAATAGTAATTCATTTATAAAATATTTTGTTTCACAGATGTCGTTGTTTGAAAGTGTTCAGGTTATTATTCTTATTTTTGTTATTCTTACACGGGTTCTCTCTAGAATATTCCACGGAAAGAAGATTCGTCATCAGGATTTGCTCGAAGAACTGAAGCAACCCATTTCCTCACCCCACGTTTTCTGCAAATTGCAAAGGGTAATCGATGGGAAGCAAATAAAGTAATCAGAGTGTGTGGGAATACACTCACTCCATCATCTAGTGCCATCAATCATATCATCACAGTCATAATAGGGTGTCGAGATTGCTTGCTACTACAACTTCAAGATGGATCACACCGCCGTTGCCGCCGCCTCGGGAAAGAAACTGACGTGAAAAAAATATCAAGAGGCAACGCAGTCACATACAAACGACTAAGTGGCAATGCTATGAATATCACAATGGGTCGAGGTATTGCTTCACTCTCCAAGAAGTGTCCCAAAAGAAAACATTTCTGGATATTTACATGTATCCATTCACACAACGTATTTGTAATATCCCTAGAGAGTTCCTACGAACTGACATTTAGGATTTTAGAAGTCTGTACTCACACTAGAGGTTTACACATAAAGCCAGCATTCAATAGCTTCCACAGTAGAATTCCCAGCTTCGAATCCCAGAGGAACCTTTTACGAGTCAACATTATTAAATATACTTATCAGAGTCTGCAGGTATGAATGTGTCGGTGACGTAATAGATAAAATGAAAAGAGTAGTGTAAACACGATTTTCTATATAATTTCAAACGTAAAAGATCGCTGATATGCAGCCAGGTACAATATACTTTAACAATAATAGCAATAATACTAGCAATAATAGCAATAATACTAGCAATAATAGCAATAATACTAGCAATAATAATAATAATAATACTAGCAATAATAATAATAATACTAGCAATAATAATAATAATACTAGCAATAATAATAATAATACTAGCAATAATAATAATAATACTAGCAATAATAATAATAATACTAGCAATAATAATAATAATACTAATAATAATAATAATAATAATAATAATAATAATAATAATAATAATAATAATAATAATAATAATAATAATAATAATAATAATAATAATAATAATAATAATAATAATAATAATAATAATAATAATAATAATAATAATAATAATAATAATAATAATAATAATAATAATAATAATAATAATAATAATAATAATAATAATAATAATAATAATAATAATAATAATAATAATAATAATAATAATAATAATAATAATAATAATAATAATAATAATAATAATAATAATAATAATAATAATAATAATAATAATAATAATAATAATAATAATAATAATAATAATAATAATAATAATAATAATAATAATAATAATAATAATAATAATAATAATAATAATAATAATAATAATAATAATAATAATAATAATAATAATAATAATAATAATAATAATAATAATAATAATAATAATAATAATAATAATAATAATAATAATAATAATAATAATAATAATAATAATAATAATAATAATAATAATAATAATAATAATAATAATAATAATAATAATAATAATAATAATAATAATAATAATAATAATAATAATAATAATAATGTTTTCAAAATGTTGGTTAAATAGGACAGTGCGATCCATAAAAACCTGAACCACTTCAATAGGCCATAACATATGAACCAATAATAGGACACACGTCCAACTTTGGGATAATATAAAACACAATTGGGAGATTACATTACACTATTTAAATCTGAGAGAAAATGTTGCAAGTGTCCTTTGCCAGTATCTATACATGATACGACTG
The DNA here is from genome assembly GCA_030765055.1 of Mantis religiosa. Taxonomy (NCBI): domain Eukaryota; kingdom Metazoa; phylum Arthropoda; class Insecta; order Mantodea; family Mantidae; genus Mantis; species Mantis religiosa. Next base: position 98,242,286 of record CM060958.1, read on the forward strand.
TAGACACTGAAGTTTATATGGATATTGGGACTTTGTCCAATTTCCAGAAATTCAAAATGTTCTTTATTTTCGTAGAAATACACTTTGTACACATTTGGCAGCAAGATGACGCAACCTAAATCACCACAATCTCTCGTCACTTCTGCACATGTAAATAAAGAGTTTACTTTCAAAACAGCTGCAGGCACACGATATCAGTTCGGATTACCACTCTCAAATGAACTGGCGTTCCGCTGCTTCTTTTATATATCTCTACTCATATTTGTAGAAATTAATCAAATGTTCTGTAAAGATGGCACTAGACGAAACACGAATCTTGCAGTTGTCTATCTTTATCTGTTTCGGCAAGCTTTTATCTCCGCGTCGCCCTATCTGTCTCTTTGTGCGCGCTGGCACAAAGTATCTTCAATACGTTTGTGGAGCAGCTGGGTGATATTGAATTGAGAGAAGATTATTTTTATTTCCAACAAGATTGAGCAACGTACCGTATATCTAATGACACCATGGAACTTGTAACCAGTTTCTTTGATAATCAAATAATCTCAAAAGTCTGTGGGTCCCCAGACCCACTGTCCTAACCTCACCGGTTTATTTCTTGTGGAGGTATCTAAAAACAGTGCACAAGAATAGGCCACGGACAATTGATGTTCTCAAGGAATCCATTTGAACCGAAATAAGTAACACTGGCGAGGATACTCTCCGCGAAACTTCAGAGAATATGGTTAGACAAGTACAAACATGTATAGATGCTGGTGGAGGAAACTTCCAACAGTTTCTCTGAGATGTAAATAGTGTAATATAATCTCCCAATTGTGTATTATATTCTCCCAAAGTTGCACGTGTATCCTATTATTGGTTGAAAAGTTATGTCCTATTGAAATTGTTCAGGTTTATATGGATCGCATTATATATTGGGTATTAGGAACTGCAAGTTATGCCTACCAGATGGAGAATACATGTTGGCAACATGAGGCCCGCGTTGTCGAGATCTCATAAGTAACTTACAGTTTTGTTGTTACCCAATTACTTTTTGCAGTACTTGAAAACCCCGTAAAAAGCAACAATAAACTAAAATTGTTTTTCAATACTTTATTGGTCATTAAGAAAAATATAATGAATTGAAATGTAAATAAATTTAAAGCTAAATCTAAATCATATTGGCAAAGCCTTCTTAACCACTCTAATGACTTAATTGAAGTAACACATGTCTTTTAAAGTTATTTGTTTATGTGGCCGAATGGAATGTTTGGATTTCTAAAAATAAGGGGCATTGCTATTCAAGAAGCTGAGAATCTGTCATTTGATCGCTTTTAATAGTGAATTCAAAGGAAAGGTATGTTTAAGCTTACAAGGTCTTCCAAATCGGTTTCCCACTATTTAAATTCAACAGTTCCTTGGATTTATTCCTGTTTGCTTTTGAGTGTTTTTATTCATTAATGGAATCTGAGTACTCCAAGTGTTAATGGCCTATAATAGATGCCAACTGCATATTCAGGCCCAAAATAGTACTTTTTGAAGTGAAAACTACTTTAGGCGCGTTTAGCACTTTTTGTGGGTAGTGAATTAAACTGAGCCGTCACGCTGGAATATGTGACGCTCATTCGGGTGAAGTCGGCTCGAGTCGGTTCAATCCAAACTAACCCTCCCACACTCATTCTTTATTTCAGTCTTATGTTGTCCATACCACTATACACCGTAGATTTTCTGTCGCACTCTACAGCGTATCAACAACACGCATGCAGGTATGTTTTAACATATTTAAAATACCACGAAAAATTCAGAAACCCTACAGGTGTTTCATTAAAAAAATAATTGTCTTAGGGCCGTTCTTACAAACATCTGTCAAGTGTCTGTAACCGATCCGGTCAGATAACCTTCTGTCATTTAACAAGACGACAACATGTCGAATTCCACTTTAAACAATAATAATAATAATAGTGAAAAGGAACAGATAATATCACCGAAGTTCGGTATTTGAATAATTAAAACCATAATAACAAAAATAAAACGAGTGTGCTAATTGGAAATAAGTGTTATGAATTCGTGAACGAGATGATTCATTTAAGAACTGGTTACTTTTATTGACAATGTCTCTTTATTGTGAGTAGTAAAACGTAAAACATCAATAAATTAAATGTAATAACACGTAAAGAATAAGATTATCACGTATTAAAATGACGTTTTGCGTTTACTTTCATTTCCAACTTATAGGTTGTTTTTTCCACAAACTGAAAGACCGACCGGGGGTCAAAAGATCTGATATATAAATTTGATTTTTATATAAAAAAGATTTAGATACATATTATTTAGTTTGGAAAAGAAACATTTAAAGACAAAACAGTATATTATGTGATCAGATTTTACTTCCTTTATACATCCTTTATGTATAACCCTCTTCGTAAGGTCGCAAGTCCGTGGTCATTCAGTTGGTTCGGAGTATTTACATTTGCGAGCACACTTAGCGTAAGGCATGAAATGTTTAGCTCGCAACTGGCCTCTTTGCGCAACAATGAGTGTCAACATTACATTTTTTTAAAATGTTTTAAGAATAATTTATAATGAATAGTTTTTAAATTTTCACTTCGGTCGTGTGGTTTTAAACGCTCACAGAGTCTTCCCAGGCAGATCGGACGATGAGTGAAATGGAGGAAATGATTCTCAAACGAGCCCAGAGCCCAGAGAGCTTAGAGTTACTCGAAATTCCTGTTTTAGGATAAGGGAAAATCCCGGGAAAATCTTACCCAGGTATCTCACCCGGAGATTCGAGATTCGGTCTCGATTTTATTCGACCTCGGATAACCGAGATTCAAACTCGGGACTCCTTGAACATGAAAATAGGAGTAACATGCACAACAGCGATTGTTATTTGTTTGAATTTTGCAATATTTTTAGTTTTCTCAAATGGGAAGTTGTCAATCTCTTTTTTATCTCTTGGCCAAGCAAAGAGATTGGAATTCCAAATACGATCATCTTCAAAACATTTGACTACCACTTTAAGTCTATTATATTTCCCTGTAACTACAGTAAGATTAACAAAAGTATAATATTCGTCTTGAATTGTATAGAGAAATAAGCATTTTAAAAATAATTTGTGCAAGAACAGAAAGTTCTTATTTATGTTAGTAGTGAATCAAGACGTATTTTATCTACGACTGGAAGGTTTGTTAATTTCCGCGAGTGTATAAATAAGTCTTGTATCATACGTTTCATCACTTATTCTTATCATTAAAAGGCTCACCACTTTTTAATAAAACTATAATAAAACATTGAAAGTATTAGTAAATTTACGTTCTGGAATATAGAACTATATAGACCAAGGCCGTATCACAAATATCGTTGGCTAATACCTAATATAAGACAATCGATGTTGGCTAGTCGTTCCTAGGGAAACGATGTAAATGTAGGACTAGTGATTGTCTTTTATTTATACAGTGGTTAAGGTGAAATTTTATCTATTCTTAATATTAAAGCGTTGCTATAGTACATTTTAATTTCTATTGTTAAAGTACAACTTTACAAGTAAGTGTCGAATATAATCTTCAGTTAGGTGGCGTCACTCGCACAGTATTTTTATAAAGGTATACCTAGCGACATCTACGTGGAGCGGTGATTAAAAGGCAAACTACCTGGGGGGATGTAGTAACCACGCTGTGAAACATATGCAAGTTTAAGCGGCAAGTAGGAAGTTCTGCCTTCGCTCACCAAGTAATGAAATTCCAATGGCGTCATATTTCAGGGCCCTCGTACTTCTGTCCGCTCCTTACCTATCTAGTACCCTTCTTCTCTTTTTCTTGGGGGGCAGACCAATAAGCTTCCCTGCATATAATGGCGCTATTGAAAACCGGAACCTTTTAACACACAGATGATTTGTTGATCGGCTTTGTAAACAAACTGTTCCTTTCATGAAATCAGCCCAAAAGAATTTTACCCTGGAGAGTTGAGAGCGGGTAATTCATCATTGAAAATAGCTCAAGTTATACATAGATGTAAACTTTGTAGACTCGCTTACATTCTTACTGGTGAAAGTTTGTGCGATTTTATCAGTACACTTTTGTATTTTACAAAGCAGTTGTCTTACTTGAAGACAAAAACTGCATCTACTGAAAATCTTAGGTCCTGAACCAAATATGAGATTTTTCAGTAGTGAAAATGTTTCCCTTTATCTCTTTTTAGAAATGATTTAATGTTTTGGATTGGATTATGCTACAGGGCGGACTCGGCAAGGGGTTCCAGTCTTGATCTATTGTACCCTTGTCCCAAGTGGGCAAGAAAGGGTTGATGAAGTGAGAGGAGACAGGAGGGCCTCCCAAGGAGCCATGACAGTGCAGAGGGCATAGGCTCACTAAATTAGAAACTCCCGGGCAGTCCAGTCCAACCGGCACTCAACACATCATGGTCGAGAAACGGCCCACCAGGTCGATCCGGAAACCACCGTACCGCAGGAGGAAGTGTTTACAAGAAACGCCGATACTTATACCTGAAACGGATCACCAAATGAGAGATGATGTGAAATGATAATGGAGATTAAATGGAGGGACAGGAAATAATAGAGAAATGTACACTCAAGTTAGGTTATTTTAACATTTCAGTCTTTGCTATTGTCTGTAATTGTCCTGGTTTTTTCGTGCATGTTATGATGTGATATCTACTACACTTCTGCTTGCACAATATACACTTAGTCTTCGTCTGGCTTGTGGAACTTCCTGTTTACACATATCTTGAATTTTTATTGATCTATCAGTAGTACAATGCTCTACAGATCAGAGTGAAAAGAAGGTTAGAGAACATTAAACTAAAGAACAATAACACTCAGGGGTAGGCTAACAGGCCGCCCCCTAACCACATTAAGTTAGAACTCCAGTAATACACTCTGATGAATTAAGTCAACATTGGAGATTTAAGACACAGATCAAGTAATAGAATCACTAGAATCACATGTATCACTCTAAAGCAGGTTCTGTGGTAGTCTCCTCTTTAAGCGTGAGGGTTGGCGCGTGCGGGCACCGATGTTACAATGCACAACTCCTGAAACTTCTTGCAGATTGGAAAAGAAACGATGAGCGATCCTGCGAATGTAGTCGTGAAGAGGTAAGATTCCTAGTTCGTGATGGAGCTGCTGATTACGGATGAACCATGGAGCGTTGGTAGCGATGCGCATGAAGCGATTCTGTATGACCTGAAGACGACGCAGATGACATATGTGTGCGGCCGCCCACACTTGGCAGGCATACGAGTGATTTGTAGAGTAACAATGAAGACTGTAGGCCGAGCCTGGAACGGCGATGAAACAGAGGTGAGGGTTTTGAAAGTCGCCCGGAGGCCAGTGATATAAGACGATCGATATGAGCACGCCAGGTCAGTCGAGAGTCCAAAAGCACTCCAAGGTATTTAACGGGAGTTGTACTGGGGAGCCAAGGGACATTGTTCCTCTAGAGACAACGGAGTAAGCGGAGTATATCGGCGAAGAGTGGAGATTTTAGCCTCGGTTTTCTGAGGGTTCAAAGATATCCGCCAATTGTTGAACCAATGAGTTAGGCGATCTAAAGAGAGTTGTACTACTTGTTGTGCGTGCTGGAGATTAACATGAGAATAATATAGTGCTGTGTCATCAGCTTAAAGAGCTAAAGAAGTCGTAGCTAAGTCAGGAATATCAGAAATGTATATATTAAATAGAGTCGGGGCCAAGATAGAACCTGTGGGACACCTGCGGTAATATTACATGGGGATGAAAGTATTCCACCAATGAGTACTGAACAGCTGTGGTCGTAGAGGAAACTGTGGATTAGATGTGATAAGTAGTTAGGAAGACCGATGCGGTAGAGCTTAATGAGCAAATCATCATGCCAAACCCTGTCGAATGCCTGTGCCACATCAAGCTAGATAGCCGTGGTATACTGATGGGCCTCGAAGCCGTGGACAATTGACTGAGTTAATCGTAAAAGCTGATGCGTGGTGGAAGGTTTGTGATGAAATCCAAATTGATAAGGCGGAAGAACATGGTTATGATTAAGGTAAGACAGAAGATGGCGATGAATTAGTTTTTCAAACAGTTTGGAGAGGGTCGGCAACAGACTTATAGGACGATAGCTTTGGGAGAGGTGTTTGGGTTTATTGGGCTTATGGAAGACTGCTACATGGGCAAACTTCCAGGTCAGAGGAAAATAGCCGAGGCGTAGACAGGCATTGAGGATGGATGACAAGTATGCAACTGCTTTTCTGTTGAGCTTCTTGATAACAATGTTAGGAACATATCTTGTGGTGAAATCCGTGTATGGAAGAGTCGTGTTGTGACGTGGTGCTGCGTATTGCACTCTCTAGTCCTGGGGTACTCAAGGCAGGAAAGGGGAGATTGAAATCACCTCTTTCCAACCGCTGCGATGGAATCGCGCGTTTACTTGTGATTAATGAGTTCCAGTGGAGGATCTTCGCTATCACTCTGACGTATAGGTAATAATAAGCGTTCGCACTAATAGTTTACTCCTTACTAATGTTTCTTAGGATGACTCATGTGGTACAAGTTATGTTTTACAAGGTCTGCAATATGTGGTGCAAAAGACGAAGTGCACAGTCTCAAAAGATAAGCAAGGTAATCGTCTCTGAGTTTGCTGCGATACTCACTTGTTCATCTTTGAAAACGTTTGTTCACAGATATATGTAGAGCCAAAGACTGTCATTAAATTAGACGCAAACAAACGTAATCACTGATAATCACTGCAGGGCAAAAATTTAAATAGTTCCCATCATTCTTTCTCAGAACATTTTACTGTCGTGGAATTTTAAAGTAAAAGTAGTTCCATTTGTAGCTTGTGTGCGGCCTCATTACATGCATACTTCAAAGGAGTGCAAAATAATTGGATATTTGTCTCAAATTTTTTAATTCTTTCAAATTGCGAAAGGGGATGTGTCATGTAGTTGCTTTAGAAGTTCTGCATACTTTTCCAGAAGTATGATGTTTATTGTGAACCTGGAACGCAAGCAAGAGAAATAATATAAATCTACAACTACCAGTTGTCCTTCCACAATTCGAAATTGTGCCATAAAGAAGATATTTCATTCATTATCAACACCCCTCAGAAATACAATTAACCACGCATCGTCAGAATCTGTCCACTGATTCGTCCAGGGCTAGAGAAATCATGTTAATGACCCTCATTTTGTCCTTTAATTGCCTTTCCAAATCACAACACAATTCTCCTATGAGTCTCGTTACTGTACCTCGAGAGATACTGACCAATGCAAATAGATCGACTAAATTGGGACAAAATTCCTTCGCAGCAACTAGCAAGCTTTGCTTGATAAATTCGCCTTCACTAAATGGTTTTCATATTTTTTCCACTAACTTCCGCCAGTTTATAAGAAAGCTGTACCACATTTTCAACATTAGGGTAATATTTAACAGGTACTTTCATTTCTTCCAGTTTTTGTGATCTGGCTTCACCTAGAACAATAAGCTAAACGTTAGTAGCAACGCCACTGCCTGCT
>CM060958.1:98250767-98683098 GCA_030765055.1 Mantis religiosa
CTCAGGTAATCCTCTTCATGAACATTACTTTGATTATTTCTATTCTGATCAGGTCTCCGATCTTCAGATTTTCCCACGTGTTCTCAATTCCATATGTTATCACTGGTGCTACTGCCATCTTGAAGAGTCTAATCACCGTGCAAGTTGATAAGTTTGCTATGTTTGGAATGTTGTACGAGGCCCTGATTGCTGCTGCTGCTCTTTCCTGAATGACGATGATTGTGTTTAAGGGCGCAGAACTTCTGGGTCGTCAGCGCCCTTAAAAAATTGGCTTAAAAAGCTAAATAAAAGTCTAAAACACTAAAATACTACAAGGCAAATATACTCAAGATAAAACATCCGCATAACCAGGAGGCAAAGACCAAAATTTTAAAACAATAAAACCAGAAAAGGGTTAAAAAGGCTAAAATACCCAAAGAGCTTGGGCCTAGATTCTGAAACCTACAGCTAAAACAAACGCTAAAACTTTGTCCACCGCCGTCTCGTCATCCGCAAGTATCTCCGCCAAGTTGGCCGGCAGGTGGAGAGACCTGCGGAGACGTGCCAAGCTAAAACAATCTAAAAGCAAGCAACGGACCGTCGGGTCCGCACAGCGGGCAAACGATATCCGGGGCCCTATTCAATTAAAAGATCTATGGCTAAAATAAGTGTCCAATGCGCAATGGAGACAAAGTAATTTCCTCCCGCTGCGATAAGCGACAGGAGGTCGCCCAGTTGATCGGAAGCTCCTTCACCGTGCGAAGCCTGTTAGTACGCAGAGCGGACCACTCATCGCGCCTGAAGGACAGCGCTGCCCTACGGACAAGCCCAGTCTTACGCTGTAATATACGGGATGGTACAAATGGTTTTATCATTTCCTACTTAGCTGCCGAATCCGCGAGCTCATTTCCCCGTAAGCCCATGTGAAGCCCATATCCCCAGGAACCCATGCACACATCACGCTAGCGCCAGAGGTGGTTGTACAGCTCACGAAGGCTCTGAAGGGCGCTCAGCGAATCACTAAGGATCTTTCCTGAATGTATATACCAAAGAACGCCCCAGATATATATATAATTTCCTACCTTTTGCAGAGGCTTCTTGTGTAATGTTATATTGTCTTTGGGCGTTGACTTCCCTGTTTTTCTGAAGGTCGTCTGCACTGTCTTTTCTTCGTTTATCTGTAGGCTGTTTTCCTCCGCCCAAGTCACCAGTCTGTAAACTGCCCTTTGCTCATCTTCCTCCTCTGCCGCTCCGATCACCATGTCCTCCGCGTATAGGAGCAGCTGTTCTGTTGAAAGTGTGGGACTCATGGGATCCCCTTGTATGACTCCGTTTGTCTGTACTATATCTTCAGAGATTTCTACGTTGTTTATTCGGATTATGTTCCTCTGTAGACCGGCTTCAATTGTTCTCGCTAGAGTATCTCTCTCTTCGATTGTTTTATTTTCTCGATCAGCTTTGACCTGTTGATTGAGTCTAACGTCTTCTTGAAGTCAACATAGACTAATATTTCCCTCCTTTGTGTCTCAGGGCGTCTTCTACCTGATATATTAGATATTTCACTGTCTGGACCGTGCTCTTGCCTTTCAGGAACAGGAAATTCGGGGATATAATTAACCTACCTAGTATTCGCCTGATGACCCAGGAAAAACCCTGAAAACCCCCATGGGTCAAGAAGACAGCCATGGGAATCGAACCCGGTCCTCCCGAATGTGGGCCACAGATGAAATCCCTCAGCAATCCCGCTCGGTGTAATGTTTTACTCTGAACGACTTTCAAATGTCATGGCTTCCATTTAAATATGAAAGTGAACAGCACCTTAGCACACGAAACCAAAGAAGAGACTTCAAAATACTCATGGTTACGTTCACATGAACTTCTTGACTCATTATTCTATAAACTGCGCCTACAAAAGTCATTTTCTTTACAAATTCTATATTGCTTATACTTATATAAAGAAAATAAAGTGGACCAAACAAATGAGGGAGGCTATGAAATTGCTTAAAGTTGCATAATATTTACATCACCACCAACCCTGCCAAAAAGCGAAGAGGATCAATTTTGCATAAATAATGTTTAAAAATTCAAACCAGTAAGTAGAATATCTGGCAAAAGGTTAACAACACAAAAGTTTGCTTACAATAATTTTGTCTATATCTTACTGTTTACAAATTAGCATAAGTCACTCTGAACTAAGAAGCACTTTACAGGCTATTTTCTCAAATTTAAAGTCCGTATTTTATTGTGCCATGTAAATGTTTTAAAAATACGAATTAAAATAAGTTTGAGGCATTTTTGGGATAGTCAAAAATTACGGAACCGTTTAGCATTTGTGAGTTACGAGGAGGCAGTAAGTACTGAAACAAAACTCCGTTAGAGACCGTCGATTTGAACCCAGGAATTTAATTTCATGAGTCCGGTAACCAACTTGCATGCGACACGAAGGCCTTCGACAAAATTCGCCACACCAAAATAATATGAAGTGCATAAAAAGATAACCTTTCCTAAGTATAGACTCTAATAATCCATAACACTAGAATTCCATAGAATTTCTATATAACCTATTAAATTATAAATATTGAAAACCTCTGATAATATTTAACAAGGAATTTCTTGTAAATAAGTTATTCAACATAAAAAATTAACATAAATTTGTGCTTTCGTGAGATCTACACTCCTAAGCAGGATTTTTCTAACTTTAAGTGTCTTCCATCTTGTAACTTCCTCTTGCATTATATAATTGGCACATTTTTGAACCGTCACGCACGCTGAAGAGCTACACCCAAATAATCTGTATGTTAAAAGGTCCTTTGTACACCCGCATTCAGTTTCACCCGCAGACGTTTCAATATTTCCGGTTTCTAAATTAATCGATATAACCCTACCAAACAGAGAACAAGCTGAATGAGGGCTGACGTATTAATTGTTCAATTTAACAGCAAAACTGCGTCTTCTACGTCTTTTAATAACATTTTCACAGAGGAAAATGTACAGTACTAAAGGGTTTCCATGGAAACCCATATCTATCAACATAACTGTGGCGCTTTCAATTTTTACATTATGAAGTAGGGTGGAAGTTAAACAAAAGACAATTTTCCATGCCTCTTCAGCAACTGCTTCTTCACAATCAAATTTTCCTTCAAATACTGAATCTCTATTATCGTTATTATTTTGTGTCACAGTATCAACAAAAAAAATCAAAAAATTGAATCAGCCTTTATGAGGTGGTGTGCGAATTCCAAGGTTAGGTTTCGACATGGCATATTAAGATATACCTCCTTTACACTTGGTTGGGATATTAATTTCAAATCCACAGGACGTCTAATTTATACACTTATTTACAAAAAATGGTAAGGATGTATACGGAATTTGAACTGTTGTTTCGATATGATGTTATGTTTCATAATATCTTAATGAAACTGCTATGCTGTAATATCTATGCGAGTTGCATACACACATTCACATGTTTCTTCAGTCTGCCTCCGTATCTTGGTGGTAGCGTGTCTGTCTCACATTCAAGGTATCCCAAGTTCGAATCTTATTCAGGATAAGGTTTTTTTTTCTTTTATTCCGGAGTTTTTCCTTATCCTGAAATATAAATTAGTAACTCTAAGCTTCTAAAACCCTGAACTTATTCTAACTTCATTTCATTCATCATCCGATATGACTTAACGTTGGAGGTTCTCTCTTATCCTGAAAGCTGAATGTCCGGTAACTCTAAGCTCTATGTACCCTGGTTTTATTTGAACATCATTCCATTCATCGTCTGATACGATTTAACCTTGGAGGTTTTCCCATATCCTGAAAGATGAATGTTAACCCTAAGCTCTATGTACCCTGTACTCATTTGAACATCATTTCATTCATAGTCCAGTGTGAGTTAACGTTGGAGGTTTTCCCTCATCATGAAAGATGAATGTCAGGTAACTCTAAGCTCTTGTACTCTGCATTCATTTGAACATCATTTCATTAATCGTCCAGTATGGCTTAAAGTTGGACGTATTCCCTTATCCTGAAAGTTGAATGTCTGGTAACTCTAAGCTCAATGTACCCTGTACTCATTTGACAATCATTCCATTCATCGTCCGGTATGGCTTAAAGTTGGACGTATTCCCTTATCCTGAAAGATGAATGTCTGGTTAGTTTAAGCTCTATGGACCCTGATCTCATTTTGAGTAAATTACATTCGTCTGATATGGCTTAACGTTTCAGGACGTAAATTGAAAAAATGTTCAAAATGTTATATCCATTTATCTTGGAGACGCGAATTTGTTCACTTATTAATGGTGTGGGAGTAACGTGTACCAGAAGGTATAAATATGTGAAATTCAAAAAGGCGTGTTGATGCCATTTTAGAAATTATTAATTTGGATCACTAAATATTCAAGCTTATCTTCCTTCAGTAACATATTTATAGCATATTAGACGTCATAAACGATATAAATCTCAATTTCGGTTGTTTGACCCAATTTCAACTGGTTTGGTCTCTTTAACAACAAATTTCTCATAAATGTCTTCTGCTACAAGAAAGTTATATTATCGACATAAATTGTTCCCTCCTCTGTGACAGAGCACATTTGAAGCACTTTGACTTCTTTGATTGTCTGATGTTTTAAACATCTTCAGTTTATATAATCCCTTTCTGGCTTCATTGAATACAAACAACTTGAAATGTTGAAGTTTTTTAACTCGCAAGTAAACTTCCTTTTCATGATTCTGTCGCAGCAGGTGGTGGTGGTAGTTTTCTTTACGTCACATCCTCCTGAAACAATAATGGCAAGTCAAGAACAGCCGTCTCCGAAACAAATGTGTAAACATAATGGTGTAGTCGGGAAGATTGACGTGTCATCGGTGGCTCAGCAAGACAAAGGGATCCCATTAGAATCCCACTGCGTCAGGCGACAAGGTAAACTTCTATTTTATTGTTATTCTGCGTCTTTCTTGGGATTATAATACTGCAACTACATTGTGATGTGAGTGTGGGAGGTACATCAATATATTCAACAGACCAGACGAAATCTAATGTGTTCATTTCAGAATGTAATGACGTCATTGATTCTTGAAGGGGAAGAATGTAACGTAAGACACCCATGCTGAAAAAGTTATCTAACCAGCACGGCGTTCAATCCGACTGTACTAACGACGTCAACTGCAAGACGTAACCAAATGACGTTCCTTACAATATCATACCCACGGGACCTCCCACTCTTGTACACACTACTCTTACAAACACTTATTCCTCTATATACTTCAAGATAAACATTATATTATTGTAATGACAGGGAAATACAATGGACCAAATGATAGTCAAATGTTTTAAAACAGATTGTCTAGGTAACAACTTTGAAATTCGTTTCCTTTGACTGTCCAAGGGATAAAACATGAAATCATCATGTAATATTGGAGTACATTAGACTTTAAGAGGTTTCCTAAACATTTATCTATCACCCTTTAAAAATGTGATAGAGTTTGTGTTGATAATGTGCATGTTACTTCTTCTCTACGTAGTCACCATGCAGATTTAGACATTTTCCCTAGCGTTTCTTAACCTTTCGAATACCTTGATTGTAGAAGTCTGCTTATCCGCATTAAACCACTCTTCCACTTCATTAATGACGTCATTTGTGTTGTCAAATCGGCGGCCACGCAACGGATTATTCATTTCCGGGAACAAGAAAACTGTCACCTGGTGCGAGATCGTGCAAATAAGGCGAATTCTGTAAGTTCTCAAAGTCACATTCCCTTGTTTTGTCAACTGCAACTTGAGATGAATGAGCTGGTGCATTGTCAGACAGAAAACGAACAACTTTGGAGAGCATACCACGTCGTTTCTTAATCAGAGTTGCTCCTAACTTGTCCAGAAGATTGCAGTAGTATCTGCCAGTGATGGTTTGACCATTGGTAAGATAATCTGTAAGGATGACTCTACGACAGTCCCAGGAAACTGAAAACATAACCTTCCCAGCTGAGCTTTGTACCTTTGCCATTTTGGGAGGGGGGAAAATCAGCAAATTTCCATGCTCATGGATTTCGTCTATGGATCATACGGATAGATGCAGGGTTCATCCGTGGTTACCAGACGATCAAAAATCATCTTCATCCTGCTCCAATAGTATCAACATCTGTCTAGAAAGCTCACGCCGTCTTTGCTTTTTGAAAGGGGTTAGCAAACGTGGAACCCACAGTGCAGATATCTTAGACATGTGTAGTTCGTCATATATAATTTTCCACATACTACCATAACTAAGATGTGTCTCATTCATGATCATTTGGATGGTTTCTCGTCTGACTTCCAGTATTAAACACTACACTTTCTTTGCTGTGACACCATCGTCTATCACTGACGGTTTATCAGAGTTTGGCTATTCTGTCAGGACATGTGACCAGTTTGAAAATTCCTTTTCCACTTCACAATAGTGCCATACGATGGGTAACCATTTCTGCAAACAGCAGTCCTCTCATCATGGATTTCCCTGGCAGTTTTGTCCTTCAAATGTAGGAATTTGATTACACTACGAGCCTCAATTTTCTCCATCTTACACCTCAGTCACTTCTGGCACTCAGTGTAAGAAAACTAAAGGACTCAAATCACTGAAACTACCAACTTTATGTCCCGAGGAATCAATGATGACACTGAAAAATGTTCGTCACTAACATAAAAGCTACCGGGTGATAATTAAAACTGTATACGACACACCCTCGTAAGTGATAGTCACATTTTTTAAAAAACTGGTTGTCTAGGTGAAGTCTTTGAAATTTCGTTTTCTTTTTGTATCCAAGAGATAGAAAATGAAAGTTCAAGGGAAAACGGGAATACGGAGTACTATAGACTTTAAGTGATAGTGAAATATTTTAAAACTGGTTGAATAGGCTACGTCTTTAAAATTACTTTCTCTTTATAGGTCCAACAAATAAAAGAACAAAGTACAAGGAAATATGGTAATACAGTAGAATTTAAATGATAGTCAAATGTTTTTAAAACTGGTTGTCTAGATGAAATCTTTGTAATTCCTTTCCATTTGCATAGCTAAGCGAGTGAAAAATTAATAACGACTTTCCATTTGAGAACCGATTGAGATGGATAAGGAGGTTTCGTCTGTGGCCTGCATTCGAAATATTCAAGTTCGCTTCTCGCGACCGGTATACCTGACCCATGGGTTTTTTCGGGGCTTCCCCAGGTCGCCAGGTGAATGCTGGAAAGATTTATTAGATCCCAAATTTCTTGTCCCTCCGTTTCAGTGGCATTATCATTTCGGAGCATCTGCCTCACCTGATGGTCTCTCAGGGTGAAAGTGTCGGCTGCAGTCTCGGTGCCGTATGGCAGGATGATTCCTCTTAGATAATACCTTCGCCCCCCTCTTTATTGGGCTGTTTCAAGACCACGGTAGGTAGATAACCTGTTGTACTACATTCCGAGCGTTTCCAAGCTGTTCATTGGTAGGGATGCTGCACTCTGTTCTCTCGTAGTTCCATGGACGTCCGCCCTCTGTCTCATCGTTTTCCGGCGGATGCTCCACTTGGGAAATAGGTACATTAGGTATTTAGGTATCGAGTCACTTCCGTAAATTCTATCGTACCCCATTCCATTTGAGAAAAGTATTAGAATATTCAGACAAATAACAAGGAACAGTTCTAAAATAATTGAGTCTACCAAAATTTACATAATTGTTTTAGCGTAATCTAACAATTTTTGTGAAGTAATATTTTGTCTTACTCTTACAGATTGTTATATAAAGAGATCCCCCGAATCCTGTATTGTTCACCTTAGCCACAGCAAACGTCAAAATACTCATAAGGGAGAACTGAAAATTTACCTATATGCAGCTGATACTGCAGTGATATCCACCAACCATGAATAACTACAACTCGCTTTTGACAGGCTAGCAGACTGGGCAGAAAAGGACGACGTACAACTCAACGAGTCAAAGACGATCACGATGATATTCAGAAAATGGAATAAAGTGACACCTATATTCCACAGATGCAAAATGCTTATATCAGTGACACAACTTAAATATCCAGGAGTGACCGTGCAAACAACAGGGGTAGTTTTCACAACTCACATGAAGGAGAGAGCAAATGCAACACTGCGAGCAATAGGAGACATAAGACACGTCCGGTAGATGACACTGAACACAGCAATAAAATTATTTCAGGCAAAGATAGTACCAATCGTTACGTACGGAATATAAAACGTATGGCATCGCCTAAAACATAAGCAGATGCTAGTGGAATGCTGGTGGGTGAAACAGGAGGCCTAGGAGAAAACCCGCCCTAGCGCCGTATTGTCCACAAAAAATCTCACTTTGCTTTCGCCTGGCATCGAACCCGGTGAGAACCCGGCTTGCTGAGAGCCAAGCGATCTAACCACTTGACCACCGCCGGAGTAATCTCGATAATGGAAATCTTTACCACTACGTGGTAATATCGCAACGGAAACAATATAGTATATTTTATAATTACACTAACCTCGCAACTAAAGTGCTCATAGAAATAAAGCAATAGCAGCTCCTATCAGGTAATTTATTGTACATAGGGAAGTTTTGTCTCTGGACGACTAAATTTCGATTTGAAATCATTCCATCTGGGTATTCATTTAAATGTTTGTAATGACAATTTATATCCAATCATTATTCGTTATCTCTCTCTTGGTCATGCAAAGATAACGTAGATTGAAAGCGATCACGTAGCGACAAGTTATTGAAAGGTTTTATATCTCTTAGGAGAACCTAAGCTACAAATAAATATATATTAATATTGTAAAGGAGGAAATTTTGGAGAATGTAAGGTAACTTTTTAAATCACTCAACCGATTACGGTAAAACTTTCGTCATTGAAAAACTCCACTGTTTAACAAAAACACGAGGTAATAAAACATATTCCAATCTCATTCCATAAATTTCTTAGATTGATAAATATTTATAAAGCATTTGTACATAAATAGCAACATATTAGAGCTCAAAACGTATTAAAATATGCTTTGATGTTTTTGTTAAAATAGCACGCAGTCGACATCAGAAAATGCGTCTAAAATATGACAAACAAATCACTGATATTTGCATTCAAACGTACATGGTTACAATTCAGAATCTCTCATACGTCGAAACAAGAGCACCGAATCTGTTTACACAGCACATGAAGTGGCAATGTAAGAACGATTTAATTTCCTTTGCATGTGTAGGTAACGAAATTCGTTTAACATAAAATTTTATTGTTCATATTGTGCTGGTCATGTAAAGATGCGAATTTCTAAAGAAGTCTGATATTACCGAAACTACAGTTGAAGTAAAAAATTTAATTTTGTAAACCAAACTGGAACATTTTTGTGCCTTTTGCTGACTTTGTTTAGGTAGTTCACGATTTTCCAGGTGGTGCCTCTAAACTGGCACCTCTTTCATCTGGTTTACTTTACATATAGAATGTCTTGTCTAACACCAAACCCGAAGATTCAAAGATAGCAACAAATCCATTTCTATTATCTGAAAATTGCATTGTGTTTTTCTTTAATTTACCTCCTCCAACGTTAAGTCATATCTGACAATGAATAAAATGATGCTCAAATGAGTCCAGGGCCCACAGAGCTTAGAGTTTCCTGACATTCATCTTTCAATATAGGAAAGCCTCTAAGTTTAAGTCATATCGGACGATGACTGACATCACTTTCTAATGAGTCCAGAGTACATAGAACACAGAGCTACCAGACATTCAACTTTCAGGATAACGGAAAACCTCCAATGTTATTTCATATTAGACGATATATAATGCTCAAATGAGACCAGGCTACATAGAGCTTAGAGTTACCAGACATTAATCTTCCCGGAAAAAGAGAAAACCTCCAACGTTAAGTCATATGGGACGATGAACGAAATCATGTTAAAGTGACCACAGGGTACATAGAGCTTAAAAGTTACCAGACATTCATCTTTCACGATAAGGTAAAGCCTCCAACGGTAAGTCATATCGAACGATGAAAGAAATGATGTTCAAATGAGTACAAGGTACATAGAGCTTAGAATTACCGGACATTCGTGTTTCAGGATAAGTCCTATCGGACGATGAATGAAATGATCAATTGAGTACAGTGTACATAGAGCTTGGAGTTAGCAGACATTCATCTTTCAGGATAAGGGAAAACTCAGAGAAAAAAACCTATCCAAATAATTCGCTCTGACCGAAATTATATATAACTGGAGTTCTCATGAACAATCGGCAGATACGCCACCACCTACGTTCCCGAGGCGGGCTCGCAGTGTGATGTCACACATCTATACACAAATAATGAATTACACGCAGGTAATACATGTCCTGGGCATTTGAAACAAAGGACATGCTACATCAGGTAACCTTTAAGTGGACTCGCACTAGCAAGTTTTAAAGACATGTGCACTTCACTGATATGAAAGTCATATTCTTGTCTGCAAACAATCGGTAAAAGTTAAAATGACTTGCAACGTTATGAAATTCCGAGACAGAATCTTCAAGAATGCAATATACTATGTTCTCGGTGATATTACGCAACTGTATGAAAGTCACTTGCAAGACCTAGCAAGATCCAATAATACGGACATAAGCTATGTTCAAAATTAAAATATGCAAACCTGTATTACAAACTTTTACATGACCGGAGACAGAACTTTTATACAAACGTACTATTTCCATTATGTCCATTTGGTATTTGAGTTAAATGCTGAATTTACAACAATTTATGGACTAACCGTTTGAGAAGAGTTATTTATGATGTAAGAGTTAAAGGAGTTTATTTTGTGTGTAGATGTGATTCCGCAGACCGAGGTGACCTACGAACAAAATAAAAATAAAGCAAAGTAAAATCATTTTAAGCCGTAATCATACTCTACTTTTAGACAGTCCTCAATATTTATAGATACATTGCACATTATACATATATTGTTTTGTTTTACATTTCTCGTAGTCATGATATTCATTTGTCTTTCGTAGTATCAGTGTGACAACTGAAAACCGCAAGATATTACATAAGGAAGGCAGTGGAAATAAGACCATTGAAAGAACGTAAAAACGTTTTAACTAATAGATAACTTTTTTCTAACATACTCATCTTTTATGAAAGCTGAAATGTTTATTTTACAATTATATCAATAGTTAATCCTTGGATATAACCGAGATTCACGGCATTCTTGAAAGAGGCGAATGTCACAACTAACCAAAGTGGGCATTACAGACGTGTTAAGCTCTTGAACACTAAGCGAAAGAATTTTCTACTTTTAACAGAGTCGTGAACTACCAAAATAACACACTTTTACTATCAACTCTCTAAAAGATTACATATCCTGCCCGCCTAGGTAGCTAGGTGATAGAGTGGCTTCCTCAAGTTTAAGAGATCCGGAGATCGACCTCGGTCAGTATGAATTATCTGGATAAGGCTTGTTTACAGAATTGCCCCTTATCAACAGAGAAATGAAAGTTAACTATAAGCTCTATGAAACCTGGACTCATTTGCACATCATTTCTTTTATCGTCCGAAATGACTAAACGTTGGAAGTTTTCCCTTATCCTGAAAGATAATTGTCTGGCAACTCTAAGCTCTATGTACCCTGTATTCATTTGAACATCATTTCATACATCGTCCGATATGACTTAATGTTGGAGGCTTTTTTTTTTTCCTTATCCTGAATGATGAATGTCTGGTAAGTAAGCTCTATGTACCCTGTACTCATTTGAACACCATTTCATACATCGTCCGATATGACCTAAATTTGGAGATTTTCCCTTATCCTAAAAGATGAATGATAACTAAGCTCTATGTACCCTGTACTCATTTGCACATCATTTCATTCATCGTCCGATATGACTTAACAATGGAGGTTTTCCCTTATCCTGAAAGATGAATATCTGCTAACTGTAAGCTCTATGTATCCTGTACTCATTTGAACATATTTTCTTTCATCGTCCGATAAGAGTTAGCGTTGGAGGTTTTACCATACCCTGAAATATAAATGTCAAATAGATCTAAGCTCTATGGAGCCTGGACTCATTTGAACATTTCATTCATCGTCCTGTGTGACTTAACCTTGGAGGAAATTATTTTTAAAAATATTTAGATTCAGAGGACCTCTAAACACATTTCCTGTCGATTTACGGTGTGAAATTTATGAATGCTTTTATAATACTTAAATGAGATAAAAATACCTTTTCTTTTCCTTGTAAATGTTTACGTAGCCTATTGTTAAATGTTTGGCGTTAAAATTAAGCCACCAATTAGATGTCTATTGTTATTTTCCTTTTAATTCTGTGGCTAGGAGGGTTTTGCTGCAATGAAATATGGCGAATAAATATTATTTACTAACTGAGAGCCGTGCTCTCGGCTTGTTTATTTCCATGGCCATAAACTGCCTACCCTTTGTTTGGGGTTATTTGTTATATGCTCTAAAATAGGCCGAGAAGAAAAAGTCTGCTCAGGTTATTATTGTTGAAAACAAGTTTATGTTGGGGGGGCAGAAAGAAGAACCATCATCTTCGAATAACATATTCTATTATTAACGAGAAGGTTAGATAGGGGGGCTTCCCCCCGGTTATAATTCCTGTGATACAAAATGCGGGCTTGGTTTAATACTTTCTTTCTTCGTTTTTTCCTTTCTCTATAGTTGTGCGCCCTCTTACTTAACTCGCCCGTTCTCAGAAGTTCATCAACGCAAAGCCGCTTAACAACAAAGACGAACTTCCATTTCCTGTACCACCCCGACTTATATTTCTCCTCAGCATTTCCCTGCCATTCATATTATTGAGAACTGCCTCTTACTTTCACCTTTAAGCATAAATACACTGCTGCCAGCATTCCCTACATTTTGTGCTATGTCTGCCTAAATGGAATGCCATGCTAAGACAAATAATCGAATAAAATATATACAGGGTGTATGTAAATGAATATGGTTCTTTAACTCTTTATAATATTTATTATATTCAACTTACAGCTATAAATGATATATAAAATGAAAAAGCACCTCATACAGTTTTACCAAGAAGCTTAAAAAATGTTCAATGTGATTACCCTTTGTTACACGACACACATCGTCCATAGCCGAGTTCTTACCAAATGTTGATAAGTGTGTATTCAGTAATTGTAGCAACAGCTGCTTCAATCCGGTTTATTAATTCAGGGAGGTCAGCTGGTAGCGCAGACACGTACACACAATCCTTGATGAAGCCCCAAAGGTAAAAATTTCATGGCGTTAGGTCTGGAGAACGTGGAGACCATGCATAGCAAGCTCTGTCATTGGGGCCCTTGAGGTCTACCCAGCGCTCGGGTACAGTGGCGTTTAACCAATTGCGTACTTCGTTATGCCAGTGAGGTGGCACCATCTTACTGGAAAATGAAGTTCTCTGGCTCATTTTCTTCCAACTGAGGGAGGAGCAATTGCTCTAGTGTATCAAGGTAAGAAGTGCCAGTTATAGTAGGTAACACCAAAAAGTCGACACAGAAACTAGTAATTCACGACTAGCCCTCGGACTGATTTCTTTGGGCTACGAGTGAACGACTCTCTCTCTCGCTCAACAGTCTCTTCACTTACTATTGGTCGTCCCGTGCTCTTCCCTTTACAAAGGCAGCCGGTATCTTCAAACTGATGATACCATCTACGAGTGTTATTATCATTAGGAGGACCACAACAAAACTTAATGCGGAACGCAGGTTGAATGAATGAATCATGATCTTTATGGGCGCTCAACGGTACGGTTATTAGCACCCTTAAAAAGCGAAACATGCTAAAATAGTAGGTAAAATAGCTCCATCCTAAATAACATAAGATAAAAGACACGCACGTTAGTAAAAACTAAAAGATACGTAAAACCAATAAGCGATAAGAAGGTTTAAAAAGGTAAAATTGAGAACTAAATACAAAAATCAAAAGTTAAAAGCAACTTAAAGACTTTGGCCACCACTGGTTCGTCGTCCGCCGGAATCCCTGCCAAACTGGCCGGCAGCTGGAGAGATTGGGGAACAACGGCTAGGTTAAAACACTCTAAAAACACATGGCTGACCGACAAAGCTCCAGCACAGAACGGGCACACTGGAGCAGGGTCCCTTTTTAACATAAAACTATGGGTAAAAATACAATGGCCAAGGAGGGGATGCGTCCCCTTCAGCTGCCGAGGTGCGGGCGCTGCGGACCCTTAGCACTCGTGGTACCTCTAACGTTACTAGAGGAACCTCGGGCCGAACTGCCGAGCCTCTCCCGTCGGGGAGCTGTTCGGATTGGGTTGGACTCTAGGGGGCATTTTGTTCGACACCCACGGGGAATTGGGTACCTCCGGCCAGGCTTGGGCCGTGAGGAAGGGGTAGAGGGCTGCCTAATAAATCCCGGATGCTAGCCTTCAGAGCTAATAGAAGGTGTGCTAGATCACTAGGCGGCCCCACCGAGGTTTTCGGTAGTCTTCCCTGCGGGGTTGACGCGCATAAGTGGCGTATCCACTTACACCCGTTTTGACGTTGTACTCAGCGGGGGGCTTTTTAGACTCCAGGTATTGCCCTATGGAAAGACCATCGTTCCCGGGTAGGAGGAGGCCCGGGTCCTTGATCCTACGGGTCCAGGACTAATGGGAGTAGAACCTCTGCAATTAACTAATCCTTAAACGAGCCAGGCTGACCTCCTCCGACGAGAAGAACGGCAGGAGGTTACCCAGGGAATCGGGAGTTCCTTGACAGTTCTAATTTTTTTACTGCGGAGAGCGGACCACTCTTCCCGCCAGCAGGAACGCAAGTTTCACAGTAACTACATATTCGGTCTTTGCAAACTGCAAAACACAAACACTATCTCTTTACTAGTCGCCATCTTTGCTACTACCGCTGTCTAGCGGATTGCGGCAGAACATTGCACGCACATGCGCACTGGTACCAACAAACAAAACTTAGTTGATTTTTCATTTGACATATCATTTTAACTAAGTTTAATGTAATAAATATTGTAAAGAATTAAAACCCCGATATTCATTCATGTACATCCTGTATATACACAAACACAGGTTCTTTCAAAACGATACCGAACGATTATAGCCGTTGCGTAGTTTAAAACTTAACTAGTCCGAATATCTGTGTCGCAGCTTCGAAGTTCTGATAGGTATAATTTTATGCAGCATTACATATTACAAGACTTTGTGATTAGCCAGCGCAGGAACTTAGGTGTACGAACCTCAGAAGTTTTTATTGGGACGCACCGGCCACGAAAACAAAAGCATTACTCCTTGCTCTTTATCAGTGACCCTAGCCTACCTTTCAGGTAATGAGACAAAGGACAGTTATTTGTGAAAAAGTCGACTAATAACTCGGACAGTTGCAAGGTTGCTCTTCACCGTAAAACTACACATTCCGTCGTAAGAGGGAGGATTTTGTGTGTACTTAGACAGCAAATACAAGCAATATGGAGCGCTATACGAACGCCTAAATGACGGATATGGATTTTTGGATGGAAGAGCTGAAGGGAGTTCAACAAACGTACGATTAATTTCGTTCCATTAAAAATATGAACTGTAAAAATAGTTACAGCTATGATAGTATTTGTTTAACTTCAGAGCATTTTGTTATGTTCTTAATTGTACAATACTCTCAACCACTTACTGTAAATATCAGCAGCTTCCTTTTCAATTACAATTGCTTTATTTAATATTATCAAACAAGTGAAATAAAATAATCGTCTCACTGCATAAGCCATTTAGTTTTGGTTAATTTATCTACAATTCTTTGATGTTTTCTGTTCTGTTTATCATTTAATGCTTCCATTCTCAACCTCACTAATACTAACTTCCCTCTAAAAGGTATAAGCTGTACATGTCCACCAGCTTATTTGCCATCATGGACTGCTATAATGGAATTTTTGAACACGTTAAACACTCATAAGCAATACTTAAGCAATAGCTTCTTTATTGAGGTTTCATAAGCCAGAGAAAATCGTATTAGTAGCATGCTACTGCGAAGTATGCCGGTATGTTTGCAGTTACAGCACGCGGCACGGTGTGTGACCTATACCTGCGAACTCCGACAGCGTGAGGCACGTGTTGTTCCTGTCACTGCCTACGCCACACTCATTCTGGGACTTTTTTATGCAGCTCTATGTGTCACACAGAAGGTGAGCAGCTACTTCTATATATTCGTTCAGTGTCATTTTGAAACACTATATATATACTCGGATAACTGTCACATGGGCTTTTCATTTTATAGCTGTTAGCAACTCTATTGTTCTTCTCTCTTCAGGAACTCTCTCGCGTCATCTCTCCCTCACGAGAATAGCCAGACGATCTTCTATTGGTCATTCAGCTATTTAAATGACTTCTCTCTGTTTACAGTCACACTACGGTACACACAAGTGTAGCTGTTTAAAGAAAACTGTTTTATGCACTCAGGCGACATCAGAGTATATTTCAGATGTAATCGAAATTCTTGTTACTACTACATCTTGAATTCAGTTTATTAAAAATTCATCAACTTTGCTATAATTCTTTATTAAATTACATCCACAAAAGTCATAACATATTTCCGTTATTCTCTGGTAATAGAACACAATATATGAATTTAATTCCGCGTACCTATATGCCTCTATTAATTGTACCCAATAGTGGTTAACTATAAAGCCCGGGCCTTGAAGTACTTACAGCATAGTAAGTCGCCATTAAGGTAGTAGTCTCGTGTGTTTATAACTCCTAGTGGTTAACTGGGAAAATCACGAGTCAGTTGGAGAATTTAATGTCATGTCGGCACGTTGGCCATAGTAACTCAATGGTTTAGAGCAGCTGGACGGATACCAGAAGTTCCGTGGTTCAAATCCCGACTATGGCATTGAATATTTCAGTCTGGTTCTATCCTTTATTTGTAGTTTTCTTTAGTAATATGAATTAACCTAATAAACTGACACTTCAATATTAATATTAAGAAATAAAATATAGTCAATAGACCTACATTTACATCGTTTCTCTAGAACCGACTAGATAACATCGATTGTCTCATATTAGGTATTAGCCAACGATGTTTGTGAGACGACCTTGGTCTAAATACTCTTATATTTCAGAAAATAAAATTAGAAATAATTTCACTATTTTATTATAGTTTAATCAAAAAAGCACTAAGGCCTTTTAAAGCTTAGGGTAAGTGTTGGATAAAACATTTTATGGCACAAGACTTATTTATATACTGGCGGAACTGAAACTTTCCACACGTGGAAAAAATATATCTTGATTCACTAATAACATAAATAACTAATTTTAGCTACAGTGCCCCAGAATGAACATATTAATACGTTGAGCCTCATCTTTGAAAACAAAATGCTTCTTGAACTACTGATTGAGGTATGTGTACGCTAGATGTTGATGAACAGGGTCATAAGAACTGTCGCCCTCTATCCACAGAGGTCATGTCACAAATTCTGCTGCAACAGGTTCATAGTTAGCGAAGCAGAATTCCCGTTTGAGCCGCAGCAAACCGCAGCCTCAGCCAGAAAACCCTTTGACCAACCAGAGAGCCACTGGGGTATTAGCAATGAATGATTATGTAGCGTCTACGAGATGACACGTGGGATCTCTCCGGAACCGGAATTGTCAAGAGAAAACGTGCATGTTTCATACTGCTTTGACGTGCGGTAATTACATCACTCAGAGTGTTTAACAGTAGCAATCTAGTTGTTTGTTGAACTGTTGAGATGTTACCACTCGATAGTGTTTTCTGTGAACGAGCGTAAATCGAGGTCTGCTATTATAAGAGTTCTTAGGAATGATTTAACACACAGACATCTTTTGTGGTCATGCCTCTGACAGGAAGGGGGGATGAGTGAGAGGACTTGAGGAAAGACGATAGCAGATAGCAGGGCCCTAAATCTACAGTCTGATTTTTAAAAGAAGATACGTAAAGGTCATCAGGCAATGGTCGCGAAGGGTAAGAAGGGAAGGTCGTTGCTATGGTAACGTAAACAAAGGTTGTCAGATTGGATACACTGGTGAAGTGGGTGAATCACATACTCCTCAGCTCAGTTACCGCTAGTTGTATGCGGGAAACGGGTCAGGGTGTTACATTGCATAGCCAAGATAGAGAATTTGTCTGTTCTCTTAGAGAATTCTTCCAACAGAAAGACGAGAGTTTTCCCCTTATCAATGAACAAACCATTCCTTTTATCCAAACACAACATTCCCATGTCAGTAGATATGCTTGCACGTACAAGAATTCATCAGGGTCACAATTCTGGTATATCGGCGGCGTTGATATGAACATGTCAATTAACAAAGTCGTTAATCATAGTGTATTGCGGTATTAATGTATATACGGAACGAGGAAAGGTTTGAAAAAACGAGACACTTGCAGCGAGTTTTTCTCAATTCTCGAGATTACATTATGTGCTTACCACATGTGTATTGAACATTTCTTTTTGCACTATATGTATTTATATGAATCTGAATTTTAATAGTTAAAATATTAGCTGAAATATTAAAAATATAATTGCAGATAAATGTTAGATTTTAGAACGTGCATCGCGTATATGTGTTTCTATGGATAAATACATACGGGAATGTCAACTTACGATGCATAGAAACAATAACGGTAAGTATGGAATATCAGTTACATAGTCCAAACAATTATTTAAAATGATTCACACATGTGAAGACCCTACAACGCAGTGAATGTGTGAACAACTTATTTCTATTTTTAAAGTAGGCTAATACAGATTAACTGTGCATATTTTGTTGAGGTGAGATAACTCGAACCCTTGTTTATGTTTCGAGTGTTGAGAAGATAAAGAAAGAGGATCTGCTGGGCAACATTGCAGCACTCACGTGGAGAAACAAATGACCTTCATGTATCTTCTTTTAAAAATCAGACTGTAGGTTTCAAACATCCAGGTACACCTGCTGCACTTCTCCCTGGGGAACCGAGCGTGATGGTGCAGGCGGTTTCTCTGTGACCCGCAATGGGGAAGCCCGGGTTCGATTCCCGTGGCCGACCTACTTGACCCATGGGTTTTTTTTTCGACGGTTTTTCCGGGTCGCAAGATAAATGCTGGGTAGGATAATTACATCCCCCGAATTTCCTGTCCCTGCATTTCATTTCCGTTATCATTTTATATCATCTCTCATCTGGTGGTCTCTTTCAGGGTAGAAGTGTCAGCAGGAGTCTCGGCGGTGCATGACAGGATGATATGCTCTTGATAAACACTTCCTCCTTCGGAATGACGGTCTCGATTCTACGAACAAAGTTTCCAGATGGTAAACTGTAGCGACTCTGCACTGTCGTGGCTAATTGGGACCGCCGCCCTCGGTCTCCTCTCGCCTCCTCCTTCCTCCCAATGGTGTGCCACTTGGGCGCATTTGTAATAGACAAAGTTATAGATATAATAGACCATGACAAATCCCTCCGTAGCGTAGTCCAGTTCAGTTCAGTCCAGTCCAGTCCAGTCCCGGGGGCTGAGGAGCAGCAACATTTAAGACATCTACAATGGGACTTCTTGTAACTATGGCAATATGGCCAATTGATTATGTCAAAACATTACGTAAAGCAAATTAATGGTTAAATAAACAGAACATAATAAAAGTGCACGAACTGATCGGTGAACAACGTAAATATAAAACTGAAATTTGGAATAAACTATTGTCACGAACGCATTGCTGAGGCGAGGCGGCGCGGCCGACGAGTTCAAAGAGACGGGTTTTCCAGTCGCGCCTTCACCACCACCTCGCTTCTCGCGGGAACAACCACGTCTTACCTCAGGACGACCCTGCAAATTCCCAGGCGTTCTTCGGGATGCCGGAGTATCATCTGTTCTCCATTGAGCCGCAGGACCTTCCTGCCGACGTCGTGGAGAACAGGAGATACTCCGGCATCCCGAAGAACGCCTAGGAATTTGCAGCGTCGTCCTGAGGTAAGAAGCAAGGTGGTGGTGACGGCGCGACTGGAAAACCCGTCTGTTTGAACTCGTCGGCCGCGCCGCCTCGCCTCAACAATGGTTCGAGACACTATTAAATGACTGGCAACAAGAGTGGAATAACGCGGATGAAGGAAGGAAAATTTACGAGATATTACCAAACATCAAAGAAATGTTACGGATGAAATATTTGAAACCGAGGAAGGGAATCATACATTACATATCCGGACATGGACCGTATGATATAAACTTCAATCGAATAGACAAAAAAATAGTAATTGTGATATCTTCAATGTTCCAGGCAACCCAGAGCATTCATTGTTTGAATGCAGTAAATATATATTCGAACTAAAGAAGGTAGAACAAAACTACAAGGAAAACAGATATGAAATATAGTGGGGAAAGAAGAAGATTATAAACAGTAGGAAATTATGCCAGAACTAGTAGATAATTTAGGCCATGAAAGACAACCAGAACAGAGCACAAATACGGAATAATAGAAGAGCAGAGATAACACATCAAGATAATACCCGGATACAATTGAGATCAACAAGATGTATACAAAGAAATGACATCAATTAGCAACATATGTTTGAAGAGGATGGCATCGTTTAATATTATTATTTATTAAATAGGGATCAACATTAATTTATGGAGGAGGAAAAGAAACCCAAAAGAAGCTTCAAAAAGCACTAACATCGTGGAAGGTAATCAGGCCCATTGAGTAAGGAGAAACAACTAAAGAAAATACCTACAACTGTCAAGTAAATATTGGATGTCCAATCAACATGGTGCTTCAAATAGATTTAATGGACTTCCGGATACAAGCATGGGAGGACTTCAGCTGCACGCACAAAATATTAGAAACAGGTCAGCAGCCTTCAGTCAGTATAACTTATTATTCAGATTAAAATAGTAATTTAATTATGTATTATAAAATATACATAGTAATAAGGCTACTGTTAGGTTAGATTTAGTTGCAAGGCCAGTGGTGAAAGTGGCCACTAGGTTAGCTGATGTAGGCATAAGTTCTGTCTGCAAAAAGAAAATTTTCATTAATTAAATGTAAATTATTTGTAATTTATTAAATACGAGCACTGTTCAATAAAGAATGATCATAATTTTTTACGGTGATAATTTTTAATATTAAAATTCAATCTTATTATATTCTGTTAGCCTAATGTGAAACAAACACGCCGTAGTAGTTTCATTGTTGGTACTCCTGGTTTCCGCCTGTGAGAACCAGGCAAGTTCAGACATGTTCAGTATCGCCTACCACAGGTGGACCCGGTGCTCCAGTTACTGTTCTTACGAAAGAAAACAACACTGCTGCTGCCATTGTGAGAGAGGATCGATGACCTTAAGATCACTTTTTAAGGTACTGAACATCTTATTGGGTGCCACCTACACGTTGGTGACAAACATTACACATGAGACGTGTTTGTACGCGATGGGTTCAAAGACTGTTGATTCCCGAACAAAAGGACATTCGCATGCAGGTCTACATGCAGTTAAAGTTGATGTTAGAGGAAGATCCGAAGATTTTTTCAAACGTAATCACTGCTGATGAAACTTGGTTATATAATTTTGATCCTGAGAGCAAATAGCAAAGGTCAGTGTGGAAATCTCCATCACCAACCCTCCAGCTTCTGCTGGGAAAGTTATGGTCATCTCATTCTTTGATATTCATGGAATGGTTTATCAGCATGTTTTACCTGCACACACATCAGTAACTGGACAATACTACAGGGATGTCCTGAAAACATTTCAAGTCCATATCAGTCGCATAAGGCCACATTTCCGTGAAGCAGGCTGGATGCTGCACCACGATAATGCGCGGCCGAATATTGCCAATGTTGTCGCTGAATATCTTGCAAAACTCAACGTGAAGTGCATCCCTCAACCTCCCTATAGTCCGTATTTAGCCACATGTGACCTTTTTCTATTCTATAATATGAAGAAACGCGTTCGTGGAAGGCAGTATCCATCATCAGAAACAGTGGTGAAAGCTGTGGAGTCGATTTTGAAGGATCTCTCAAAAATGGTTTCCAGCAGAAGAAGACTGGCAGAAACGCTGGGACGAGTGCATCGCATTCAGGGGAGACTATTTTAAAAAGGACCATCAAAATTATGAGGATGAGTGAAGGCACGTCGTCAAAAAAAATGCGATCGTTCTTTATTGAACAGCCTTCGTAATAAAGAGCACAGTAAGTCCAGATTTAGACTCTTAGACACCTGGACCTAAGCTCGCAAATTATATATATTTTAGTCCGGGGGCTCATGCACCCCGTGGAACGCCCGATTCTTGAGGAACCCCACCTCCCGAAATGCCCGCGGTCAGTTGGAACCTCGAAACAGGTAACCACAATAAAACTTGAAGCGAAATTACGCGAAGGGATATTTAACGGATGCTCCAGAATTCGCCTAGAGACACAGAGAAAACGCCCATCGCACTATTAAGGTTAGCCATGGGATTCGAACCCAGCACCTCCCTAATGCGAGCCCCAAACACTACCGGCTAAGCCAACCTGCTCGGTAATTACTTGATAAACATAGTAGAGCAGGCGTAATATTTCGTATAAGAATACAAAAAGACATGAGTGCAGATTTTTACCTACGAAACGTACAGGAAATGAGATACGAAGATCGAGGTAAAGTGAAACAACCCCAGCATTTGCCTCGAACCCAGGAACTGCTAAATAAAAGACTCACAAATTACCACAGAGAATATTTAACTCGAAGTTGTTTGCGATAGATCCCTAGTAGAGGCTTCACACGTCTTGAAGAATAATTACAGGAAAACGGTACTCAAGAGTCTCCGAGGACAAACGTCAAGAATTTTAATCAAAGAAACCTACTCAATGAGTCCCCGGAGAGAAGATCAATCTCAGCAGACAATGAGGCAACCGGAACAGAAGTGCTCGGCAGAAAATTGCCGGAAAATGTTTCCTTGCGGCGGTCGATAAAAGTGTATTCAGCTCCTATCCAGTCGAAGGAAAAGTAACTGCTATCGTCACTGGTACAGGAAAACGGTCGGTCGCGATTTGTAACTAGGTTACTGCAATAGGAACATTTGACATCGCTTTAGAGATTCTGCTTGCGTTATGTTCACGTGACCTTCTCTACTCACTCTCGTTTATATTTAGTGTAGGGGCACCATGTTTCGGATAGCTGCCTAATTCCGGATGGTAGATTTTCTACCCCGTGAGCTAATGCAGCCCCTCGGAAATCATGTGAACAAGTAGGAGGAAGTACCAGGTGAACACAGTGAACCTCTAGCCATTATGTAGCTATTTGCTGTGAAGTAGCATTCGTAGGTTATTTTGCTCACGATCAGAGTTGTTTGAAGACCACTCTTCACAGCGATTTCCTGACCTTAAGGTAAGGTCCTAAATCACGTAACTACTGCCTGTAATATGTTAGTATATGATAGTTTTCTTATACGCATTAACATTGAAATTACTTATATCTTGTTTAATCCAAGCTGTTATTTATCCAATATGGCGGAATTCTTAATTTCGGATACCACAGGGCATCGTAATTTCGGATATGCGGAATTAGGAATGAACAATATTTTACCGTTCTAAAAGACTTTTTGTTCATCAGATGGCACCAGGGCGCAGAAGGAGGTGGTCAGAAGAAGTAATGAGAGAAGCAGTAAAGGCCGACAAGGAGAAGAAAGTGGGATTTTTAAAAGCTTCCAAATGGCGTGGTGTACCTCGCTCTACACAAGAGAATTCTGTAAACCACAAACACAAAGATATGATAGTTTATTGACTACAAAAATCGGAAAAGGGTGCGTACTTGGTGAGAAGTTGGAGACCGAACTGGCTGCATACTGTACGGTTATGGATGATCGCTATTTTGGACTTAGAAAGACATTAGACGAATGCCACTCCAGGTAGCTTTGATCAACAATGTAAAGCATCCATTTGATTCGAGTAGCGGTACGGCTGGAAAAAAATGTCTCAGGTATTTTATGAAAAGACACTCTCAACTGGCTTATCGTACTCCACAAAATTATCCAAAATTAGGTACCACTTTTGTAGCCTAATCCAAATGCTCTTTAATTATTTTCATTATGTCATATATGTGAACTTACTTTATAAGACATTTTTTGACTAAGGTACTGTAAGCTAATATGAACACAGAACGTTGTCACAGAATTTCGTCTCTGTTGATGTACTATAACATGTAGAATACCCAAAAATAAAACTGGTATCCGTAATATGGTGCCCTTACACTATATATTTTTACAAAGTATTCACATGAAACCTTCCTATACCACAAACATAGCAGGTAGAGAAGATGTGAGTTCCACTCAGAAACTCTAAACCGAGGTTTCACAGGAAATACTGGAATGAACGGTGGAGAAAACTAGAAGAAGCCGGATAAAACCCGCGCAGATGTGCCTTTCTCCATCATAAATCCCGCTGCGATACCATGCTGAGAGCCCAGCATACTAACTATTTGACCACCATTCATTTATTGGTGATATCATTGTACAATAAGTTCATAAAAGCGGGCGAGATAGTGTGTCTAAAAGGCTACGTGTGTAATCTTGTACAAAACATTTAAAAAACAGCTGAAGAGTGCAGAAATTTGTCTTTCTTGAGGGCCACACAAAACTTGACTCTTGGTCTACACTATGACACATACCGGACGTCTGCGATATTCATCTTTCATAATAATCTGTACGATGAATGTCCCATAGCGTGATGACCATTGACGAGGCGTGCAATAAAGCGCTAGAAGTCCCCCTTCTCTAAGAATTTTAGGAGAAAAAGATGGAAAACAAGAAAATTCATAATTTTTCAAAATTTATTCGCGAACATCCACAGTGCTGTTCAATTTGACAGCTGCTTATTTTCGAGCAACCAGTTCCATGAGCTCATTCAATACTGAATATTTCTGTATTTACACATTCGTAACCTTAAATACCATGTCCGTAAGGTTTCTGGAAGAAATTGCTACTCTTCTATAATTTGAAAGTACTGACAGATTTTGTCAAAGTTCCTGTAAGCGTGGAAGAACATTTTTTTATATGCCGTTTTTAAATACAATATAAGTATATTTAAATAGCATTAGTAATTGTATTTTACGTAAATTTATATTTAGTGGTGACAAATAGGAAATTCTTAACAGGTTTTAAGTTATTAACAAAGTGTGTGAATTGCGTACTTTCTCCATTTAGTTCACGCGGTGTGGGCCAGCTGTAAGGGGAATTGGAACGTCTGAGTGGAGAGCGGAAGCTTGTAGTGTGAGTAGTCTTGCAATGCAAGAAGGACTTGCGTGTGACTGTACAACAGGAAGAGTACTGAAGAGCAGTCTTAGTTCTTTTAGTCATTATCCTTTTATTTTAATGAACATTATTATTTGGAGCTTCCGTCGCTTTGAAGGTCACGCCTCGTCACTAGAAATAACCACCTTTATGAACAAATCCGACGTGTTCTACTCACATGGCTTTCTCTAATTTTGTTCAAACTATCCTCGAAAACCCTTTCCTCCGCCTACTTCAACATAAATATTATTTTGTTAATTTTATTATAAAAATAAAGGATACAGTGATAGTCAAATGCGTTAAATCTAGTTGTCTAGGTGAAATCCTTTGAAATTACGTCCTATTTGTGTGTCTAAGACATAAAAAATGAAGGTACAATGGAATATAGGAAGACAGTAGATCTTAATAGATTGTCGGGTGTTTTAAATCTGGTTGTCTAAGTGACAACCTTTGAAATTCCGTTCGCTTTGCATGTCCAGGAGATAAAATGAAGCTACGGGAAAATATGGGAATACAGTAGATTAGGTGATAGTCAAATTTTTTAATAGCCCGCCTCAGTAGCATGGTGGTAGCATGCCTGCCTCACATTCAAGAGGTCCCAAGTTCGAATCTCGGTCAGGGTGATTTACCTGGATAAGGTTTTTCCGGGGTTTTCCCTTATCCTGATAGATGAATGTCGGGTAACTAAGCTCCATGGACCCCGGACTCATTTGAGCATCATTCCACCAATTTCACCCATCGTCCGATATGACGTATCGTTGGAGGACGTAAAATTAAAAAAAAAGGCTTAAAACTGGCTGTCAAGGTGACTTCTTTGAAATTATATTTTCTTTATATGCTCAACAGATAAAAAGTGAAGGTGCAAGGGAATATGGGAATACAGTAGACGTTAAGTGATAGTCATATGTTTTAAAAATGTTTGTTTAGGTGGCGGCCTTTGAAATTCCGTCCTCTTTGTACGTCCAAGAGATAAAAAGATGAAGGTACAGTGGAATATAGGAATACAGTAGATCTTAAGTGATAGTCAAGTGTCTCAAATCTTGTTGTTTAGGTGACAGCCTTAAGTGACAGCCGTTCGCTTTGTATATCCAAGAGATAAATGTACAAGGGAATATGGGGATACAGTAGACTAAGTGATAGTCAAAATTTTTAAAACTAGTTGTCTAGGCAATTGCTTTGAGATTCCATTCCCTTTGTATGTCCAAGAGATAAAAATTGAATAACGCATTGCATGTGAGAAAGTGTAACAAGGATTACTTCGGAAAAGCCTCATTGCACCAAAATTAAATAAATGACAAATTTTATGTTTTAACGAGATCTGCATTTGTGTAGTAGGATTTTGTGTACCCCTTGCGGTTTACCAGTTATACTAAAGTCATCTAGAATTGAGATGACTTCTAGAAATATTGCAAGAAAATGCAAGATATATATTTCATTTGTCAAAGTTGGGAGAGTAGTTTTAGAAAATAGTATGAATGTAATACATTAGTTTACTGTGAAAAATATATGTTATAAGTACGACATTATTTTTAATGTGTTGACTGCCCACTAGGAAAGAAATGTTGATTGTCCAAAGATGTAACCACTTGTAATACCTTATCATTGGGAAGAAGATTGGTAATAATTTAAAAGTTTTAAAACAAACGGTGAGTATATTCTTTGGATACAGCTTAGATTATTTTCTTTTATTGGGAGAAAGTAAGCATTTAGTATCTCAATGTTTTATGTCGTGAGTTTTTTGCGAATTATGTTCCAAATGAAATTCAGCAATGATATGGGATACAAAATGGTTTACCCAATCATATTAATGGAGTTGGAATTTACAAACCCATCTGTAACTTGTATAGTAATAACTACGTCGAGACGCAATCAAGAAATAAATTAAATTTTAGGACACCAGCTCTTAAACCTTACGTAAAAACAGATAAGTGGTATTACGTCACCATTACGTCACCATACAATAGTTGAGTCTCTTACAGTGGGTGAATTCGAATCAAGTCAAAATGTAAACACGTCATATGCTCACAAAATAGAAAATTAATGTTCGATGTGTTACAGTTGTGTAATGAGCAACTTAAAGGTCTAATTCTTATGTTAAATAATGCTACAGCAACGGCAGTGAATGAACTGTACATAATATAGGGAGAGGGGTTCAAAATTAAAAGTATACTGGAGAACAACTTTCAACATCGTCCACATCCAGAAAGGGTCGAATTCGGTATGTGTTATGCGCTGAACTTCTTTAGAGTTTTAGGAGCAGAGAAGAGAAATTCCTACAGTACATAAATAGTACTGTTAAAGAAAAGATCTCTTTTGAAGGTAAGAAGGACACATTCTGTACTTAAACATATATACGTCATGTTACGTGAGCTGTTTTGATGGCACTATACTCCCGTCTTCTCTGAACTCTCTACAGTAGCGACCTTCCTAAACAACTGCATCCAATCGTCAGACAGGTAATACCTCTGAATTGTTTTCTGGACGAACATATACCTATTGGGTGGAGTAAAAGGTTGGTTACCTGATGGTGGAAGTGCACCCACTATTGATGTTTTAATGCCGTTCTCGTAGTGTCAGCGCACAGCGGATAAGAAAGCAACAATAAAATCTAGTGGCTATTGTGTAGGGCGGGACAGAAACAATTGCCTCTAATCCAGCTAGCCGTAGCAAATTTGAAGCAGTCGTGCTTGACGACGCCAGAATGGGATATTGTGGCTTGTAAAAGAACTGCACATTGCTACGTGACCACCAATGAATATAATGGTCTTACTCGCTAGAGTGCTCTGCAATCCCTTCTCACTTAACGTTGTTTTTGCTTCCTTCGGTAAGCCTTTCATTTCTCTTCTCAGAGGGCGATGTCATCGATCAACGACAGCCCCCATCACTAAAATATTAAATTAAAAAAGGCTTAATGCGTTCAAACAATTGAATGTTGCGGGAATCCTCGTCAGTGGCGTGCGTTTTCGTACAGCCGTGAAAGAATACAAACCTCAATTTCTGTACGTATCCGCATTAACAAGAACTATCCAAAATAATACATTTCGTAGAAATAATTCATAGAAACTGTATAAATTTAAGCAATAAAGGGTAGACAATGTTCTAGGAATACCATATATAAATCTTTTCTCGTCTACGCCCGCCTCGGTAGCGTAGATCGTAGCATGTCTGCCTCACGTTCAAGAGGTCCCGAGTTCGAATCACGGTCAGGCTGAGTTACCTGGATAAGGTTTCTCCGGAGTTTTCCCTCATCCTAGAAGACGAATGTCGGGTAACTCTAAGCTCCATGGACCCTGGGCCCATTTGAGCATCATTTCACCCGTTCCATTCGTCGTCCAATATGACTTTAAAAAGTTAAAGGACGTAAATTACAAAATAATAAATAATTTCTCGTCTACATGCTCAGAACGTGGCCTTGCAAAGTCGTCACGTTTGCGAAAAGCCTGACAATTGCTTTACTACTGTATACCACAACGAAATTTGAATGCGTCTATAAAGTTTAAGAACGATTAGAAGAATCAGAAAATAATAAGGTTTTGTAAGAAAGCTTAAGAGGGATGACTCGGCATTCGAGAGATTCCTGGTTCAATTCCCGTCTACCCCTATGGGAGTTCTTGTTTTATTTTTATTTGCTCTGGTCGGTAGAGCATAGGAAATACACACACACACACACACACACACACACACACACACACACACACACACACACACCTCGGGAGGAACAACCAATATTAAGGTAATATTCTAATAACATTGCATTTATTTTGCAAAAAAGAATGTTATTTGCATTTTATAAATGAATTAGGTTAAAATATTGTTATCTAAGTTCCGCAATAAGAGCATAAGGCGTTGCCTCCCAGGGCCTACTGCGATAGGTACGGGATTGGTGATCCCGGGGTCCCGAGCCAAATCTCTCGATTGGGTGCCTCTGAGTGAAGAGAGAGCTAATGTCAAACGCTCAAACAAGGTCCACATCCGTGTTTGACCCTAATCAAAGTAAAGTACCGTAAATTAAAGTCAAAGTAAAGTCAAAGCAAAGCCAGAGCGGAGACAGAGCGGAGCCTGAGTGGAGCCAGAGCAAAGTCAAAGCATAGCCAAGGCAAAGTCAGAGCGGAGCCAGAATAAAGCAAGAACAAATCGAGAGCAAAGCCAAAGCAAAGTCAGAGCAAAGCCAGAGCAAAGCCAAAGCGAAACCAACGGGGAGCGGAGTGAGACCGCAGCGGGAGCTTAGCCAGAGACAAGCCAGAGCCAGGTTAGAGTGAATTTAGAGTGAAGTTAGAGCTAGGTTAGAGCGAAACCGGAGCGAAGCCGGAGCAAAGCCAGAGTTAAGTTAAAGAATGAAGTTAGAGTGAGGCCAGAGCGAAGCCAGAGCGGGATCGGAGTGGGGACTGGGGCCTAGCCAAAGCCAAGCCAGAGCCAAGTTAGAGTAAATTTAGGGTGAAATTAGAGTGAGGTTAGAGTGAAGCCGTAGAGAACCCAGGGCGCAGCCAGAGCAAAGCCAGAGCAAAACCAAAGCAGAGCCAAAGCAGAGCCAAAGCAAAGCCAAAGCGGAGCTAGAGCAAAGTCAGAGCAAACCAAAGCAAAGCAAAGGCAGAGCTAGAGCAAAGTCCGAGCAAACCAAAGCAAAACAAAAGCAGAGCTAGAGCAAAGTCAGAGCAAATCAAAAAGCAAAGCCATAGCAAAGTTAATTTATACTTAAGGTAAAGTCAAATGATAGTTTTGGTAAAATAAAATACTGATTTTCAAAGTGCACTAATGACCATGTAGTTGAGCGCTCTTATATACAAATAATCATAATCATCACAAGGCGTTGCTATTAAATAACAATAATAAAAAGAAACACGCACATCCAGGATTCGAACTCATGTTGGTCCACTTACGAGATACATACATTTGACCGCTAGTCTACCACACATACGGGCAAGCCGCAAAGCATCTCCCTATCTATGGCATAGTTTTGAAATAAAGTCAGAGTGGTATCAAATTGTATGTTGTGAACTCAATGTCATCGAATGCTTCTGATGTGTTCCGAATAAAACTTCATTTCTGCTGAGAGGCTAAGGCTGAGAAACCTCATCCCCGCGTAGTCGCCAACACTCCAGTGAGGCCAGTGCAAACTTCCACACCATAAGCTACGAGCACAAATGCACACATGAAAACAAGGAAATCGTGGTCTGAAAGTATACACTCAGTTACCTTAGCTCGTCCTTTCATAGATAAGCTGTATTATGTCAGAGGAAGTGCCTGTTCTTTATTCACAGGAGATCTTTTAGGAGACGTGACAGACACGCCGGAATTTCCTTTCCAACTCGATTTGCCCCGTTTATACTAACCTTGTTGGCCCAAAGTAGCACTCAACGCGATCCAAAGGGGGCACGTACAGGTCTCGATACTTCCCCAAATTGGTATGTACACGTCTAGTCTGCGTATTGACATTTAGAACAGACTTCTCTACATTTGTAATGTAAAGTCGAGCAAGATGTTATCAGTGAAGCTCGCATTATGGAGGCTGGAGGCGCTGTTGGCCATGCTCTATGACTATTAGGTTTTCCGTACTTTTTCCTGATCGACAAGAATAATGTTGAAGTGCTGTCTTCTACCATAACCTTCACTGACGATTAAAGCTCTCTTCAATTCCCTATGGAGGGGAGCCTCCGAGCCATCTTCCAGCGGCATGGACATGTCATTCAAGCACCACCCAACCGAGTGTTCAAGATGTTAGTGAACTCTGCGTGACTCTGTTACTTACTTAGCTCATTCCTGTAGCCCGTTTGTCTCCTGGGTTCCCTCAACTCATCCGTTCCTCCTGCAGAGGTACACTCAAAACATGTGACTGCTAAGCGACCCCTCCGTTACCTAATTTACCTCTAAGACAGACATGTGCTATGTGGGTTTTAGCTTTAGTATAAATTCATCTTAATATATACAGTAAAACCTGCCTCCAACGGGATCCTAATTGAGTGGAAATTTATCTTAAACGGAATTTCATGGTCCCATAAATTTAGGGATTAAAAACATGTTAAATTACTTTTATTGAACTGAAACTGCCTTATGCGTACAACGGAAATAAAAGTACGCATTTTAACGGGAAGTTTCCAGTTCGGGAATAGATAGTTCAGAAAATTGTTAGGCACCCGGTGAAAATGTGCATTGTCTGCTCCAAGTACGTAATGTTTCAGTTGAAACAAAACCATACTGCTGCTATGTGGCCTATCTAGGTACCGCTAATAACGGTACTAATACTGAGAAACTGTGGCAGTCATCCCTGGCTGCATAATAGTACACCTCTAACCTTAAAGATGGTTGTTTATTCCACACAGTCATCTTGGCAACACAAGAATCAAAGTGATTTATGCTAGTGAAAGAGATAAATTGAGTATAAAGCAGGCCATGAAGGTGTTCAACGTAGGCAAAACTCAAGTTTACGAGATTTAAAAGAAGAAAAGATATTCTAAGGTGCTGGGAAAATTTTGATAAGGAATAAAATCGCTGCATATTGGGACCTATGTTACAGGGATATACTAAAAAGACAGCTGAAGACTGAACAAGACCGAATTCAAAGTATTGTTGCAGAGTTTCATCAGCCGACATCGGATCGCGTACACCTTAGCAATCAATGTACGCGCACAGGTACTATACAAGGCCAAGTGTGACATCAACAAACGTCCTTATCAGCAAGTATACCGATGCGCTGTTTGTAAGCTCCGGTACGGATACAAAATGTAGCATACGTCACAATATGCCTACCTCCTCATTCCTTTCGATGTGGGAATTACAGTAAATAATTAAATATATTCGTAAATTGTCGAATGTGAATTTTCTGAGCCTCTCTCTGAAACAATATAAAAATATTGGGAGGCACTTCGTTCAACGTCACATGACGTTAATGCAGCAGTAGTACCAATCATTTTCATGTGATTTTCCGAGACTTAGTTTATAGGAAATTAATTGTTCCTTCACACTAGCCGTGTGTAGGACGCACTATGAAAGCATAGAGTCAGACTGAAAAATTCAATTCCATAGCCGGGATTTGAAACACGGATCTTCTGGTCTCCGTCCAGCCGCTCTAAACCATTGAGCTAATATGGCCAACGTGCCAATATGACAAATTCTCCGACTGACTCGTGTTTTTCCCGGTAAACCACGAGTTCTCATAAACACATGAGACAACTACTTTAATGGCGACTTACTATGCTGTAAGTACTTGTAAGTGCTGTAAGTCCGGGCCTTAAAGTACTTACAGCATAGTATGTCGCCATTAAGGTAGTGGTCTCATGTGTTTATGAGAACTCCTAGAGGTTTACCGGGAAAAACA
The DNA here is from genome assembly GCA_030765055.1 of Mantis religiosa. Lineage (NCBI taxonomy): Eukaryota > Metazoa > Arthropoda > Insecta > Mantodea > Mantidae > Mantis > Mantis religiosa. The sequence continues at coordinate 98,283,208 of CM060958.1, forward strand.
CGAGTCAGTCGGAGAATTTGTCATATTGGCACGTTGGCCATAGTAGCTCAATGGTTTAGAGCGGCTGGGCAGAGACCAGAAGATCTATGGTTCAAATCGCGGCTATGGCATTGAATTCTTCAGTCTGGCTCTATGCTTTCATACTTAGTTTATATCTTATACTACGCAGCACTGAAAATCCAGTATTTTTGTGTAGAATAGTGGACAATTTATTTATTGCTCACTTGGTAGTTGTTGCAATTTTTGCGGACACCTTCTTGACTGCTTTTAGACAGTTCGAAATTGCATACCTTAAGCTGTTTAATGGCCGTTGATAATACCCAAAACTTTTGATTTTTAAAATGGAGACTGTCCAATAATTGTAGTGAAAGTAATGCTATTAACACAATGTGTCAAACACCTTGCACTCCCTGGAAGGCAGAATGTACATTCGTGGCAAGTAGTAGCTGTAATGAAACTAAAGCTACGCGTTGCGAACCGGTCCCCGGGACTGACGTCAGCAGTTATATACTGCGAGACTCCTGAACTTCATATCCCTTTAAAGGTGTATGGGATCCGATGTATGTTCAGATATTTTTTAACGAACTTTGTGATTAATGGAATGACTAAAACTGAAATCATCGCTGATTGGATTGCCAAAATTACCTTCAATAATCGAAGAATACAAACCTCAAAATATATCAAAAGGTGACCAGAGGGAATTATTCTTCCACGTGTTACCGAATTTCTTTCTATTTAAAAGGTGAGAAATGTTGAGGAGGAAAATTTTCCAAGTAAAGATTGTTTTTCTTTGCGATTTTATAGCAGTTGAAATGGAAAGATCCGTTGAAAACTGGTAAAAATACAGGGTGTAGTAAAAAGGTAATGGAAACTTTTAATTTCGCAGGGCTTATGCATTCAATTTTCAAAATGTCTTATCTCATTGGTACTCATGTTCCTGATGTATATCTCCATTGTCAACTGTTTTGAATATATATGAATATGTGTGTAATTTGGTTCCATTCATACCCCGCCTTTAACTCCAATTGTCATATCAGCAGCCGTTCTCCTTTGAAACATATCGAAGGTGTTAATTCGTATTCGTTGGGTTTTATATCATTAGATTACGTACACATCCACACCTTTGTTCATACTTCCAGACACTGGAGAAGATGGGGAAATTATCTTGCGCCGTGAATCGAACCCGGAACCCCGAGCACGGCAGGCGCGTGTTCTACGACTGAGATATGGAGCCAGCCTAATGTCTTGTCAGTCGAAAAGGTTACACTATCTTGAGTGAGTGAGCTCTACAGATTCATGTCCATTTGACCATTTCAAGCACTTTATTCATTCACCGTTAGTTTTGACGTACATAGTTAAATAATATTGAAAAGCAAGCCAAAGGAGAGAGGATGGGTGAATCTGTTTCTAATGGTATTGTACATGTAATGTCATTTACCAAATAGTATAATAATGATCAAGTAATGTTAAAAGTTATATATACTGCTTGCAGTGGGAGAATAAAGTAGATGTAAACAAAACCACGTGATCGTTGATCGTAGCGCGCCTTCTTCATAATTTTCATGATGCTTCCGCCGTGTAAATAGGCCCTTGAAAAAGTACTGCTACTGAGGTGTGGAGTCTGAGTTCGTTTTACTATTAGATAGTTAAGTTTAGTTTGTAATTAAAGTAAATCATGCTGCCTGTGCATATTGAAGCTGACAGGCTTATCCAGCTGTGAATCATGGCGGAACTGGCGAGTACTGTTAAACATGCGCGCGGAAAGCCTTTATGAAGGGGTGAAAAGATACTATTATTGAATGTATTTAACAAATTCAGAGAAAAGTTTCCAGAACTTACTATCAATGAAGTGGTGAAGTTAAAATCTGAGTTTACCGGTATGTCAGTTTACAGCATTTAGAGTCCACGCAAGCAAAATGCCACATTTGGTGAAGTTTCAACTCCCGGCAAGAAGAGACCACATGCTAGATCAGTGTTGTATGTTGTCTGTGATGGGTTTGTGAGGTCAGCACTCCGCCGGAGAGTTCATCAAGTCCCCAGATTACAACCGAATAGCGTTATTGTGATGGGCAATGCCCCGTACCGCAGTGAGAGGTTAGAACACATACCAAACAACAAGTGACATCATAACATGGCTACAGAGTAAAAATATAATTTTCCACGTGAGTTATGTTAAGGCGAAATTACTGGCAATGGTCAAGTTTCGTGCTAAGGAGTACGAAAAATACGCAAGTAGCAGTTAATTTTCATGGATATTAATAGTGTGCTACATGATACTTAGCTCTAAAAATGTGCATTTAGTGTCCAAAATTTATATTAACATTATACTTAACGAAGCGATTAAGCGGCTGGCTTGAATAAATACGTGTTCTTGTGTTTAAAATGCATATTCGTGTTATTAATATTATACTTAACGAAGCGATTAAGCGGCTAGCTTACATAAATACCTGTTCTTGTTAATTAATGGAAATTAATTATTCTTTCACACTGGCCGTGTGTAGGCTAAATTGTGGAAACGTAGAGTCAGACTGAAAAATTCAATGCCATAGCCGGGATTTGAACCACGGATCTTCTGGTTTCCGTCCAGCCGCACTACCATTGTGCTACTATGGCCAACGTGCCGATATGACATTAAATTCTCCAACTGACTCATATTTTCCCGGTAAACCACTTAGGAGTTCTCATAAACACATGAGACAACTACCTTAATGGCGACTTACTACATGTAAGTACTTTAAGGCCCGGGCTTTATAGTTAACCACTATTAGGTTAATTAATGGAAATTAATCCCGGCTATGGCATTGAATTTTTCAGTCTGACTCTACGTTTCCACAATTTAGCCTACACACGGCCAGTGTGAAAGAATAATTAATTTCCATTAATTAACCTAATAGTGGTTAACTATAAAGCCCGGGCCTTAAAGTACTTACATGTAGTAAGTCGCCATTAAGGTAGTTGTCTCATGTGTTTATGAGAACTCCTAAGTGGTTTACCGGGAAAATATGAGTCAGTTGGCGAATTTAATGTCATATCGGCACGTTGGCCATAGTAGCACAATGGTAGTGCGGCTGGACCGAAACCAGAAGATCCGTGGTTCAAATCCCGGCTATGGCATTGAATTTTTCAGTCTGACTCTACGTTTCCACAATTTAGCCTACACACGGCCAGTGTGAAAGAATAATTAATTTCCATTAATTAACCTAATAGTGGTTAACTATAAAGCCCGGGCCTTAAAGTACTTACATGTAGTAAGTCGCCATTAAGGTAGTTGTCTCATGTGTTTATGAGAACTCCTAAGTGGTTTACCGGGAAAATATGAGTCAGTTGGAGAATTTAATGTCATATCGGCACGTTGGCCATAGTAGCACAATGGTAGTGCGGCTGGACGGAAACCAGAAGATCCGTGGTTCAAATCCCGGCTATGGCATTGAATTTTTCAGTCTGACTCTACGTTTCCACCTGTTCTTGTGTTGAAAATGCATATTCATGTAATTAATACATATTAATATCATAGTTAACGAAGCAGTAACAGTACTGTCATTCCGAACGCATGTGGACGCGGAGTGATATGGTATTTTACTCTCTCGTTGGACATAATTTAACATAACATAACCCACAGTGCTACAGCCCATGTACGGCCAGGACGTGCCAAGCCGACTGTCGGCCTCACGCCCACATGCGCAAGGTAGAGGTGGACGATCATCCGATACAGGGAGGAGATGTGGTCAGCATCATGGAACCCCGAGCCGGAAAGTTGGCTTTCATGACCAGGGCCGCTTACATAGCATAAGCTCAACTTCCTCACAATGCTGAGTGGGCACCGGTCCTATATCCGGGAATTAAAAACGTAACTCCCAGAAGTGGGATCGATCCCGGGTCGCATTCCGTGCCAGGGAACAAAAGCAGGATGCCTTAGCCCACTATGCCACGGCGCAGCACGGCAACCTTCAAAATACATTTCCAAAACGCTATAAGTTGGTACTAGTCGGCCATGATATGAATGCCTCGGCAAGAAGCGTTACTAAACAGTTACGTCACAAGTGGGCGGAGTACCGCAGGTACAGTGCGGATAATGCAAACATCAACAATACTGAGATACTTCCAACGTGACGTGCAGATGTAGTGCAGTTCAACACGGTGCTTCTTCGAAGCTTATCTTGTGCAGTTAAAATTTGAATAGTATATTAGAAGTTGCAGTGCTCGTTATGATAAAATTGGCGCGTGCTTGTGAAAAGTTTAATTACGGAACCACCTACAAAGTTAAAAACAAGAAAAGTATCCCATTCTGATGAAAAGCATATCATATATTAGGTTATACAGTTCTGTATACAAGAAAAGCAGGATAAAAGGTAACTCGTACCCTTGAAAAAGCAGCAGTTAGGGCAGTAACAAACGAACTGTGCTAATGGAGAAACCACAAATTGTTGCAAAACTTGCAGAGTACTTAAGGGCTATTATTAAAAATGAAAAAGGGCCACGTAAACCAGTAGTTAATGCAGACTAGGCTTGGGTCGATACTCACTAAACCGTCAAGAAGTGCTGGCAATATGAGGAAGTACCTGGTGTTTTGACTAATACTAGTTCTGGTCAAAGAGCAATTTGTACATAGAGGGAATCCATGCGATTTATTGCGGGAACTGAATTGGTTTACGATTCAAAATCCAAATCAGCAGATAACTATGATGAAATTAACAGTCAAAAATATAAAAAGTGAGTAGAAGAGAAATTAACATCAAATATTCCACCTCAAAGCATTATTTTGCCATACCGTTCAGGAAAATACAACCCCTAACACTTCACCTCGAAAGGCACAGGTTATTCATTGGCTAACACAGAAGAAAATTAAACATGATCTACAACTGACAAAAATGAGCTTTTAGAGACAGTGAAAATTAATTGAAAAAGTTTGTTTATTGACTTGATTGAATAATGGAACAAGGGGATTTTACAGTCTCTTACGCCTTCCTCCGTAGCAGTGTGACCTTAACCCTATGGAGCTATCTGGAATTAAACAAAGATTGCAGTAAGAAGTATCATCTGAGTAATCTGAAAGCTATGACAACAAGCTGCATAGCTCAAATTACACAAACTGATTGGATAGTAGCATGCAGACAAATGAAAAGAATTGAGCAAGATTTTAAGCGCCGAGATGTGTTAATGTAGGAAATAATTGAAGATATAATTATAAACGTGGGTCTAGAGAGCAGCGATGATGACGATAAAGATTGCAATCGTGATGAATGTTATTTTGAGAATATGGATATTGGAGAAAAAGGATACAGTGGCACGGATATAGCAGATGAAGGTCCTGAAACAAACATTTCCAGACCTGCTGCTGCCGAAAACTAACGTGAAGACATCAGCAGGCGTGTACTGTTAATTGTGCGACTGTACATTCCCAGTATCGCCTTTCTCCCTCGCTTCCCCTCACTCCGCGCGATTCCCTAAGCTTCATGTTGTAAAGAAAACAGCGCTGCCCTCCTTCTAGTGCATTCATATCTTGGCCTACTAGTAACATTTATTGATGTCGTAGTTCTTGTTTACATTAAGGACCAGCTTTATCATTGATTAGCTTGTTGAATATGTCCATATTTTAACTATTTCTTCAAAGAACATTAACAACACTTTTTAGTATAATTATTTTGAATGTTCTTTGCCAATCGAGCAACTTGTATTCAATATCTTGATTTTCTGGGTAAAAATTCTCTCTGCTGCTTGTCAAATATCAACAGGTTCAGTATAGTCCATATTCACATTCAAATAACCCGCCATTTTACACAAGCATAATTTAACTCAGATTCACGACATTCTTGAATGAGACGATTGTCACAACAAACCAAAGTTGGCATCACTGGAGTGTTAAAAGCTTTAGAATAGCGACCGAAAGAATTTTCTACTTTTAACACAGTCGTGTACTACTAAAATGCCCACTTTCACTGTCAACTGTCTAAAAAAAAAAAAAAAACATTTATTCAGATATGATTTTCAAAACTCACTTTAAAAATAAATGCTTCCAATGCATCAGTATTCATGCAGATTATACAAAAAAATCGAGTTTCCTTGAATTGTTTCAATAGAGCTGTGTAAATTTTCCATTAAATTGTCTTTCTATTCTTTTATAAAGAGAAAGAATCCCACTCTGTTGGCTAACTAAAGAACTATGCGGTTTTAAACCTGCACCGCTTCACTGAGCCAGCCAGCGTCGTACACATGTAGTTACTAAACATCGTCGCTAGATGGTGCAGCAGTAGAGATTCATGACGCAAGGCGTGTGTTAATGTGTTTTTGCTTTGTTGAAATAGAGTTGGTAACCTAGAGCATTTAGGCAAAGTTTCGCTACTAAAATTATGTATTATATTATTAATATATCAAAAATTGTATTAATATCTCTGTAATTTAGAAAATTTTAGATACTTAACTTATCTTTTAAAATGGATTTAATAATAGTACACCTCTTAGTAAAATGTAAATTTATTTACTAATTATGCTTTTAAATCACATCTTAAATTGATCTTGTGTTTCTGGCTTTCAAACTGTTTCAAAACAGAATGTCTTTTACCCACATTTGAACAAACTTCAAGGGTTGTAAACTTACCTGAAAACAACTGCACGGAATTGGGTCTTTGGTGTACACAGCCTCAGAAGGTGTACACGAGATTAAGAACCCGCAGGAGACGTTTTCGGACGACGTAAGGGACAGTACGACAAGTGTCCCTACGACACGTCTACCCTAAAACATGCCACAAGATGAAAGATGATGTGAAGTGGTAATGTACATGAAATGGAGGGACAGGACATTTGGAGTATGTAACTAACCTACCCAGCATTGGCCTGGTGACCCGGGAAACGCCAAAAAGACCCATGGTTCAGGTAAGTCGACCACGGGAATCGAAACTGGCCCTCCCGAAAGTGGGCTGCAGACGCAACCGCCTGAGCCACTAAGTTCGGCTTTTCCAATGTGTATTTTAGCAACAATCATTTATGATTAAACTTCAGCATCCAACTGTTTAGCCCGCCTCGGTAGCGTAGATGGTAGAGTGTCTGCCTCACGTTCAAGAGGTCCCGAGGTTGAATCTCGGTCAGTGTGAGTTACCTGGATAAGGTTTTTCCGCGGTTTTCCCTTATCCTGAGAGACGAATGTCAGGTAACTCTAAGCTCCATGGACCCTGGACACATTTGAGCATCATTTCACCCATTTCATTCACCGTTCGATATGACTTAACGTTGGAGGACGTAAAATTACAAACAAACAAAATGCAACTTCTGCGGGACAAATTTCGTTTCACCCGGGACGCTGGTATCAACCTGGCAATTGACAGTGTCGTTAGGAAATAAAATATTTAAGCCAGCCTCTGGTGCCTAGGTGGTGACGTGTCTGCCCTACGTTCAAGAGGTCCCGAGTCAGAGTAAGTTATTTGCATAATGCTTTTTTCGGAGTTTACTCTTATTTCTGAAAGATGAATTCTGGTAACTAAGCTCTATGCACCCTGTACTAATTTTCATTCTTCGTCCGATATGGCTTAACGTTGGAGGTTTTCCCTTATCCTGAAAGATGAATGTCTGGTAACTCTGAGCTCCATGTACCCTGTACTTATTTGAACATAATTTCATTCTTCGTCCGATATGGCTTAACGTGGAGGTTTTCCCTTATCCTGAAAGATGAACATCTGGTAACTCTGAGCTCCATGTACCCTGTACTTATTTGAACATCATTTCATTCATCGTCCGGTATGACCTAACGTTGGAGCTTTTCCCTTATCCTGAAAGATGAACATCTGGTAACTCTGAGCTCCATGTACCCTGTACTTATTTGAACATAATTTCATTCATCGTCCGGTATGACTTAACGTTGGAGCTTTTCCCTTATCCTGAAAGATGAACATCTGGTAACTCTGAGCTCCATGTACCCTGTACTTATTTGAACATCATTTCATTCATCGTCCGGTATGACTTAACGTTGGAGCTTTTCCCTTATCCTGAAAGATGAACATCTGGTAACTCTGAGCTCCATGTACCCTGTACTTATTTGAACATCATTTCATTCATCGTCCGGTATGACTTAACGTTGGAGCTTTTCCCTTATCCTGAAAGATGAACATCTGGTAACTCTGAGCTCCATGTACCCAGTACTTATTTGAACATCATTTCATTCATCGTCCGGTATGACTTAACGTTGGAGCTTTTCCCTTATCCTGAAAGATGAACATCTGGTAACTCTGAGCTCCATGTACCCTGTACTTATTTGAACATCATTTCATTCATCGTCCGGTATGACTTAACGTTGGAGCTTTTCCCTTATCCTGAAAGATGAACATCTGGTAACTCTGAGCTCCATGTACCCTGTACTTATTTGAACATCATTTCATTCATCGTCCGGTATGACTTAACGTTGGAGCTTTTCCCTTATCCTGAAAGATGAACATCTGGTAACTCTGAGCTCCATGTACCCTGTACTTATTTGAACATCATTTCATTCATCGTCCGGTATGACTTAACGTTGGAGCTTTTCCCTTATCCTGAAAGATGAACATCTGGTAACTCTGAGCTCCATGTACCCTGTACTTATTTGAACATCATTTCATTCATCGTCCGGTATGACTTAACGTTGGAGCTTTTCCCTTATCCTGAAAGATGAACATCTGGTAACTCTGAGCTCCATGTACCCAGTACTTATTTGAACATCATTTCATTCATCGTCCGGTATGACTTAACGTTGGAGCTTTTCCCTTATCCTGAAAGATGAACATCTGGTAACTCTGAGCTCCATGTACCCTGTACTTATTTGAACATCATTTCATTCATCGTCCGGTATGACTTAACGTTGGAGCTTTTCCCTTATCCTGAAAGATGAACATCTGGTAACTCTGAGCTCCATGTACCCAGTACTTATTTGAACATCATTTCATTCATCGTCCGGTATGACTTAACGTTGGAGCTTTTCCCTTATCCTGAAAGATGAACGTCTGGTAACTCTAAGCTCCATGTACCCTGTACTTATTTGAACATAATTTCATTCATCGTCCGATATGACTTAACGTTGGAGCTTTTCCCTTATCCTGAAAGATGAACATCTGGTAACTCTGAGCTCCATGTACCCTGTACTTATTTGAACATCATTTCATTCATCATCCGGTATGACTTAACTTTGGAGGTTTCGTCATCCTAAAAGATGAATGCCTGGTAACTCTCAGCACATCATTTCATTCATGGTCCGATATGATAACTTAGAAGAGAGTAAATCATTTATATACACACATACATACCTAACATACACATTCGTATACCACAAAATCATGAATGAAAATATTTTGAGGAATATTTATTATTATATGGAAGAAATAAGTTGCAAACAAAGTGTAACTTCTATAAAAATAAAGCGAATTTATGAATTTATCAGCGTCAATTCGTATTCGTAACCAAGGGGAACTAAAAGCAGATTGTCACTTCTAAGTGGCCTGCATTCATTTGTTTGGCGTCAGACGACCCGACCGACGTCAAGCACAGTGTGTCGCAGAAGTAAAGTAAAATTGGGCCGAAGTCGGAATGATACAACCATGGAAAAGAAAAATCTAATAACTATTTCAAAACTTGCTCCTTGATAATGCAAATACTCCTGAGGTATTCACGAGTATATCCTAGGGTAACGCGTAAAACCCAGCACTAGAAACTGCTGTTGTTGAACGGAACGAAATACCAAACGCAGAGATTAGAAAACTGATCCATTCTTCACCAAGAAGTTTAGAACTATTGCTAAAAGGTACCCGACTAAATACTGAATATCAACATTGTATATTACTTTTTAGAGTGTACGATTACCTTTTGTGCTTCAGACATGTGCAAATTGCCTTTACCTTTATAGCAACGATGTTTAATTTATAAATTATTTGAGGTTTCATACCAAAAATAAGAAGTTATCGAACCTATTATTGGTTACTTCAATAACTGGTACAGTGTCTTTTACATAAACTTTATATCGGTGTCAGAATTGGTACATATATTATGAAAGTATGACAAAAGCTGCTAACAGTTGAAAGCGAATCAAGACGTATTTTATTTACATGTGGAATGTTTGTTAATTTTCGCGAGTGTATGAATAAGTCTTTTACCATACAATGTTTTATAAAACACCTTTACTGATCATTAAAAGGGCTTACTTATATTTTAATTTAGGTTAGAAGGTACTTCTCTTGGGGTTAAAATTCACTTTTTTATTTTTACATTTTATTATATTGTCATCCCTCTAGATTACAAATATATAGTTAAAAGTTCATTAGAGAAATATTTTATATCTAATTTGCTAATTATATTAGTGGGTTTTACGTTTTTGCCACGCCCCTTTTTGTAAGTTTTCAAAAAATCGATCATACTTTCTGTAATACTCGACAGATATTTATGAATCAAGCCCTGTTTTGTAAGGCATCTTTCAAGCTTTCTGCTGCTACCATTGTAACTCCAATTGTACCAGCTTTTCTTTTGTCTTTGGCTGTGTATGTGAACATTATTTGTTCCGAATAATATTTTGTACTAGTTATTGGTGATTATATGATATGGGTAGGCCAAAAGCATATGGAAAGAGAAAGTTTACAGGCAATGGTTCCACTAACAACAGAACAGTAAATGTGGAATATGTAAATAGAATTGACAATGAAACCACATGTAATATTGAGGTTAGTAGGCCCAGTTCACACAATACATGTGCTAATCATGATAGTAGTCATATACAGAAGTTGATGAGCTGCGAGTCTTGGAAGTAGTTAAAATGAGTGAAGAACTGGCCAAGAAGGCAAGAAAAATGAAGAGGAGCTTTTAAAGAACAAGGTAGAATACAGAGGGTCAAGACTATGCAGCAGGAATGTTCTGACTCTTGTGAAAAGTCAGTAATCAAGATATAAGCTTTAAATGAAATGTGTAGTGTTTAACGCCCACTTTCACTACATACGGCACCGCAGGCGATGACACTGATGATACATGAGATTAAGATGGAGCACCGGTGGAATGAGATGGCGGGGGAAACCGGAGATCCCGGAGAAAACCCGCCCCAGCGCCGTGTTGTCCACTACAAATCTCACTTTGCGGTCGCCTGGGATCGAACCCGGGCCGCCTTGGTGAGAGCCAAGCAGTCTAACTACTGAGCCACGGCACGGCCTATAAGCTTTAAAGCTGTTTTTCTCAGTTTCACATGTTTTCAGGTTCCAGTACACTTTTTAAAAATAAGTAATCAACCAAAACATATTAATTTTTGTGTGTATTAAGCAGACTCATAAGAATAACAATAAGAAGGGATTTTTCTCTGAGATTCATAATACTTGTTTAAAAAAATAAAATTATCTGAAATTTCAGTGCTTTATTTTAACAAATGCTAAAAAATAAAAATTATCAGTACAAAATTTTAAATAATAATAGGTATTATTAAAGATAAAGGTTTTAAGAACATGCATGAAGATTTTCATGTACATATCAATAATTTCTTAGTAATGGGTAACCAAAAATCATGGAAAGCGCATTGTGGAGATAGGTACCTTCTCACCTCAAACTGTAATAAAATATTAAATTATTTGTAATTAGTTATAGGGCCATTTAGACAAGGCCGTGTCACAAACATCGTTGGCTGATACCTAATATGAGACAATCGATGTTGGCTAGTCGTTTCTATGGAACGATGTAAATGTAGGTCTAGCGATTGTCTTTTATTTATACAGTGGTTAAAGTAACATTTTATCTATCCTTAATGTGTTACTTTAGTAGGTTAATTTATATTATTAAACTTTACAAGTAAGTGTTGAATAAATAAATGGACAGTGACTTGTTTATAACACGCTTCCGAAAGTATTAGACACAGATTAATTCACTACAGTTTCTGTGATTCGAATTATATTTTGTATATGTGTGCTTCGTTAACTTGGTACAATTTTATTGTTCTAGAAGTAATAATCTCAATTTTCGTCAGTTATGGGAACACCGCAGTCAGCGTGCCCTTCGACAACCTTCCACTCTCTTCAGCAACGCAAGAAAATTAATTTTTATGCGAAATATGTACCTTCTATCTAAAGCTGCTTATCTACTTTTGGCACATTTAAAGACTTTTTAGTGATGCAGAGTGTTCCAAAACATGTAAATAATTCCAGGAAAATCTCAATACTGAAATTCTGGGTACACCTTCCCAACTTTAGAGAAAGTAAAAATAGTCAAATGAAGAAATTGTGAATTTAATTATCAGTAATGTATTTAAAACTGCATTCTTATTGCTGAAACTAATTTTACTTTTATAACAAGCTTTTATATAGTAAATTTACAAAACCTAGGAACAGCAGTTATCTAAATACTGAATTAACTGAATGCATCTCTGAAATTATAAAAGTCCACACAGTTATTTATACACAGATTTTATTCAAGTTATTACGCACAGTAAAGATAATCTTTTCGTTATTTTTCAAAATCCTACTTTCTATAATTATTTTAATATTGATTTTCACTACGTAAATTCATTCTAACAAAATTCGCCATTAAAACTATTAAAAGTAAAGATTTTACAGAAAATGACTTTACAAAAGTACCTAATATATAAGGATTTTGTATATAACCCCAAATTATTCCACGAAAGTTATTGATTTCTTTACTAAAAATACTGATTCTTGAAAATTTAATTATCTCTCAAATTTGCAGCATTATTCAGAAGAAAAAAAATATATTTATATATTTAATATAATTTTTAGAGGCAGTGTAATTAATAAAGCACTGCATTCATGTGGGGTATTATATCCTTGAAGGCTAGCTTCGAAAGTTATACACTAAAACTCGACCACAGAATAAATATATACATTCCTTACCTTACTTTAATCAAAATCCATGAAGCAGTAGATCAACTCTGCAATGTTTAATCGTTCCTCGCCATAGATTCAAGAAAACTCCATTCGGTTGCGCCATTTCACTAATCATTCGCGACACACAACACACACTGCTTCAAATTCCACCTTCTAAGAAACAAATGAATTGCTGCTATAGTATTACATGTACAAGCGAATGGGAGCGCTTCCACCCCCGATTGTCTTTTATTAGCTGAAAGTTCAGTGACCTTATGCAAGGCTGCACACCATTGTCACCTGCTTTGCAACTAACTCTTAAGTTATGTAATGTTTGTTCGGTATAACGTTTTTACTAATTTTGAAGCTTTTAAATTGCATAGTTATTTAAATGTATTCACTAAACAAACGCCCCAAGCACTATATTTATAAAATATTCACTAAAAAGCTTGTATTACAGTAAATGAGTTTGTAAAACGGTTAATTATTATAAAGTATTATACATATAAACCTCTAAATATTGCAAGAAACGCATTCTTTTTTTTATTTTATCCTTCCCCAAATTATTTTATCTTAAAAGGTTAATACTTATGTTCTAAAATTTCGTGTATTTTATTTTAAAAATGAGAGAATTTGCTTACTTTCCTTAATGTACCTTTGAAAGGCTGCCAAAAAGAAATTAAACGAACCAGTAAACATTGCGTTACGGGCTTTTTTAAAACAGAAAAATACCCCAAAATCTAATGGGTTGTCCTCATACGTATGACTTTCTCTACCCTTGTATAAACATCTACTATCTACTTCAAGATAAGTATTATCGTACTCTAGTTATAAGGGAATCCAGTAGACTTTAAGTGATAGTCAAATGCTTTAAAGTCTAGGTGATGTGTATTTGAACCTCCGTCCTCTTTGCACGTCCAAGACATAAAAATGAAGGTAAATGGGAATATGGAAATACAGTAGACTTTAAGTAATAGTCAAATGTCTTAAAACTGGTTGTCTAGATGACATCTTTGAAATTCCGTTCTATTTGTATGTCCAAGAGATAAAAAATGAAGGTAAAAGGGAATATGGGAATACAGTAGACTTTAAGTGATAGTCTAATGTTTTAAAACTGGTTGTCTAAGTGACGTCTTTGAAATTCCGTTCTATTTGTATGCCCAAGATATAAAAAATGAAGGTAAAAGGGGATATGGGAATACAGGAGACTTTAAGTGATAGTCAAATGTTTTAAAACTGCTTGTCTAGGTGACGTCTTTGAAATTACGTTCTCTTTGTATGCCCAAGAGATAAAAAATGAAGGTAAAAGGGGATATGGGAATACAGGAGACTTTAAGTGATAGTCAAATGTTTTAAAACTGCTTGTCTAGGTGACGTCTTTGAAATTCCGTTCTCTTTGTATGTCCAAGAGATAAAAAAATGAAGGTGCAGGGGAATATGGGAATACAGTAGACTTTAAGTGATAGTCAAATGTTTTAAAACTGGTTGTCTAAGTGACGTCTTTGAAATTCCGTTCTCTTTGTATGCCCAAGAGATAAAAAATGAAGGTACAAGGGAATATGGAAATACAGTAGACTTTAAGTGATAGTCAAATGTTACAAAATTGCTTGTCTAGGTGACGTCTTTGAAATTACGTTCTGTTGCATGTCCAATAGAAAAAAATGAAGGTAGAAGGGAATATGGGAATACTGTAGACTTTAAGTGATAGTCAAATGTTTTAAAACTGGTTGTCTAGGTGACGTCTTTGAAATTACGTTCTGTTGCATGTCCAAGAGATAAAAAATGAAGGGAATATGGGAATACAGTAGACTTTAAGTGATAGTCAAATGTTGTAAACCTGGTTTTCTAGGTGACGTCTTTTATATTCCGTTCTCTTTTTATGTTCAAGAGAAAAGAAATGAAGGTACAAGGGAATATGTGAATGCAATAGACTTCAAGTGATAGTCAAATGTTTTAAAAAGTAATAGTCAAATGTTTTGAAACTGGCTTTCTAGGTGAAGTCTTTGAAATTCCGTTCATGGCCAAGAATTAAGAAAGAAAAAAATTACTTCTTTTAGGAAACTACAAGTACTGGAAAATTCAGACAAATAACAAGCAATATCTCGGAAATGGCTTATTCTATACAGAAAATATATTTGACCTAAAATGTATGTTTTAAGCAGCTCTTCATTTTTGTATACTAAGACTTGTTTACCTCTTACAGTTTACGAGTTATGCAAAATTCGTTCAGAATGAAGAGAGGATATTCCTAGAAAATTCAAGATATACTTGTCATTAAAGTATCTTAAATATGAGTTATTTTAATCAAAATCGTTATTGCCATTTTAGAAGAAAAACAAAACATTTTCCATGTATCGGGTACCGAGGGATGAGGCTGTAAAAGTTTTGTTTAAAATCGAGTATCTTTCAGTCATTTTATGGCAAGAAATGTACTATTATTTTAATTTTCTGACAATGTTCTCGGAAGTCCTCTTCATTCTGAATGAGCTGCATAATATTGCAAGAAAACTTCATAATTTTCAAACCTCTATTTCAGTGTTAATTAAACGGTCATTGCCTGTTATTGTAAGAATAATACATAAATTTGAAATAAAAACACACTTAATCTGAAAAAGTATTTAACCAATTTATATAATTCCTTCAGCATTGAAAATCACAGCTCTTTATGACAAATTGACCTATGAAATCGATTCTTAATTTAAATTCATAGATCACTAGCAAACTGAACAGAATTGTTATACTGTAGTACACAATTGGAGTTCTAAAATTATATAATTATAAAGAAGGCTCTGAATTTTCTTTAAGTTTTGTATGGAGTGGAAAATAGTAGTTATTATTCAACAGGAAGGCACTTCAAATAACACAGTTTTATATTTCATTCCAAGCAGTATACTAGAAGACACAGAAAACAAAATAGAATCGATTCTGATGACTGTTCTACGATAAGCATGCCTTTCCAATGTCAAAATATTTAGTACCTTCAGTTAGGATCGCTTGTGGTTTATTTCGTTTGTATATACATTGCAACAAAATTCATTGCGAGTTCGTGTTAAATCATTTTATAAAGAACAAAAATTCTTAAGATCAGACATCAATAATCCAACCCAGAATATTAATTTTGTCGGTGTTTGTAGATTGTGTCTTTCTCAATGCATTTTTAAAAAGATGTAAATAATAGTCAATAATTTCATTAAAAAATCACGAGGAGGTGTATCATAAAGGGATTGGCTACAGTTACATGTCCTCACAGTACTACACTACTTCTTCTAACACAGTCTAAATTTAAAATTTATTACGAAACTCAAGTATTTGCAGGTCTAATTTTTACTCAAGGACAAGAATAACATCTTAACATAACGGAACAAAGCAAGAAACATTCTAAATGCACGATGAAAACAAATAGGAAAGAAAGAAATAATCCACAAGATTGCAATTACGTTTCATGGTTACTTTGTACTATTTAACCTTGCTTTCTAGTTTCGGTGACAGTAAAGGAAAAAAGAAAATCGCTGTTGGATAACTAGTACATATGTAGCCGTTACATTTGTAACAAATATGAAAAGTGGATAGTTCCCCACTTACCGCTATCAGCGCTGCGATCACGTGTCTGAAATGACAACATTAAATTCATTTATTACTCTCAGATAAATATTTCAAAATAACAGCTGGCAATCTTATAGTTGGATATAATTTTAATTTTTGATAATAGCTGTATAAACAACCTGTCTCTACGATAGTTAGATCATGAGCTATGATTTTTTTAATTTCACATGTTATGTATATGACGTACCTAATTGGAACCTCACAACGGACGAATTCCTTAAGGTGAGAAGGTACTACCTATCCCCGCAATGCTATTTCCGTGATTTTTGGGTGCACATTACAAAGAAATTGTTATAGATATTTCCATGAAAATTTTCAGGCATGTTCATAAAACCTTTTGAATAATACCTATTATTATCTGAAAATTTTGTATTTATACTTTGTTATAATGTTTTAGTTTCAAAAAAATTGAAATTTCAGATAATTTAACTTTTTAAACAAGTATTATGCATCTCAGAGAAAAATACCTTCTTATTATTATTATTCTAATAAGCCTGCTTAATACACACACAAAATTAATATGTTTTGGTTGATTAGTTTTTTAAAAAAAAAAAAAGTGTACTGGAACCTGGAAAAATATGAAACTGAGAAAAACAGCTTTAAAGTTTATATATTGATTACTGACTTCTCACATGAGTCAGAACAATTCCTGCTGCACAGTCTTGACCCTCTGTACTCTCACTTGTTCTTTTCAAGCTCCTCTTCATTTTTCTTGCCATCTTGGCCAGTTCTTCAATCTTTTTATCTGCTTTCAGAACTCGCAGCTCATCAATTTCTGTATATGACTATCCTGATTAACACATGTATTGTGTGAACTGGGCCTACTAACCTCAATATTACATGTGGTTTCATTGTTAATTCTATTTATATATTCCACATTTACTGTTCTGTTGTTAGTAAAACGATTGCCTGTAAACTTTCTCTTTCCAAATGCTTTTGGCCTACTCATACCATATATTCACCAATAACTAGTACAAAATATTATTCAGAACAAATTACTGTTCACATACACAGCCAAAGACAACAGAAAAACTAGCATCATTGGAGTTACAGTGGTATCCGCAGAAAGCTTGAAAGATCCCTTACAAAACAAGGCTTAGTTTAGAAATATCTGTTCAGTATTACAGAAGTTATGATCGATTTTCTGAAGGTTTACAAAAAGGGGCGTGGCAACAACTTAACACCCACTAAAATAATTAGCAAATTAGGTATAAAATAGTCCACCAATGAACTTTTAACTATATATTTGTAATATAGAGGGATAACATTATAATAAAATTTAAAAAATAAAAAAGTGAATTTTAACCCAAGTGAAGTACCTTCTCACCTGAAGCAGCTTCCAGTTCCGAATTTTCGTTAAATAATTCCTTCGCCACAACAATATATCTTCACGCTCTACAATTATATTTTTTTCTGTTCACAAATTCGAAACTTAAGTAGCGAAGAATGGTGTGGAAGCTCATTTTTATAAATCTCGGCTAGTCATTGTTTATTACTTGAAGAACTTTTACAATTGTGGTGGCTCGTTTCTTTCAAAGAAGCTATGAACCTTGCGACGAATAGCACTTTTAACAAATTTAGCTCATTCACCTTCCACAACTGGCTCCTTTCTTTTTCGATGTTTTCCTGTAGTGGAATGCCGTTCCGTTTTCATAACCTCACTTCGAGCAGCATTAATAGTTGCAGCTGAAACACCGGTTTATTCTGACAAATTAACAACGTCATCAATTCCTAAGGTTGAGTATTTTTCACTCATCTTGCAAAACATATTCAATATAATTTGTTTTTCATTTGTTTTTAACGGTTTCCCTCTGTAATATTTTACACTTATTTATTACACATTACATTTATATTCTCTTTAATAAAACAAATCATCAATACTGTGACTTTCTGGGTTGCTTATAAACAAAAGACTTTTTTTTACAGAAATTTAAAATTCTCTTTATTGCAGTAAACAAAAGCATTGTACAACACTTGCCGCAGCAAAAAGACGTGACACTGACAAACAGCGTTCTTCTAGGTCGTCTCGTTGCTTCACCACACGTAAACAAACAAAAGAATATTGCGGTACAGTTCAAAAGTCCACACAACAATTACAACACCACTGCCCAACAGCTGCACAACTGCAACTAACTCCTTTTCACACTCTGCCACTATTTATATCTCCCAATCATTGTTCTAATCTCTGTTTTATATAACCTTGCCCTGCTGAAATGTATCACTCCGCGTTCAACTACCTTCCCCTTCACCCTAATTGGCAAATGCTTTCGCGCCATAGGCCATAGGCGGTGCCCTCCCGTCACATTTAAACCTGCAGTAAACGTCATAATAATGGCCGGGAAGATAAACAAAATCATACAAATAAAGATAGGAAGGCGTGCAAAAATACAAGTTTATAATGAACTGAGCAAGTTGAAACTGAATGACTGAGCAATGAAACTGAAGGAGTTTATAATGAAAGGTCTTTGACCTTTTCCACTGGGATTTTTTTTAAACCAGCACAAATACCTTTCAAAAATGCTTGTCTTTCAGTCTTAAAAGTCATGTCACGTCATACCTTACTTTTCGTGTGTTCTTCGTGTATATTTTGCGATTTGTATCTCGGTGCAGTCTGGTTGTCCTTAAATAACGTCTTCGCCACACAGCAATATCGCCTCTATCTTTTAGCACATTTTTCTTGCCTCTTTTTTCATCACAAACCCCGGCTGTTTTCCTGTTTTCTCAATTTCACATCGCGATG
Organism: Mantis religiosa; assembly: GCA_030765055.1. NCBI lineage: Eukaryota > Metazoa > Arthropoda > Insecta > Mantodea > Mantidae > Mantis > Mantis religiosa. Next base: position 98,302,351 of record CM060958.1, read on the forward strand.
TTCCTACGGATATAACACTCACACCTGTAACTTCAGAGCACAGCTGTTCGATTTCTCTCACTGGCAAAGACGGATTCTTCTCTGTGAGTGCATTAAACACATGCACCACAATTCTTTTTTCGCCGCTTTGTAAAGAATTATCCTTGCGATACTTCGGCGAAAAACTGGCGGTAGACTCTGAAAACTGGCGGTAGACTCTGCCATTATACATATAATAAGTACACGCGCAATAAACGATCAATAAAATAAGTTATCTCTCGCACTCGGCACAACACACCGTCGAATGGCGATATATGACTAATCCAGTTCAAAACAAGGTCAGTGATAAAATTCATATAAACAAATGTCACCACTACCGCTAAATCACGTGCTATCGTGCCATGTGCTTGAGACCAAAGAAACCTCCTCTTTACTTCATTTAAGAATTAACATGCATTTCAGATAAATCAACTCTGTTGCGTAATATATTGAATTCAAATAGCTAGGAAAATATAAATTTGTCAATTCTTTTCCAACATATAAAGACATATCACCATGTTAAATAACGAACTAATTTTTACCGCACGACAGTCATTACCACAATAGCAGCCAATGAGTGGTGATTAGAGACCGTTAAGAAATACGGGGCAAGCTTGTGTGAAACAAGGATTAGACCACTCGATAACAATCGCGACGGCAGCGGAAATTTCCAGCTTCTTTCTGTTTCTTTCTGTCTCTCCGCAAGCGTCCAGCTCCGCGCTCCATTATCTGTCTCTTTCTTTCCTGCCCACGCGCACAGCTCTGACTTTGCGGCGGCCCCACTCAACAATGCGATTGGTGACAATACATTAACGTTTCAACTCTTACGCCACTGACGCAAACTTTGGTTACGTGGAAGTGTACCGGCATGCACAGAAAGTGGACTGGGACGATTAAGACCTACAGTCTCCGAACCTCTGTTTAATAGTTTACCCAGAAATGCATAGTACTGCCTCATATTTGCTGATTGCGCAGCGAAATTACGCCTCTCAGTATAGTCGCGCTACTGCAACGGTTACCATGGATTTATCTGGGGTAATAGATACCTCTCAGATAACACACTGATTACTCCACGTGGAGTGAACATATATCTGTCATTTGTGATTCCTGCGAATTCCATTGGCTGAAGTGATGCGTTCATTGGTGCTTAGCACACGATTGGGAGGCGCGTCAGTACCCCTCTCACTCTTCAAGAATAATTAGTGCGTTATCTGAGAGGTTTCTATTAACAAAGATAAATCCATGGTAACCGTTGCAGTAGCGGGACTATACACGCCATCCGCTCGTTGATCCAGGTGTGACCATTATCCTCAGCTAAGCAAATTAATATGCCTTTTTCGTATTTCTTTATCTATGAATGTTTAAGTTGTGGGTACACAAATAATAACGTATATTTGGCTATGTGGGAATCCTGACTGATTCCATCACTTGTTTCGTTAGTGATCTCGATGTCCTTTATCGCGCGATTGCTCTCTCTGCTTTACCCCTGACAACAATCCATCCACCTTAGAACAACTAGTCTATAAATGAAGTAAATGTTTATGTAATGTCAATTACTTGTTTTAAATTACCAATGCAAATATTTACAATTATCCGTATCTGTCGTGATTTAGACGATAATATATGTTTGTCCACTGTTTCCCTAGTCCAGCAACGTTTCCCTTTTAAAGCGTCATTAGCATACTTAAGTAACGTTTTAAGGGAATATTTGAGTTGCTGTATGCTTCATTGTTAACAATTTTGACGTATTTTCGTGTAGTATGTTTGTATAACGTGATAATTCCATACAAAATACAGTACAGTATATGTGGAAGCAAGAACGACTACTGTGGTAATCAAAAAGCTGATAAAGAGAAGTACCTCTACTACAGTCTGATTTATAAAAGAAGATACGTGAAGGTCATCAAACAAGGGACGTGCAGAGTAAGAGGGAAAGGTCGTTGCTATCGTAACGTAAACAAAGGTTGCCAGATTGCTTACACTGCTGAATCACATACTCAGATAGCTCGAACCCTTGTTTATGTTTCGAGTGCTGAGATGATAAAGAAAGGGGATCTGTATTACTCCCTGTCTGCTGTTGGGCAACATTGCGGAACCTCATTTGGAGAAACAGATGACCTTTACGGATCTTCTTTTAAAAATCAGACTGTAGGAGGAAGTGACAGGATACTAAGGGTTGCCGGAATGAGGAGAGACTACAACAATAACAACCACCTCATCAGGAACGTCGGCCACGGGAACTGAACCAAGTACCTCTTGGATGTGAGACACAGACGCTATAATCTCGACCATTGCAGGATATAAATATAGTAATTAAAAAGTGTTTCACTTGAAATAGTTGGGTTAACGAGGGTGTCGTGGGAAAACTGTCGCCAGAGATTTCCTTGACCTCCGAAGGTCGGTAAGTGGGGGAGACGGTGAAAGTAAGAAACAGCTGACGGTAGAACATGGTGCTGATAGCTTCATTGTCGACCCGGCCGACACACGATACCCACTACCGGTAGTAACGGAAACCAGCACATCAATCATTCAGGTAAACACTTCTCTCTTTTGGTGGTTACTTACCCCGGCATATTTCTTTAAATCATTTCAGGTACCTTATACTAATGTGTATATATTTCAGCCTCTTAGCAAAAAATTTAAAGTGATACATTCACATGATTTTTACAACCCACTGTCGTTCATTTTTATACAAATATCTAGTTCATCTTACGGTGAATTTTGACGCATTACTGAAATTTGGTAAAAGAAATTAAATGGAGTATCTCTTGCATTAACTTGTACTTTAATTGTATACAATTGCTTTTCAGTGACCATAAATGTTAAGACCACAAATAGTAATATCATTGATCCTGTGCCAGTTTGGTACAGCAGTGCGTTCAACGTTTAGTTTCGTTGTATTCCTTTTTTTTTAGGAATTTTGACTTCTCAAATTGCGTTTTGAACGTATCATTTGAAATTTTCAAATCTTCAAGTATTCTGCCCTTAAAACTTCTTGCGCACTCATTAAAAATAATCTTTGGTGCACTCAGACCATTTTCTCCATTCTTGTGCAAACTATTCTTATAAACACGTATTCCGTATCTACTTCAAGATAAACATTATTTTATTGTAGTTACAAGGGAACACAGTAGACTTTAAGTGATAGTCAAATGTTTTAAAACTGGTTGTCTAGGTGACGATTTTGAAGTTCCGCCCTCTTTGTATGTCCAAGAGATGAAAAATGAAGTTGCAAGGGAATATGGGAATACATTACACTTTAAGTAATAGTCAAATGTTTTAAAACTGGTTGTCTGGCTGCGAATTTGAAATTCCGTTCTCTTTGTATTCCAAGAGAAAAAAGTGAAGGTACAAGGGAATATGGGAATATGGGAATACAGTAGAATTCAAGTGATAGTCAAATGTTTTAAAACTGGTCGTGTAGGTGACCTCTTTGTAATTCCTTTCTCATTGTATGGTTAAGAGATAAAAAATGTTAACAATAAATTACTTTCCATTTGGGAATATTATAAGTATTGTCAAATTCAAACAAATGATTAGGAATAGGTTAAAATGGTTCATTCTACAAAAGAGTTATTAGACATAAAGTACCTGTTTTAAGAATTTTAATTTCTTGTGAATTTTGTCCATCTCTTATTATTTACTAGTTGTGAAGAAGTCATACATAACAAAAATAAACAGGGGAAATTACCAAAAAAAATTCAATCAATATGTGTTAAATACATTTTGTTATATTAAAATGTTATAACAATTTTTTTAATCAAAACTTTAGTGGAATATTCAAGAGTAGTTTGGGAGATAAACTTTTACAAAAGTAGATTCAAGACGAAACTGAATGGATGGTCAGAAGTTCAAAAACGGGCTTAACATTTTCATAATACTTTTTCACAGAAAATTGCGACTGATAAAATGGTAAAAGTACTTAAAGTGACAAAGTGCTGGCAGATTCAAACTAATAATCAGAATAACTAGGATATGGCTAATGACATGAAAAACGCTTTTTTGTATTTTCAATGTAATATGTAAATTTTTTGTACACAGGTTTTTGTTTATGTCTTAAGGTTTATTAATTTTAAGAACTATGTACAATTTTGGGAATGAAGAGGTCCTCATAGATCATTTCTATAAAATTCAAGGATATCAAATTATTACTCACACATGCATATGGTATTTTAATCGAAATCATTACACCTATTTTTGATAAGGTCACAAAAATCCAAAATTGACCATGTAAATGGTAGTTAAGTTGGCGATAATTTATGAAAATATTCTTTCACCTATTTGGAATGTTTTCTAAAGTAATTCACGCTCGTCCTTAGTACATAAGGCACAGTGAGCAGTAGATACTGGTGATAAAGACGCGAAATTATATTTGAAAAACTAAATTTGGGAAGGGAATGCATTAGGCTTAAAAGAGAAACTCAATCAGCGAGGAAATTTTGCACACACACACACACACACACACACACACACACACACACACACACACACACACACACACACACACACACACACACGCACGCACGCACACATTCACACACACACAGAATCACGGGTGCAAGTGCGTACACAGAATTTTTTCTTCAAATACTTCTTTTATATATAGGGTTTCTCGAAACGTGAATTTTAAGTATTCTGGATAAAATACAATATTTATTTACTTTTTGTAGATACCTGAGTGATAAATATAGCAAACATAGTTGGTGAATGAAGGACTTTTTGCGCTGTAATCCACATTATGCTCAAAATATTTTAGAAGACAACAAATGAAGGTGCCTCCAGAAATTCTTTTCAAATTTACATTCATTTATTTTCAAGTATTTCTGGAAACTATAGATCCTAAAATGAACAAAAGTTATATAAATATGAGAATCCTATATATAGCACTCACACAGAGTTTGTTACCCTATCAAATAATCAGAATAAAGTAAACTCTTATCTTACATTCTGCCTGCCCACCTCTGTAGCGTTGCTGGTAGCGTGTTTGCCTCACATTTAAGAGGTCGCCAGTTCGAATCTCGATCAGAACGATAAGTTTCTTCCGGGCTTTCCCCTATTCTGAAAGATGAATGTCAGGCATCTCTAAGCTCTATGTACCCTGAGCTCATTTGAACGCCCTTTTGAACTCTAATTATTTTCAAATATTTACGTATACGACAACGAAAATATATATCTTGATTTTGCTGACTAATCTATAAACACCTTTACATTCGGGAGGTACCTTTGTATACTTTCGTAAGGCTAATATTTCGAGATTTCTACTACTGCAAGGTGCATTCAAGTTATAAAACCTCCCATTTTTTTCAGTACTGGGACTAGATAGGAACTTCAGTTGATTTTTTAAATAAACGCGGACTCTTTGTGAATGGGTGACAGAGATGGCAGCACTCTACAATGCACAGAACTCTAGTGGTAGCGACGAGAGTTAGTACTGTTTTTATACTTAAAATGGCAACGTTTTCATTGCAGGAACAGCGTGTAATCATTCGTTTTCTCCATTTTCATGGTGTGACACCTGTTGAAATTCATCGTCCGTTGAGTGAGGCATGTAGTGATGGTACTATGGATGTGTCTAATGTGCGTTCCTAGGTGCGACAGCTCAATGAAGGCAGAACATCGTGTGACAACAAACCAAGAGAGTCGCGACCTCGCACCAGCCGGTCTGCCGACATGATCCAGCGAGTGCAGAACGTTGTTTTGGAGGATGGCCGATTGAGCATTTTCAGATATTCATGCAGGATTGTGTGCACAGATCCTACGGAAATGGCAATTTTGAAGGCGACATCTGCAACTGTTTTGGTTTGTTGTCACACGATGTTCTGCCTTCATTGAACTGTCGCAACCAGGAACGCACATTAGACACATCCATGGTACCATCACCACATGTGCCTACCTCAGTAGCGTAGATGGTAGCGTGTCTGCCTAACGTTCAAGAGGTCCCGAGTTCAAATCTCGGTCAGGGTGAGCTACCTGAATAAGGTTTTTTCCGGGGTTTCCCTATCCTGAAAGACGAATGTCGGGTAGCCCTAAGTTCCATGGACCCTGGACACATTTGAGCATCATTTCACCCATTTCATTCACCTGAATTTTTCAGTCTGGCTCTACTCTTTCGTGTAATCATTCGTTTTCTCCATTTTCGTGGTGTAACACCTATTGAAATTCATCGCCAGTTGAGTGAGGCATGTGGTGATGGTACCAGGTATGTGTCTAATGTGCGTTCCTGGGTGCGACAATTCAATGAAGGCAGCACATCGTGTGACAAAAAACCAAGACACTCACGACCTCGCACCAGCCGGTCTGACGACATGATCCAGCGAGTGGAGAACGCTGTTTTGGAGGATCGCCGATTGAGCATTTTCAGATCTTCATGCAGGATTGTGTGCACAGATCCCACGGAAATGTCAATTTTGGAGACGATGTCTGCAACTGTGTTGCTTTGTTGTCACACGATGTTCTGCCTTCATTCAACTGTCGCACCCAGGAACGCACATTAGACACATACATGATACCATCACCACATGCCTCACTCAACTGGCGATGAATTTCAATAGGTGTCACGTCACGAAAATGGAGAAGAGGAATGATGACACGCTGTCTTGCAATGAAAACGTCGCGATTTTAAGTTTCAGAAACAGATCTGACTCTCTTTGCTTCCACTAGAGTTTCTATGTACTGTATAGTGCTGCCATCTCTTTCACGCATTCAAAAAGAGTCCACGTGTATTTTTTTAAACAACAGAAGTTCCTATCTGGTCCCAGTCCTGAAAAAATAGGTGTTATATCTTGAACGCACCTAGAATTGGCTGAATTATTTCTGTCACTATTCTTCTTTATTTTTAATGTTAAAATTACTATATTGTTTTCTGTTATTTAATTCAAAACGGTCATGCAGAGACCACATTTAAGTATATATGACTATTATTTTGTTTTCCTAATACCTAACCTGAAATGTGAAACAAAAATAGTTCGTAAAAGGTATACAGAAATAAGCGATAATGAGTAGAGAGTGCATGTGAATGTAACATTATGTTTTGTTTATTTCCGTATATAATTTACCTTTATACTTTAAATTTGTATAGCATATTTGACCTATTATAATGTATTCTGTAAATCTGATCTGAAAACAACTGCTAGCAGCAATAACGTATGTAAAAATTGCTGAAAAATATCCGTAATGTTCAGGTTTAGTTATATGTTTTAATCGCTTCTGTCATGAGTAATCTGGAATCGCGCTCTAGAATCCGAAGTAACACGAAGTAATACCAGTGCAGATATGGGAATCAAACCTTGGGTCTCCCGAACGAGCTCCACACGTGGCGACGTGACCACCTCTATCGGTAATCAAGTATAGAAAGAGCATTATCACAGAATCGATGACTGATGATGATGACAACAACGATGTGTAGGTACATAAGGGCACTCAACTACGGGGTCATCTAGCACCCACACAATCAAGAAATGGTTTGCTAAGCCAGACGAAGTTGAATTTCTTTTAGCATGCATTTCACACACGCTTTGCAGAATTTTTTTCCAAAATTGGGTTATTATTTTGCATGTTTTACTAATAAACAGTGTGCAACTAATTTACTCATTGTGACTTCAGATTTCCCAAAGCAATACAAACGAAAGGCAGGTATAACCAGTGGCGGCTCGTGCCGAAAAATAACAGCGTACTGTGGGAAAAAGTTTCGAAAAATGAAGTCCATGCGCCGATATTTCTTCATAATATAAACAGAAGTTCTACTTCCTTTCACTTTTTGCTCAATTTTTAGATCGGGTATTGCTCGCCCTAACATTTTGATACTAACCCTTTCTTCTAATGAAAAGGAAGTTTTCAGAAGTTCATTAATCATGTTTATTATTTATTGGTTAAAGTTTTCGTTATATTAAATTACTCATATACTGAATAAAGTGAGTTTATAACACGTTTCACTCACACACAAAATAAATAAATTGATATCAGCCACTAAATAACGTTTCACAAAGAAATACTTGGATACAACGCAAACATGCGAACGGTCGCGGGAAGTGCGTATCGTGCCAACATGATATGTGCATCACAAACAATCTGCCCTGCGATTTAATAACTATTAGTATTAGATCTGTTTACGTAAGAAGCATGGAATTAGTTTGTAGAACTAAAATATAAAGCAATGATAGATTGTTAAACGATTTTCAATGCATATTCAAGTTCTACAGCTATAACTGGGAGTGTTAATGGCCTTACGTCACCATGCAGCGAATGATCACCGCGCAACAACCAGATGCAGCACGCATTTGTGCGAAAATCTATGGAACTTGGGACATCAGGAAGGCAAGAGGGGAAGGTTGTACGCATGCGCAATAACTGATTACCGAGCTTGCTGGCTCTCAGCACGTTGACGTCACGGATACGTTCCATTAGATACGTAGGTGTTTTCCATGCATCCAGAGTTCATTATTGCTTGTACTCAATTCCTTATACTTTCAAAGCAGCTTCATTCAATAATCTGAAGTTAGATATATGATTATAAAGACACAGATATTCAAAAGGCATAACAAACTGTATTACATTTTATTCCCGCCCTGATGTTATAGCCACCAAGTTTGTGTTGGTATACTTACATGAGTTTCCTTGGAAACGAATTCATATTATGAAATTCTAAATTCTCTTAGACGTAAATATGACTGGAAGGAAAGGAAAATAGATGGCCATGCCAAAAGTACATTTTGGCACTTATTTTAATATTCCAGTGCAGTTTAGAATGTGCGAATTGTGTAGGTTACGAAATGTGGTTTAGTTGCAAAAGCTTCTGTTGACACTGGAAAACAAATGACACCAGTTTCCAAGTGACAGGAGACCGAACCAAAACCTGATCTAGTACTTTTCATTCCGGGGCCAGTTTTAGCGAGATTTGTGAAAGTATTCCTTGCAATTACATTCATTAGCACTCAACTTTGAAACGACATATCTCCCCTCTGTGTTGCCTGTTTTCGCAGCCAGTTTCATAATCTCGGCTGAAATCAATCTTGGTTAATTCTGTTTTTCAAATGTTTACTTCCATTCAAGTTTATTTTGGGCACGTTCAAGCAAGAGTACTTTGCTTCTCTCAAACCTGAGTATTTTCATGCAACAGTACCTGTTATAATATTGTTTGAAAAATCCCATCCATTATATTCCTCCTCTGTAGTATGCTTGTCTGTCTCAGATTCAAGAGGTCCAAAGATCGAAACTCGGTCAGATTGAAAAGGTATTGTCTGCGGTCTTTCCTTATCGCAAAGGACGAATGTTACGTAACTCTAAGCTCTATGTACACTGTACTCATTTGAACGCCACTTCATTCATCGTCCGATATGACTTAACGTTGTAGGGTGTAAAAAATGCCTCTCCATTTTTTAAGTGAATTCAGCACTGATGCTCACTGAATGATGTAATGTCATCATGTTCCTTATGACATTTCACTGCCGCAGTGTGAACCTTCCTGGCCTCAATGCTTTCCTTTAAACAATGCTTTGTATTCCTTGGGAATGTATAAGCTTTACCGTGCATTATAAATGCCAAAACTGCAACAATAGGTAAGTCCTGCTTTATGGCGTCACCATCAGCTTGTCACTTCCTATGTTCTAGCTGCGGTTTTAGGTCTTGTTCTTAATACAATGATAAACATTTCTCTGGTATTTTTTTTTAATTTACTTACTCCGACGTTAAGCAATTTAGGACAATAAATGAAATGATATTCAAATGATTCCAGGATACATAGAGCTTAGCGTTACCAAACAGTCATCGTTCTGGATAAGGGAAAACTTCCAAGCATAATTTGCTTAGGACAATGAATAAAATGTTGTAATTTTAAGTGGAACTAATACCTTCCTAATATCCTCAGCTAATTTTCACTGTTGAATTTTGAATTGGTAAACTCCATGGGGGCGTGTGTTGTTGCTTTAGTGATATTGAAGTCCATGTTCTCTTCAAAGGTGATGTCAAAATTGAACAGTTTTCCTTTATATCTCTTTATTAATATATTTTCCCTCTTGATTAATGCAGTTGGGCCCTGAACACTTTCTAATAGATTTCTTGTTCTATATCGTGGTTTATGGGGGGACGTCCGAGAAAATGTTCAAAAAAACTAATTTTTTGTTGTTTTGTAAATTAGTATATAGTGTTAGCTATCAAACACCAAAATATTATGACTGTACGTGGTCTGTATGTACCTTTAAAAAATTGAATGCCCTAGTGTTGCATAGTAGCAACACATAGTCTTCCATCAGCTGACTTGGAATCTATAAAGCCCACCTACCAATTCTTAACACACCCAGACTTGCTAAACAAATGTCTCTATGGAGAGACACAAAATCCAAATGAAAGCCTCAACAGTTTGATATGGAAAAGGTGTCCCAAAACATCATTTGTGACTTTCATAGTGGTGAAAATCGCTACATTTGATGCTGCAATAGTGTTTAATAATGGGAATGTTGGCAGAAAGCAAGTTATGCACCAGTTAGGGTATCAACCTGGTGTGTTTATGGAAACAATTTTGCAGAGTATCGACAACATTCGCATCGCTGGTGCAGAAAGAGCTATGAAATTAATGCAGAGAGAAGCAAGACAGAAGCGTAATTTAAAAAGAAAGGCTGAAGAAGACCAGAATGAGGATACAGACTATGGATATGGGAAGTTCTGATTTAAAATTAAAAGGCAAACTGAATAATACTTATTGTATTTTTAATTGCCTTTCCCGGTAACTTGCATTTTCTACAACTTTAACCCATTTTTCTCTCAAACTACTTGATCTACAGTGATGCAATTTAGCACACAGCTTTCTTATGCCACAATGAACATTTTGTTGATTCTGGAATTTAAGATTAAGCTCCAGATGGAATGTGATGATACAAAATATATGAAATTATTTTAATTTTTAAAGGATGCGTATGATTAATACTTTTTAAATTCTATACAGCCTGAATAAGAAATCTAAATCCAACAAATTCATTTCTAGTGTGTTTTAAAATAACATACAAAATTTCAGAAAGATAGCATATGTGAATTTTGAAAAAAGGGCTTAAGTTTGTAAATATCTCTGCATATAGAAAAAAATGTAGCATTAGTTATAGACAATATAAAATTACGGAAAAAATTGTGCATATTAACTGGATTATCTTAAATAAGCATACTAAGTTTCAGTTATCTAACTTAAAAACTTTGGATGTTATGGCTATTTATGTAAGACCCTGAATATTTGCATACGTCCCCCCTTAACATTCGAACAGTGGTACGGTAGTGCCAATTTTTCTGTTTCCTTGTTCTCATTGTTGCTAAAATGCTCTTTAAGCCTGATATTCAAATTACCTTTAGTTTTTCCAATGTAAATGTTGAAACGCTGACGAAAGAATGTCTCCCGTATGACCGCTACTTCAGTTCAAACAAACCCACTCAGAAATGGCAGTGCAATGTCCTACACCCTGACATGAAGATATTGAATTTGTGTGCCAAAGTACCAGTGAGTACAGATAACAATCTAGCTCTTATTCCGTAAGCAAAACCTGCCCAGAAAACCAGAAAGTCGTTATATCTGATCCAGCAATTAAATTGCACAATATTTTCAGATAAGCGTCTAATTGCGTCAACAGTCAAGAAACGCACAGTCGGGTTGTTAAATATATAATGTAATCTTTGTAATTGAGCTTTGAATGAACTTAATTCATCATGATCACCTCGTAGATGCAAGCGTCGAAATTCTCCATGAGGTTTCCAGGCAACTGGGAGGTTTATGTTTGAAGTGATCTGAAGAAGTGTTGAATAAAATTAAAATCGATTTCACAAACTGCATACAAGATTGGTAATTGTTTTCTAAGCCTGTGTTTCAAAATTTAAATATAAACAAAACGTACACGTATCTTTAAATAACAGAACTCAAAGTTTAAACGGCTCTATGGTTTTATTTTCTTCCGCAGAATAGACCAAATTTAAAATCAAAGACTTGAAGATTTCCTGCCGACGAATATGCTCAAGTTGTTCTCGGGAAGCAAGTCAGATGAAAAGACGATTAGAAATCGACATTTTGGGAGTGTGTATTTCTCCCATCATCAGAATATTTATTTCATGTTATAGCCACAAATGATACACTGAATATAACACAAATATAAACAGACAAAAAACTATCAAAATTCGCATTATTGAACAAAAGACTGTTTTCAGTAAATTAAATGTCAGGTCAGGAGATGGCGTGAGTATAGAAAATTAATTGGATCAAAGAAACGTAACTACTTAACTTGATTATCAAGCTGTAAAGATCTGTGCATCTTAGTTTGAAGGATTTCCATTTTAAGGCCGGTTTCCAAGAGGAGCTGAAATGAAATCCAGCATCACGACTAAGCGTGCTTCTCGCGGAAAAAAATGGCCAAAGCCTCCTTAATTCTCCGCTCCCAGTAACTATTGCATTTTGCCAAGATGGTCGTTCTCCCGAAAGTTATCGCTCTGCCCGCCCAGAATTCTCAGGGGTAAGTCATATCGGACTATGAATGGAATGGGTGATATGATGCTCAAATGAGCCCAGGGTCCTTAGAGCTTAGAGTTACCCGACATTCGTTTTTCAGGATAAGGGAAAACCCCGGTAAAAACTTATCCAGGTAACTCCCCCTGACCGAGATTCGAACTCGGGACCTCTTGAACGTGAGGCAGACGCGCTGCCATCTACGTTACCGAGGTAGGCTGTCGTTCCGGTTTGTCCTATATACGCTGTCCCACATTCACAGGGAACTGGACTTCCATGTTCCGGGAGTGTACCGCATTCCCTGTGAATGTGAGATACCGTATATAGGAAAAACCGGAAAGACCATCGCTACCGGAATAAACGAACCTGAACTGAGCATTCGTTTAATGCAACGTGAGAAGTCTGGGCTGGCAGAGCATTGTTTTGATAACGACCATAGAGCCAACTTTCGGAGGAGGCAGAGGGTTGTCTAATAAGTCCCGGGCACTGACACTGCATAACTAGCAGAAGGCGTGCTAGATCACCAGGCGGCCCCACCGAGGTTTTCGGTAGTCTTCTCTGCGGGGTTGACGCGCGTAAGTGGTGTATCCGCTTCCACTCTGTCTTGACCTTGTCGATGGGGGGGGGGGGGTAGGAAACCAGGTATTATGAAAGAGCCCCGGAGTTCGGAGTTTTCCATCACCCCCGGGTTGAAGGAGACCATGGTCTTCGGATTTTTGGGTAGATCCTCTGCAATAAATCCCATCCACTGTGGTCCAGAAACGGACCCACCAGACAGGGGACCGTTCTGCCAGAGGAGAAAGCTTTACTCAGAGCATATCACCCTGCCATGCACCGCCAACACACCCGCCGACACTTCTACCCTGAATGAGACCTCCAGATAAGCGATAATGTGAAATGATAATGGAGATGAAATGGAGGGACAGAAAATTCGGGGGATGTAATTATCCAACCCAGCATTCGAATGGCGACCCGGAAAACCTCCGAGAAAAACCATGGATCATGTAAATCGGTCACGGGAATGGAACCCGGACGTCCCGAAACGCCTGAGCCATCCCACTCGCTTTCTTCAGAAGAAAAATAAAATGGTGCTTCCTTGTCATATACTTACAGCGAGTAAAATAACCTCAAGATTGACAAAAATTTCACAAAACTTCTAGTTCCAATAAATAAAAACATAATTTCATTATCCTAAAGTGTTTCCTAACATCAAACAGTGATGTTCAGTTTTTTATGTGCAAAAATGTTGCGGCAGTAGATGAAGAAAACAAAAGAACACGTATGAGCGCCATAAAGCAATAAAAGAGAGAGAGAAACGTTGCGACAGTACCCAGCCTAGTTTCTGTCACGGACCCGGGTTCATATACTGAATCATATCTAACTGGATTATCAATGCATGTCCTTGGTTGGGTCGATGACCTCTAGAGCTTTGGAACCCTGATCAACATTCCACACCTGACAGGCATCGAACTTGATATTCAAGGCAGCAAGGCTACTTACATTTGCCCAATTAATTACTTTTACCCAACACTCACTCTTAAAGTTGTAATTTAATAATAGAAATTTCCTTCTAAAGTAACACGTCAATATTAAGGATGGATAAAATTTCACTTTAACTACTGTATGAATAAAAGATAATCGCTAGACCTACATTTACATCGTCTCCCTACAAACGACTAGCCAATATCGATTGTCTCAAGTTAGGTATTAGCCAACGATGTTTGTGACACCACCTTGATCTAAATAGCCATATATTCCAGAAAATATAATTACTAATAATTTTACTGTTTTATTATGGTTTAAATAAAAAAGTAGTGGGACTTTTTAATGATTAGGGTAAGTGTTGGATATGAATGAATGAATGAATGAATAACTTATTTCTACAATTTTTATTTACAATATTTTACATTATTCCTTATAATTGTTTATCTATGCCACACTGTTTCACCTGCGGCCGCACCGTGGCTCAGTGGTTAGACCGCTTGGCTCTCACCAAGACGGCCCGGGTTCGATCCCAGGCGACCGCAAAGTGAGATTTGTGGTGGAAAACACGGCGTTGGGGCGGGGTTTATCCCGGACCTCCGGTTTCCCCCGCCATCTCATTCCACTGGTGCTCCATCTTCATCTCATGTACTATTAGTTTCATCGCCTGCGGTGCCGTATGAAGTAAAAGCGGGCGTTAAACACTACACATTTCATTTACAGCATTTCATCTCTTACCTTGTTGCTACCGTGGCTTACATGACACCCTCGTCTTCTGCTCTAACAGGTAGCTCTTAACCTCCATACCTCATTGTTACTTAATTAGTCCCTTTCTTCCCCCTCATCTTCCTTTCTTATATTCTTTACATTTCTGGCCCATTTTTTCTTTTACTTTCTTTAGGAACTCACCAATACTTCTTACCTTATTTTCCTCCTTTCCTGTTAATATTTTTATGCCTACTAGACTCTTCTCTACTTTCTCCTATTTTTCCTCCCAAACCTTTTTTCTCCACATTGCAACCTGCTCGCATTCTGTTACATAATTTTCTATGCTTTCTTTTCCCCCGCACAATAAACAAATTCCGTTTTCCTTACCTCTTATCCCTCTTAGAAATACTATTCCTGTTCTCATCCAAGCTAGCCCTTCTCTCTCTTGCCTATTGCAGTAATCTACGTATGCTTCTCGTCCCCAATTTATTTTTATTTGTTTGTAAAATTGTAATAATATCACATTTTCTAGACTTCCCCATATTTTCTGCCTTTCTATATCTTCTATTTCGTGGTTTACTAATTTACCCACATCGCTTGTATTCCTTTCCTCTAATCTCCATATATCTCCCAGTCCTATTTTTTCCATAATCCTCCTATCTCTGCCCATCAGCTGTTTGTGTTCTCCAATCTTTTCTTTTTTTTTTTTTTTTGCTGTCTCATGCATAATTTCATTATTTCCTCTACTAAATATTCAGTCTTTTGTTCAATAATGCGATTTTTGATAGTATTCTGTCTTTGTTTATATTTGTGTTATATCCATTGATTCATTTGTGGTTATAACATTTAACAAATATCCTGATGATGGGAGAGATGCACACTCTCGAAACGTCAGTTTCTCAACAACTTAGAGCAAAGTCCTAACTCTCGCCGCTGCCACTAAAGTTCTTATGCACTGTACAGTGCTATCATCTCTGTTAGGCATTCACAAAGAGTCCACGTGTATTTTAAGAAAAATCAGAAGTTCCTATCTGGTCCGGGTCCTGAAAAAATAATAGGAGTTGTTATAACTTGAACGCACCTCGAAAAATTGTGTACGCTAGTGTCATTTTTGAGAGAATCAAAGGATAATAAAATTTAGTTTTGGGTATAGGGATATAGTTTCAAAACCATATGGCGTCCTTGGGAGGTCGTTAAGTTAAACAAATGAACATATTATGAAAGTGCATGTTAGTAGTAAGTGCATTCAGGACAATATTTCAGAAAACAGGTTTCTGAAAGTAGTTCGTAATAACAGAAGAAAGAGAAGGGCACAAAAACAAAAACCGATCGTAGATTCACTTTAAAAGCCTTTCCTTTTCAGTTTTTATTATTGGCATACCATGCACTTTCGCCGTTTACGAGAGGTTTATAATTTAGTAATTTATAATGTAATATAATTACAGATACAACCGATTAGCGTGCTATAAATCTAGGTGACAGCTTGTAGCAGTGCCTAGGTTATCATTACTTGATGCACTTTTACACCACTTTAAATAATACACGTTATTAAAACCAATTGAACGTTGCTGACAGGTGAAAATACGACCTTAAGGGCAAATACTAAATACTACATGAATACGTTTACATGCTTCGTGCAGTCAATTTGAAATATACAGGATGTTAATGAACTATGCCGAAATAATGTCAGCCTTTGTAGACGTGACTAAGCAAGATGAGATAGGTAATGTACGGTCTTCGGCTAAAATATAAGACAGTTAAATGTCATCAGATGCTGATAAGTTGGTATTTAAACAAGGTGGGTGAAATTATTGTATCAGAATGTCTTTAAAACTACTTCCCGAGTATAGAAATATCGATTTTTAGTGGCTTTTTATTGGCGTTCTCAAGATTTAATACCTCAAAAATCTTTCAAAGCTTGAACTAATCACCTGCCAGTGCGACCTTGAACAACGATTAACTGCCTTCTAGCATCACATAACCTACTTTTTTATTATCCATCGATCAGCAAGTATGATTTACATATGTTTGTTATTGGGAATCTTAGTAACAGTACACAAAACAATTGAGGCAGTCGTGAAGGACTAAATATAGCAGGATCACTCTAACACAAATTGAGGACTTTAAGTTTGATAGGTATCACTCGTCTGGGTCGTTTGAACTGGAGAGGTCACTCAGGAGAAGATCTTGTGGTAGTCTCTGCTTGAGGCGAGTTGGTTGGCGAGTACGAGCGCCGAGATTGTAGGTAACAGCTCCAGAGACCTCCTGGAGATGATAAAAGAAAGGTCGTGCCAGCCGGCGGATGTACTGGTGAACGAGTAGAAGACCAAACTCGTGATGAAGCTGTTGGTTTATGACGAACCATGGAGCGTTTGTAGCTGTACGGAGCAACCTGTTTTGTAGTACCTGCAGTCGGCGGAGATTAGTCTTGCTGGTGCCACCCCAGACTGGAGCTGCATAGGTAAAAATGGGACGGGCTAGAGATGTGTAAAGAAAAGGGAGGATTCATAACCAAGTGAGGTACGCCTGTCGAGTAAAGGGTACAGTTTTGATGGCCGTGCAGACGCAAGTGTAACAGACCGACAGATGCGGGTGTTCCAAATAAGTCGAGTGTCTAGTAGCACCCCAAGATACTTCACTGGCACACTGGTTGATAACCATGAGAGCTGTTCCCCGAGCAGCTGTAGTGAAGGAGGATCCCTATAAGGACGTAAAGAGAAGATATTAGCCTCTGCCTTGTTAGTGTTGAGGGAAATACATCAGTTGGAGAACCAGTGAGCTAGTTGATCCAGGGGAGTTTGTAGTTCGTGAATGACATGACGGATATTGGAGTGAGAATAAAAGAGAGCAGTGTCATCAGCATATAAAGCTGTGCAAATTGGAGCTATAGCAGGTAAATCATAAGTGTAGATATTAAAGAGGAGGGACACCTGCTAAGATGAGGCGTCGGGTGGATGTGAAACCAGCAATGCGTACCACAAATGTTCTATCTGTGAGAAAACTCACTATGATTTGTATAAGATAATAAGGGAGATCAGTACGTTGTGCTTTAAGTAGTAGCCCAGTGTGCCACAACTTATTGAACGCCTGGGCGATATCTAGGAATGCTGTTGTCTTTGAAACCTTGTACGATAGACTACGTGATTCTAAGCAATTGATAAGTGGTAGCATGCTTCGGGCGAAAGCCAAACTGAAAAGACGCAATTATTTGATTGTGAATCAAAAAATGAGAAAGATGTTTATGAATAATCTTTTCAAAAGCCTTAGAAAGGGTAGGTAATAAACTGATTGGTCTATAACTTGAGGGAATATTTTTAGATATAGCCTACTTTAGCGGAATTTCTGTAAGTGCTGTGGTGGCTCAATCCTTAAGGCCGAAAACTGGACATTGGTTCGATTCCTATCATGTAGTTAACTTTTTTCTTCTTTTTCATACGTAAATTCTAATAGGAAGAACTGGCGTGATTCGTATCCAAGAGCACGAATCTGATTGGCCAGTGCAGTAGCACCACTATGAACTAAATCATATTATGCTCGCCCTAAGCAAGGAAGAGTCCCGACTGTATCTTGACCGAGCGGGATGGATCAGGCGGTTTCGTCTGTGGCCCGCATTCGGGAGGCCCGGGTTCGTTCCTGTGGCCAACCTACCTGACCCATGGACCACCAGCCAGGGACTTTGGGGCTCGGCTGCTGGACTCGTTTCCGTCCCGTAATAGGGGAGCGTGCCATTATTCTGGCCTGTCGGGGGAAGTCTCTATCTAAGTAAACTGTAGAGACCCTGCCCTCTGCATTGTCGTGGCTCCTTGGGTGGGCCGCCCTCTGTCACCTTCGCCTCTCCTTACTCCCAGGAGTGCCCACACTTAGGGGCATAGGAACAATGGGCCCAGCATGGTGGCCTACGTACCGAATCCCTTCCGTAATGAAATCCTAAATCCTAATCCTAACTATAGCTTGGTCAGCGCGTTCTACCGACCTCAACCAACATGATTTCTTTTTCTGGGGTCGCGTTAAGTTTCTGGTGTATGAAGCAAATATTTCCTCAGAGTAGGACCTAACTGTCCGAATAATAGCAGCATGTGAAGTTACTGAACACACAAGGAATTTTGGACAGAGTATGACCGGGTTTCCTTTCCGCTGTCAACTTTGCATTGAAAACGCAGGTCGCCATTTCGAGCAGTTCCTATAAACCTGACATAAAGAGTTGCATTCACTTTTTATTTTATTTAAATTTGTTTACTCTTTAAACTAACTCCCATTTAGAAGTACAACATGTGAAAGTAATAGGCAGGATTTAACCTTTCTTTAAAAAAAGAATTGTAATTAATTACACTGACAAGGTGAAATTACACCGTAAAATACATACATTTATACAAGAATTAAGCGCTTAAGCAACATATTAAAAAAACAACCAATCAAATAAAAATAACTTTGAACTCGTTCACCTTTCACTTGAAAGCTAACGTCATAACCATTGTGCCAATGAGAGTGTTTCGATATGTTTGTTGATGTTCGTGTGTTGTGGACTCAAGTGGAATCATTAGCAGTGGCGTACTGGCACTTTAGAAACTTATAGCTGTAACTTCCACATTTGAACCAACAGGCCATAACTCCCCTATCTCAAATTACTTGTGTAAGATAGTTTCACTTGCTCTGAAATATTTCGATGTAGTTCATTAGCATCCTGTATATTAAAATAAGATCTGAAGCTTTTCTGGCGACGAATATGCTCAAGTTCAAGAACTTTCGGGAGACGACCATCTTGGCAAAATGGGGTTACTGGGGGCAGAGAATTAAGGAGGCTTTGGCCATTTCCTCTGAGAGGAGCATGCTTAATCGTGATGCTGGATTTCAGTTCAGCTCCTCTTGGAAACGGGCCTTAAAATGGAAATCCGTCGACTTAAGAATCGTAGATCAATACAGCTTTTTTGGCAATTTACGTCCTTCAACATTAAGTCTTATCGGACGGATGAATGAATTGGATGAAGTGGTTGTCCAATGAATCCAGGGTCCATGGAGCTTAGAGTTACCCGACATTCGTCTTGATGGGTAAGGGAAACCCCCGGAAAATCCTTATCCAGGTAACTCACCATGACCGAGATTCGAACTTGGGACCTCTTGAACGTGAAGCAGACATGCTACCATCTACACTACCGAGGCGGGCACAATACAGCTTGATAATCAAGTTAAATAGTTACGTTCCTTTGACCGAATTAATTTTCTATACTCACGCCATCTCCTGACCTGGCATTTAATTTAATGAAAACAGTCTTTTGTTCGGTAATGCGAATTTTGTTAGTGTTTTATCTTTGTTTATAGTTGTGTTATATCCAGTGATTCATTTGTGGTTATAATATTTAATAGATATCCTGGTGATGGGAGAGATGCACACTCCCGAAACGTCGATTTCTAATCGTCTTTTCAGCTGGCTTGCTTCCCGAGAACAACTTGAACATCCTGTATATTATATCGTTGTAAGCTTGCTGCTCACATTTACTTTATAGGTATTATTTCTTACTCTAACATCACTTAAGTAAAAGGGGAAGTACAGTTAGAACATGGACAAAATATTATTACACAAAAAGTATAGATCTGTTTCCAGAAACGTGTCATGTGTGTTTAATCATTTCGTTGTAATTGACCGGAGCAGCATGAGGAGTGGGTAACAGAAATGAGCTATCAGATTGCACTAATTCGGGGTGAGTGTTTATGGATCAGATTGACAGAGGGATAAGCTTCCCTCAGGACATACACAACGTTTAAGGTGATTACTGCAATTGAACTCAATTACCCACCTGAGCTGCTATCTAACACGACTGGTTATTACTGCTCCAAAAATACACATTAGAGACAACAAAACAAAGACCCTATTCAATCTCCTTATCTGATATAAATGCTATTTTAAGCACACCACCATTACGAAACACTAAGATACAAGACAACAGTGTTTTGTTTTTATATACTAAACGAAGCAACAAAACACGATCAGTGATTTTCTTTTCTTTTCATGATTTACCTCAGATGATATGACGTTTATTACACAAACTATTCTTACCAAAGTTTATGATTCTGTATACTTCATTTTAATTGAGATAATAAATTATAAAATTAGTTACATTACACATGTTGTTATAGAATACAAAGGAAACATAATCATATGTTTTCACAACTAAACGTAATGTACTCTTGAAAAATACCTGAATATCGATAGCATTTTAAAAGAATGGGAAAGTACTCAATGATCTGAGCCCCCAACAATGATAAGGGGGAAATGGCTAATGCACAAAAAATTACTTGAAACAAGTTATACGTTTTAAATTCATTTATTTCGTGTGTGTTATTTTCGACGTTCCTGTAGTATCTCTCTGCAAAGTACGAGGGTAGCCTGAAAAGTTTGCCACCTCAACATGAAGATGACAGCACTCGCAAATAAAAGCTAGTATATTTCGCTGTCCATCTGTTGACAGTTTCTCACCAAAGTTTCAGCTATTTTGGACGCTCAGTTTTTATGTAATAGTCATTTGAGTGAATTGATGGGAGTGTTTTTATGAAAATGGACAAAATCGTGTATCGAGCAGTCATCAAATATTTGTTTTTGAAAGGCAATACGCTTACGCAAATCAAAGATGAGTTGGATTCTGTGTATGGGGACTCTGCACTAATATTTACCACAGTGAAATTTTGGGCAGTTGAATTTAAAAGTGGCCGTAAGAGCTTGGGAGACAATGAACGTTCGGGACATTCAAAAACTGCAACTATCGACGAAAACATCGTCAAAGTTCAACAAAAGGTGCTAGACGATCGCCGAATTAAAGTGAGAGAAGTAGCAGAGGCTATTAACATGTCAAAAGAACGTGTTTGTCACACATTAAATCAACATTTAGACATGAGAAAGCTGCTCGCGCGTTGGGTGCCGCGTTTGCTCACGTTACACTAAAATCGTGTTGGAATGAACATTTCCAACGCTCTGTTGGCGCTGTTTATGCGCAATAAATCCGAGTTTTGGCGCCGATTAATTACTGTAGATGAAATCTGGATACACTATTACACGCCCGAAACAACAATACAGTCCAAACAGTGGACTGCAAAGGGGAAACTGCCTCCAAAAAGGAGCAAAAATCGTTTATTTGGGGGGGGGGCTGGAAAAGTGATAGCGACTGTTTTTTTTTTTGGGGGGGGGGATAGTCAGAAAGTTATTTTAATCGATTATCTTCAAAATAACAAAAACCATTACAGAAGCATACTACGCATCATTACTTGACAAGATGAAGGCAGAACTTGTGGAAAAACGGCCACATTTGCAGAAAAAGAAAATCTTGTTTCACCAAGACAACGCAACGACTCACACCTCAGCAGTTGCAATGGCTAAAATCCACGCATTACGGTTTGAACTGCTTGACCATCCGCCTTTCTCACCAGATCTAATCCCAAGCGACTTCTTTTTGTTCCTTCATCTGAAAATTGCGCTCGGAGGACAGAGATTTTTATCTAATGAACATGCAATTTCCGTCGCGAACAATTATTTTACAGAGAAAACCGCCGAGTAATATTTGGACGAGTTACAGAGATGGGAGCATCGCTGGTAGAAGTGTGTAGAGTTATAAGCAGACTATGTTTAAAAATAAAAAATAAACAATTCTGATAAAGGTATTGCGTCCTTTATTAGTTCGGAAACTTTTCAGACCACCCTCGTACTTGAATTAAACAGTTAAGATCATTTTTGTGAAAATAGAAAGGTGTCTAGAAATATTCCATATAAAGGACCCTGGAGAAGCAGATTTTGCAGAAAAGGTTTTGGAAGACACTAAAATTTCATGTTTATAGGACCACACACACACACACACACACACACACACACACACACACACACACACACACACACACACACACACACACACACACACACACACACACACACACACACACACACACACACACACACACACACGTAGATGAATCTTTCCTAAATAACGTTGTCTCCGTGCAGTAGGGTAACATGCTTTCGACATCCAAGGTTCATATCCGGCATAAAATGATTTTTTCGGGCCCAAAATCTGCATTAGCTTCCTTCGAAACGGGACTAAAGCCGATGGTCTGTTATAGATTTACGTCATGTAAAACATTCTCAGGTCTGAATGAGGCCATTGAGAAAAATTAAGCTGTCTTTCACAGCCAATTTAAAATGGGAGGCTGTGAATTAGAGCACTCCAATTAAAAAAAACTTAATTTTAATTTCACTCTTCAAATGGTGATTTTTCAAGCCTAAGTTGCATTAAATAATGCATTTCCGATGAAATTATAGTATCGAAAGTTTGGATACCATACCTTCTCTACCAAAAGTACAATCAATTCACATATAACTGGATAAAAATGACTATTTCATTCATTTTAGGTTTCTTAGGATATTTTACTATCTTTACGGCTAATATACAGCATGTAGGAGAACAATTGCATGAGTTTGCGAACATTACAATCCAAAATGTAAGTTCTGATACGACCAAACATAGCATTTACATTCAGCAATTTTAACCGAAAAACGAAGATTTAAAAATCAACCTGGAAATCCCAAAATTACTATTTACATACAACGCTTGTTATATTTTTATTTTGTAAAAGTAGCACTAACGCTTTCTATTAAAACACTGCATAATTATACGAGAAATAAAAGCTACGGATAGCTTCAATTTTCTGAGAAGTAGCAAATTTTGTGTATTTTTATAGCAGGCTACACAGCATGATATATAGACAAAAACGAAGCGCGTAATTAATATAAATCACTTTAAAAATAATTTATTTAAAATAAATTTTTTCGTAGCATTAATCACGTCCGATATATCTGCTATTACTGGTTTGAATTCAACATTAGTTTACCCAATAAGTACAGTCTGTAAATGTTTGTTGCAATATCACAACTTTTCAGGTTTTTCATCAGGATTCCAATTTTTATTCGATTTTATGCTTTAGTCTATATAACTTCCATTTTTGGCGTTGCTTTAACCTATATTTATATTAAATTATCTTATGTTTACAACTGAATTTGCAGTATATTAAAACTTTTCTTCTTGTTTGTTACTTTACATAGATTGATTTAAAAATACTTGCATTTTTTGTGTTGTAAGAATTTGTCTATCTCTTACAGTTTACCAGTTTTGCAAAATTCAAAGAGAATCAAAGGAAATTCCGAGGTTATTATGAGATAATTCAAGATGTTGTTTTATTTGTAAATGTAATTAATGTTCCATAATATTTTGGATTCTAATAAAGATCCAGTCATTTTTTAGAAAAGTGAAATTTATACGATAAAGTTTTCATTCAGAAAGATGAATGGATGATTTTTTAATCGTCATTCCATTCTTTTTGAACTAATTTACTGATCGATCAGTGCATCTCCACTCTACAGACATTATTTACATTTATTTACATAGACATTATATACATATGTGATACAATGAATAACAATGAAATGAGGAAAGCCCCATTGGACCACCCATAAGTAGGTACATTATTGTTTTAAGTGTTACAGAAGATCGTGTGTTGCCCCCCTCGGTAGCGTAGATGGTAGCGTGTCTGCCTCACGTTCAAGAGGTCCCGAGTTCGAATCTCGATCAGGGTGAGTTACCTGGATAAGGTTTTTTCGGGTTTTCCCTTATCCTTTAAGAGGAATGTCAGGTAACTCTAAGCTCCATGGACCCCGGACGCATTTGAGCATTCATTTCATACATTTCATTCATCGTTCGATTAGACTTAATGTTGGAGAACGAAAAAAAAAAACTGATCCAGTGGTAGACGACTTCTGATGCGGATTATTCCATTCTTGAAACGTGCTGAAATTAAGTACCACACACACACACACACGCATTCAAATTCACATTTGAACACACACGATGTTTTCTATAAATGTTTCTTTGGATTTGAGGTTCAAAACACACCTTTCGCGTAATGTAGCTAGGTACCGAAGTTTTGCACTGAAAATGAAGATGAGCGTTTTGATTTCTCAACTAAAAAGTTCAGCATTCCCAACAGAATCTGTATCACTGCGCCAACGAATGCGAGCGTGTTTAAGAACATAACAAAACGTCAAGTAACAGCTCAAGGAATAATTACATCAATTGTTTCTTAAGTCAAAGCACCTAATAAAACCAAAGAAGTTAAAGGGGGCCATGCAAATGAAACGATCAAGACATCTGTTTATAAGTTACGTATTTTCCAAGATAAGGTATTAAATTATAAGTATATAATTGCCACAAATGCTAAAAGTCACCACCCATATAATGATGGAGGCTGTAACAACCTGCGACACCTCGAGGGGCGTTGAGAAGTATGGCATTTAAAGTGTTGGTCCTTGTTTTGTTGCTCACGTTATCCTTGTGACTGTAATAAAATTAGTGACGGGGTCCAGAGGGAGTTCGTGCTGTCCCTTGAATTGCGTTAGTATCAAAGTCACGCCCTCTCGGCTTTCAGGCCAAATTCACAACTCAACGCTGTTTTGTTATGATGAAACAAGTGGTTAACTGACCACTAAATTAAAACACCTATGATTTAGTGCAACATCTGTTTAGACTATAATTTTCTTACTGTATTTCTTCCCTGTCCTTCCTCTTTCCGCTAACACCCTCCTCATTAACACATGAAGTAATCGTGTTGCTGGATAACGAGGTGTCCTTTGGTAAGAATTAGAAATGCGACCTCGATACTCTACATACCAAGTGTCTAATACTTTGAGATAAACATGTTACATACTTTCAAATGTTTAAGTTATTAATTATTGCAAAATGTATGTTTAAGGAATTAAAGGAGTTGAGACTAGCTTATTGACTCATACATTCCCCCAAAGAGATGCTTGACAGTAGTTTTTGACAGTTATTGACAGTGAGCGAATGACTGCAACATTCTTACTAAATTAAAACGTACAAAACCTGGGAAATTACTATTGTAATATGCACCGTTTACCGAGTTGTGAATTAAGCTGATTTATCTGATGAATTAAACCAGATTTCTGCGATATCTTGATTT
Source organism: Mantis religiosa (assembly GCA_030765055.1). Classification (NCBI taxonomy): domain Eukaryota; kingdom Metazoa; phylum Arthropoda; class Insecta; order Mantodea; family Mantidae; genus Mantis; species Mantis religiosa. The sequence continues at coordinate 98,328,038 of CM060958.1, forward strand.
ATTGATTCAGTCTCGGCTATTACACTTGCCTGGTACGGTCACCAAAGTCTGTGAATTAGCAAAACTAAATCAGAACTTCAACACTTATGGCCGTGTGCACCAATCTCGATCAAGATATTATCGCGGTTAAATACTGACTTTACCGCGATGAGCGGTCATTTCTGGTGCATCGACGACGGTAAACTTTATCCAGGCTTTAATCGCCGTTTAACTCTGACCGGCCGTGAATGGCCGATTATCTTAGCTCTTAATATGATAGAGGAGATGATTTGAATTTACAAACCAAACAATATGAAGTAATCATGACTAAAGCATGTGAATGGTTTGAGACCAACAGTATGTTCTTAAATAAATCTAAAACAACTACTAAGTTTATGTTGAAAAAACAAAACGTAATTTAGAAATCAGAATAAAAGAACATTTTTTGGCTGGTCCCGTAGCTCAGTCGGTAGAGCACCTGCCTGCCGTGCTAGGGGTCCCGGATTCGATTCCCGGCGGTGGAGGTGGGGATTTTTCTCCGACCAAGTTAATTCCCCATCTTCCCCTGAGTCTGGAAGTATGAATGAGAGTGTAAATGTGTGCGTGATCTAATGATTAAAAACCAAAAGATAACGAGTTAACACCTTCAGTATGTTCCAAAGGAGAACGGCCGCCGATATGACCATAGCAGTTAAAGGCGGTGTATAAATGGAACAAGTAAAAAAAAAAAAAATAATAAAAAAAAAAATAAATCGTAACATTAAGTGTAAACAAATTGATAAATCGGCCGTAGCAGATCATTTTTGGCCATTTAACCATGAAATAAATCCAGAAGTCAAATTATTAAAACAATTAAATGGTCCAATAGACTTAATAGTTTGGGAGAAGATATTTATTTACATATTTGTTTTTAAATGTGTTTCATTTTCATATTTTGGTAGTACTCACAAAAACATAGTGACATCTAACGATTGTAACGTTGACAACGAGGTTGTTTAAGGCTCTGGCTGAGGATGTGATTAAAATTTTCACGAAATCGCGATCCTAATAAATGTATCAGAAACATTTCATTTCTTATAAGGTAATGAAGTTTTATGCTACAAATTATTATATGTGTATATAGAAACGTTTATATACATTACGCCAAGATATCTTGAGCGATAGATTTACGCTGAGGTGCGGGCAGAGGGGAAGAAGCGAGAGCCCTTTTGTCTCTGTAGTGTGGTCGACCTTAAAAAATAGCGTGTAAGATAAGCGAAGATATCACAAGTAACGCTGCATCGTCTGAAAACATTCCTTAGTTTTGTCCACGCCAGCTCAATTGCATCCAGATCACAGTTATACGGAGATAGACAATTAATAATGTGTCCTCTTTCGAGAGTCATAACATCCACAAATGTTCATACAAATATAAATCATTTTCAAGTAAATGCTGATGTACATTACCACCACACTCGTAACAAGGATAAACTGGCAATTCGAGCGCACTAAACGAGCCTTTATGAAGGAAGCTTTAACTACAAAGGGATAATGTATATAATAAACTTCCTAATTCATTTAAACAAGCTGCAACATCATTAAAACACTTCAAGAATGAAGTTAAGACATTTTTGCATGCACACTTTTTATACGGTTAATGAACTTTAAGAACTATAACTATGTAAATGAGCACTGGAAGCATAGTACATTCACAAACCTGTAATATTTATGTTGTGGCATTTCTTGTAGTAAATTAGTCTATGCAAATACCACATGAAACCATAGAAAATCTGTTTACTGTGTATATTGTATGTAATCAATTTGACTTTATGTATTCACTGTATTTATACATTTTGATGTGTCTCATAACATGTATATGTCGCCAAGGAGGAACTAAAATTCTAATTCTAACATACAATTGTTGTAAACTGGTTAGCTAATTAACCTCGAAATTGATCAAAACGAAACATGGTGGACATGATAAAGCTTAGCGTATTAGTCACTAGATGTCTATGTACAGCGCATTTCAAATTTCAAAGTTGTCATCTATGTTTACGGAGTTAAACGAAACTTACCGAATGAGGACTTGGAACTAGATCGCTCTTCTTATCGTGTGCATATAGTAATGATTTTTAATTTTCCAATCATATTTGTACAACATTTTTGTGCATGTTTATTGACAAGCATGATACATGAGTAAAATGTGGAGCTATTTTCAAGTATACAGTACTAAAAATAACAGATCTGTGTGTAAAGTAATTAATCCAACACTTACTTTTAGAGTTTTACTTTAGTAATATAAGTTAAGCTACTAAATTAACACTATAATATTAAAGATAGATAAAATGAGACCGCCTCGGTAGCGTGGGGATAGCATGTCTGCCTCACGTTCAAGAGGTCCCGAGTTCGAATCTCGGTTAGGGTGAGTTACCTGGATAAGGTTTTTCCGAAGTTTTCCCTTATCATGCAAGACAAATGTCCCGTAACTCTAAGCTCTATGGACTCTGGGCTCATTTGAGCATTTTTCACCCATTCCATTCATCGTCCGATATGACTTAACGTTGGAGGACGTAAATCACACAAAACATTTTTAACCACTGTATAAATAAAAGACAATCACTAGACCTACATTTACATCGTTTCTCTAGAAACGACTAACCAACATCGATTCTCTCATATTAGGTATTAGCCAACGATGTTTCTGACACGGCCTTGGTCTGAATACTCCTATATTCCAGAAAATAAAATTATTGATAATTTCACTATTTTCCTATAGGAAGCCTTTTTAACCATTAGGATAAGTGTATGATAAAACATTGTATGGTACAAGACTTATACACTCGCGGAAATTGACAAACCTTCCACTCGTCGATAAAATACATATTTATTCACTACTGCCATAAATAACATTTTATGTTACTTAATTTACAGAGCTTACACGAAAAAGTAATCATAATAGACTCTATTTTGTGAACTTGGTTTATAAATAGTGATCTTCAAAATGTACATTTGTTGTCAAGTTATTCTATGGAAGTTTTATGTGTAATACAATATTTTGCGTATTGAAGTTAAGTGGGGTTCTTAAAGTGACAGAAGCTGTGCTAATTATCTACAGAAGTTCGTTCAACCTAAATACCATTCTGAACACGAGTAGACGAGTCACGAGTTGAACTACATAATTATCCTAAGTTGTATAAATCACGACAGGAAATAGAGGTTTTTGTGGGACCGGAAACGCTGCCGAGGGCGACCTCTATGAAGATATCGGTCGTATGTCAGTAGGCGTGGCTTAAGATTGTTTTCGGGAGTCACGTTTTGGCCCACTTCATGAATTATTCATATCCATTGAGAAATAGTTTATATTAGATCACCTTGTTCTTGGTGATTGGGTGGCGATAATTCAATCTTAGATAAACATCTCGTAGAAATATGGCTTATAGATCCAATTTGCTTGGGACTGGCTCCTGGGTAATGCGCCTTAACAGTAAACACACGCGTGTTCTATGGGAATCATTAATGGATACAAGGTCAACACAATATGATCACCTTTAAGTTTTATTTCCCTCCGGAATAGGTAGAAAACCAAAAAACGCTGACCAGAAATAAATGTTTTGTTTCTTTCTAAACAAAACAAAATAAAACTGTAATAAAAAATCGCATGTTTTGGGTGAACATATGACCTTTTTTTTCCCGAGCACGCTCTCTTCTGAATGCAAAAGAAGCATCCGGCTAGATTTAGGAAAATTTGAACAATAATCTATTTTTAATGGGAATAAAATTTGAACGTAAATCCCATTACGTTTCTTTCTAGTGGCTTACATATCGAAAATCAAATACTTTATTTTTAGTTTTTAGATAAGTGTACTAACCTGAGAGATTAGGCGTAACAATTAATTTATATTGTATAATAATAATAATAATAATAATAATAATAATAATAATAATAATAATAATAATAATAATAATAATAATAATAATAATAATAATAATAATAATAATAATAATAATAATAATAATAATAATAATAATAATAATAATAATAATAATAATAATAATAATAATAATAATAATAATAATAATAATAATAATAATAATAATAATAATAATAATAATAATAATAATAATAATAATAATAATAATAATAATAATAATAATAATAATAATAATAATAATAATAATAATAATAATAATAATAATAATAATAATAATAATAATAATAATAATAATAATAATAATAATAATAATAATAATAATAATAATAATAATAATAATAATAATAATAATAATAATAATAATAATAATAATAATAATAATAATAATAATAATAATAATAATAATAATAATAATAATAATAATAATAATAATAATAATAATAATAATAATAATAATAATAATAATAATAATAATAATAATAATAATAATAATAATAATAATAATAATAATAATAATAATAATAATAAAATCCAGGGCACAGGGGAGAGTCGTACAGTATCGGCCGGCATGCAGTACCGGCCACTACCGTTATTTATATTTTCGCCTCCATGTGGCAGAAGTTTCCAGTAAGCAGCAGCAACTTATGGCATCCACGTGTGCTATAGTTGGATATCTTCTTCCTCTCTTCAGTTGTTTGTCTGCTCTAAGTGCTTGATGGTGGTTAGTGTAGCTCTTAGCGTACGGAAGATATTCTGAGGCCTGTAGCAGCGCTATATTTGTGATCTCTGTAAACCAGTGAGCAAAATATTTGTGAACTGAGCAGAAATAGTGACAATAAGTTCCCATGCTTTTGTATTCTATGAGAGCTGATCAACAAAGACTGGGACTGATCTTTTTGCACAGATGTTTATTATTGCAATTCAATGTTTACATGATCTTTTTCAAAGTAGTCCCCACCCACTTCAATGCACTTTTTATAGCGTCTCTGCCAGTCCTTGAACACGTGCTGTAGACCATTCTTTGTCAGGTCCTTGAGAATCGCCTCTCTTTTCTTGAGCACTACTTCAGAGTTCTCAAATCGAATACCTCTAAGCTTTGCCTTTAGTGATGGGAATAAAAAGTCAGAGGGTATAAGTTGGATGTGGTACACAGGTAATGTTGAATCAATCCAGAAACTGCATGACTTGATTTGCGACGTGAGGCCGTGCATTGTCATGGTGAAGTCGCCACCCAGTCCGAGAAAGCTTTGGTCGTTTCTTTGCAATGTGCTTCCTCAGTGTAGCCAATGCTGACGTGTAGTATGCTGCTGTAACATTAGTGTGAGGGGAAACTGCACTCCATTACAGTCAAAAAATGTGATCATCATTACTTTCCCTGCAGATGGAACAACTTTTGCCTTTTTTGGTGTTGAAGATCCTGGTGATTTCCACACTGTGCTGGCTTGTTTTCCTTCAGGATCATAATGATGCAGCCATGACTCATCATCGGTGGGTTAGCTTAGGGGTATTCGATTTGAGAACTCTGAAGCACAGCTCAAGAAAAGTGAGGCAATTGTCAAAGGCCTGACAAAGAATGCTTTGCAGCGCGCTATAAAAAGTGCATTGAAGTAGGAGGGGACTACTTTGAAAAAGATCATGTAAACATTGAATTGCAGTAATAAACATCTGTGAAAACAAAATCAGTCTGTTTGTTGATCAGCCCTGGTATGATTGTCCTATATGTGGCAGTGCAATGTCTCACTATCTTGTCACTGGAAGAGCAGCGGCCGATACGGAAAGACACTTTCTATAAGTCTTATAATTCTAGCGTTTTTACTTTCGATGTAATAAAGCACGAGGGCTGTTCAATAAAGAATGATCATAATTTTTACGGTCATAATTTTTCGCACTAAAATTCAATCTTATTATATTCTGTTAGCTTAATGTGAAACAAATACGCCGTAGTAGCTTCATTGTTGGTACTCCTAGTTTCCGCCTGTGAGAATCAGGCAAGTTCAGACATGTTCAGTATGGCCTACTGCTGCAATGGAGGTAACACGCAGTTAAAGTTGATGTTAGAGGAAGATCTGGAGTTTCTACAGGGATGTCCTGAAAACATTACAAGTCCATATAGGGCGCAAAAGACCACATTTCCGTGAAGAAGGCTGGATGCGGCACCACGATAATGCGCGGCCGCATATTGCCAATGTTGTTGCTGAATATCTTGCAAAAATTAACGTGAAGTGCATCCCTCACTCTCCCTATAGTCCGGATTTAGCCCCATGTGACGTTTTTCTATTCCTTAACTTGAATAAACGCCTTCGTGGAAGACGTTATCCATCATCAGAAGCAGTGGTGAAGGCTGCGGAGGCGATTTTGAAGGATCTATCAAAAATGGTTTCCAACATGTCTTTGAAGACTGGCAGAAACGCTGGGACAAGTGTATCGAATTCAGGGGAGACTATTTTGAGAAGGACCATCAAAATTATGAGGATAAGTAAAGGTACGTTGTCAATAAAAAATTGTGTTCATTCTTTATTGAACAGCCCTCTTACTATAAATAAAAAATAAAAATAATTACATTATACTATCTATAGAACATGGCTTGAGATAAGAGAATAATATAGTAAGATTCCGATTAACCACCACAGTTACAGAGTAAAGTCAAAAAACTTAACCCGGCCGATACTGCATGACCTTCCCCTAATTGTGGGTAAGCTGTCCAAAGTCCACCAACCTGACTACCGGCCTCATACCCACGTACGTAAGGCAGAAGTGGGAGATCACCCAACATATACTGCGAGGAGATGTGGGCAGCATTGCACCCCAAATCGGAAAGTGAGCGTGATTCGCTACCTATCGTAATTCCTCAAACTCTCCAGAAGCTGAGTGGATTTGTCTTTTATATCCAATTAAATGCTGACACACCAAGGCCAATAACCGACCTATGTGAGATTAAAAGTTCAATTTCCAACTGAGGAGGTTGCAATTTTTCTCTACCCAAGAGGTTCCGAGTCGAATCTCTGTCAGAATAATAAGGTTTCCTTTCGAGATTTCCCCTTATCCTGAACGATGGTAACTCCAAACTCGATGGAATTAACGTTGGAGGACGTTAACTATATCGAATTTTTTGTTTATGGAGGAGAAACCCCAGACACGGCAATCTCCTTAGCTTGTTCCCCAATGTGAACACCTGCAAAATCAGCTTCCCTATTTTTGCACAGTAGGCATGCAGGCAGGCAGGCGGTCAACCTGGTTAGAGCTATTAAATCACTCAGAACAGGTTGTCTGCGCCCCCTTCTCCAAGAAACAGGTTCTATTTGCTTGTAACGTCTGTCACTACAATATGCAAAAGGCTTCAAGTACTTTAATAATAAATTAAATACTTTCTCATACCAGCAGATCGTTGACCCTTTACAGGGGTTTTGTAACATCGGCACATTTACCGGTGTAGCCCACCCCTGTAGCGTAGGTGTCTGCCTCACATTCAGGAGGTACCGAGTTAGAACCTCGGTCAGGGTGATAAGGTTTACCCTTATACTGAAAGATGAATGGTAACTCTAAGCTCTATGTACCCTGTACTTATTTGAATATCATTTCATTCATCGTCCGATATGACTTAACGTTGGAAGTTTTCCCTTATCCTAAAAGATCAATGTCTGGTAACTCAGCTCTATGTACCCTGTACTTATTTGCACATCATTTCATTTATTGTCCATATGACTTAACGTTGTAGATTCTCCCTTAACCTGAAAGATGAATGTCTGGTAACTCTAAGCTCTATGTACCCTATACTTATTTGCACATCATTTCATTCATTGCCCATATGACTTAACGTTGTAGATTCTCCCTTAACCTGAAAGATGAATGTCTGGTAACTCTAAGCTCTATGTACCCTGTACTTATTTGCACATCATTTCATTTATTGTCCATATGACTTAACGTTGTAGATTCTCCCTTAACCTGAAAGATGAATGTCTGGTAACTCTAAGCTCTATGTACCCTATACTTATTTGCACATCATTTCATTCATTGCCCATATGACTTAACGTTGTAGATTCTCCCTTAACCTGAAAGATGAATGTCTGGTAACTCTAAGCTCTATGTACCCTGTACTTATTTGCACATCATTTCATTCATTGCCCATATGACTTAACGGTGTAGATTCTCCCTTAACCTGAAAGATGAATGTCTGGTAACTCTAAGCTCTATGTATCCTGTACTCATTTGAACATCATTTCATTCATCGTCCTATATGACTTAACGTTTGAGGTTTTCCCTTATCCTGAAAGATGAATGTCTGGTAACTCTAAACTCTATGCACCCTGTACTCATTTGAACATCACTTCATTCATCGTCCGATATGACTTAACGTTGGAAGTTGGTTTAATTAAATTTTAACACCGATATGTAGATTATGTTGAGAAATGAAGACTTGTAGGCCTGGGACTTATTAGCCGATACTCGTGCTAAAAAAAGATTCATGTCGCATTCATATTGGAGCATACTCTACAATTTTGATTTAACTTTGATCGATTTTGAGATGTTACAAACCGATACACTAATCATTTCTCCAAAATATATAGCTTTTTCATTGGCTGTAGAATTTTGGGTGTAGCACATTACTGTTCTACTTACAAACCGAACATTAAACACTGAAGTATATCAAGTGGTGAGTGCGAATCGTGAATCATTAAATGCAGAAACAGAAGTTAGGCACTCACTGCCCTGACCCAGACACAACCTGTTGCTCCGATCGTTATCGACTTGTGGTGCAAGAGAAGAATCGTGACTCACTTTTTATTCGACTGTTTAAACATAATACGGAGTTTAAATAACTTGATTGTTATTCCAGAGGACACACGAAGGACTGCACAGTAACAAGAGAATGTGATGTATGGCTTCCGGAAACGGAAATAAAGGCAACATTTCACACATAAACTATGGAATGAAATGTCAGTTCAGTTCTCGAAATCTGCCTGAGGAGTTTTGTACAAATTCAGAGTTAGGGAGTACTGAAGGACAAGAAACTGATTTGGATACACTAATCTTTATATGGGAAGCGCTTTGACAATTTTGATTAGACCGCCTCGGTAGCATAGATAGTGGTTGAAATCAATATTTCAGTTTTCTCAAAATATTGATAAGTTTGGAACACGATATATATATAATATATTGTGTCCGACAGAAATATTCGAATAATATAACATGTAACAGTGATTACTGTAATATTTATTTGGCAGCTTTGAATTGTTAAACATGTAAACATTAACATTTTGTGTCTCGGAACCAACATTTAAAATATCACTTTACATGTATTTATTACATAATCTGTACTGTATTTATTCTATTGTCTCTCTTATTGGAGGATATAAGTATTCGAACGTACCCAATCAAACAGAGAGAAAGGTGGTTGGACGTACGCTACACGCCCCTATCACATAGCAGTTGTGTTTATGCTATCCTCGAGACAGTGTGCTCAAAGTTATTCAGCCGATTGTGAACTCCCAGGTAATATGGGACGTAAAGGTGGCAGAGAGGAATATCGTGATAAATATGTACAAACAAAACAAATCTTTCTCTGAAATTGCCAAAACCATTAACAGAAGCAAAACTACAGTGTTATGCATACTTCAACGCTTCAAACTGACAAATACTGTTGTAAATAAACCTAGAAATGGCGCTCCTTCTAAACTCACCACCAGGGACAGAAGGCAAATAATAAAAGTGGTGAAGTAGAATCCGAGAACAACTGCATCTGAGATTAGAGGATGCCTTGAGCAATATTCTGGCACTGTGGTTCACACAAGAATAGCTGAAAATGTCCGCGCTCCTAGTAAGAAACCATATATTAATAAAGTGAATAAGCAAAAGCGTATAGAATTTGCTAAACAGTATGAGGTAAACCAACAGAATTCTGAGATAAGGTTCTCTGGTCGGACGAGAGCAAATTCTGCTTATACAAGAGTGATGGGCATCTTAAAGTGTGCAGACTGCCTAATACAGAATGGAAACCTAAGAACATGTTAGCTACAGTGAAACATGGGGGCAGTAGTGTGAAGGTATGGGGCTGCATAGCTTCATCTGGCTTTGGGGAACTGGTGTCCATAGATGGGGTCATGGACAAATTTGAATACAAGAGGATTCTTGAAAACAATCTTAAAAGGAGTGCAGAGAATTTGGGACTAGGGCATGATTATTACTTCCAGCAGGACAATGATCCGAAGCATACTGCTGAAATTGTAAGGCTTTAGATCGTGTACAACACTCCTCACACTTTGATGACACCGCCCCAATCTCCAGATTTAAATCTTATAGAGAAGATCTGGAAGGAACTCGAGGAGCGTGTGAGGAAGCATCACATCAGAAGCAAGGACCATCTGAAAGAACTTCTTCAAACAGAGTGGAGAAATATGGACTCTGCAGTCACTAAACAACACATACAGACAATGGCCAAACGATTATCAGCAGTAATTCAAAGAAAGGGGATGATAACTAAATACTAGCTGTTCTCTGTTCGAATACTTATGTCCAGAGGTAAAGTAACCGTTTTATTTCTCCTTGTAGTGCAAATTAGTTTCAGTTACTATTTAGGAGTTTATATGCTTAATGGAAGACTCGAGTTTATTTTGTATCAGTTGTATTTACGTATGCTTACTCTGTGTAGCTCTAAAATAATATAATTAATAAATATGTTTAAGTTCGAATATTTATGTCGGCCTCTGTGTCCATAAATATTCAGGAGTGTCTAAAAATAGCACATGATGTACGACTTAAAAGGATTTTATTTCGTTCGTAGGTCAGCTCGGCCGGCGGAATCACACCTACTTACAAAATGAAATCCTACTTTTAACTATGGAATCATAAATAAGTATTATTATTGATTAGATGTTAGGAATACCTAGTTCATTTCCAAACAGCAAGTCGCTATTCGATTTTTCGCGTGTAATGAAAGTTAATTTGCATCAGCAAGTAAGTAAATACAGTGAGATCTATATAAACCTGAACCATTTCAGTAGGCCATACTTTCCCTTTGAAAACTCGTAGAATGTAGAAATTTGTTTTAATGACCTCAGTGGCTCTGGGAGAATTGACAACACTGACAATTGTTGACAGTTGAGAGTCTTAAATGTGCAGTTATAACAGCAACATGCAGTACTCACTACGAGAGCGTGTTTACATTTTGAAAACATATTGGAAGACAAATTTCTTGGTAACAACACAACGGGAATTTCGAAGAGAATTTAATGTAAGCGATGTTCCGACAAAGGCAACAATTTTATCACTCGTAAGAAAGCTGGAGACAACTGGTATACTCATTGGTTAGAGGGGAAAACATAGACCGTCATTGAATGCAGAGACTGTTACAGATGTTCACAGAAGGCTATTGAATTCTCCTAACAAATTGCTGTGTTGATTGAGCCAGGAATGAGGGTATTCATATGGAACATGTCAAAGAGCTGCGACCTTACAGAGTGCATATGGTGCAACAACTGAAAGAAGCAGATTATGATAAACGAATCAGTTACTGTCGATTGTTTCAGGGTACTCTTATTCCACGTCCAGACATTCTCTCCATAACGTGGTTTACAGATAAGGCCTGGTTTCATCTGTCGAGCTACATAAACACACAAAACACCAGATATTGGGCTGCTGTAAACCCCCAAATGATCCACAAAACCCCACTGCATGAAGAAAAGTTTGGAGTATGGTTCGCGGTGTCAGGTCCCATTTTCTTTGATACGACTGTAGACCTGAAGTTTATATGGGTATCTTCAATACATTTGTGGAACAGCTGAATGATATCGAATTGAGAGAAGGTTATTTCCAGCAAGATGGAGCAACGTGTCATACATCTAATGACACCATAGAACTCGTAACCAGTTTTTTTGATAATCGAAAAATCTCGAAAGGTCTGTGGCCCCCCAGATCCCGTGACCTAACCTCACCAGAATGTTTCTTGGAGGGGTATCTAAAAAATAGTGTACAAGAATAGGCCAATTGATGTTCTCAAGGAATCCATTTGAACCTAAATAAGTAACATTGGCGAGGATACTCTCCGTAAAACTTCAGAGAATATGATGAGACGAGTGCAAACATGTATGGAGGACACTTCAAACATTTTCTCTGAGATGTAAATAGTGTAATCTAATCTCTCAATTGTGTATTATATTCTCCCAAATTTGTACGTGTTATTGGTTCGTAAGTTATGGCTTATTCAAATGGTTCAGGTTTAAATGGATCTCGCTGTAGAATAAGCTTTAGTAAGAATAGTTACCTAAGAGTGGGTAGAAAATCTTATGTGAAAGCAGACAGATTTTTATTTCATGTAAGTTTTACTGATTTTAGTCTGCTTATTTAATTAAAATTGTGAACGATATATGGAATCGAGTGTTGGGCATTGTTTGAAATGTGAAGGATACCAGGGTGGGCAACGTATTTACCACGTGAAACTCACCAAGTGTTTAGTGCCGTCGTGACTATGCTGTTGTTTAATAGGATTTATTACACACAAGTTACATTTAGTGACGGTTCTAGCAGTAAAGGTGAAAGTCCATCCTTCTATCTACGTCAAGAGAGCCGTTTCGATTTTAGGTAACAGCGAGCCAGTAAAAGCTTGTGCTACGTTTACAGCAAACTCTTCTACAAACTGTTACCTATTACATTCCCTTCTACATACTCACAAAAACTCTTAAACGATATTTTATTAGAAACTAGAAATCAATTTACTGATCGAAGCTCCATTCCCCAAATCAAACTTAAGACCTTGCGAAAGCAATACCTTGCACGTTACCGCCAAGCCATTTCCCCTGGTTCGAATGCAGTACTTCCTCTACCAACAAGATGGCAGGAAGGAAAGTAAAGGCCACACAGTACAAACCACGCCATTCATAGAACACTTTATTATATAACTTTAGACAGATAATAGTAGACAATAGTAGACATCTTTTAGACATTTGATAGTAAAAGTCGGCCGTTTATAGTTCACGACTGTGCTAAAAGTACAGTACGCGCATGTTTTCTTGAGCGCTGGATTTACGGTGTGGTGCGGGCAGAGCGGAAGAAGCGAGAGCTAACGCTCTTTTGCTTCTGCAGTGTGCTCAACCTTGAAAAACACAATTCAGAAAAATAGCGTGTAATATAAGCGAAGATATCACATGTAACGTTGCATCCTTTGAAAACATTCCTTAATTTTGCCCACGCCAGCTCAATTGCCTTCAGATCACAGTTATACGAAGGTAGACGAATAATAATGTGTCCCCTTTCGAGAGCCATAACATCCACAAATGTTCATACAAATATAAATTATTTTCAAGTAAATGCTGATGTACATTACCACCACACTTGTAACAAGGATAAACTGGCAATTCGAGCGCACTAAACGAGCCTTTATGAAGGAAGCTTTAACTAGAAATTCATTTAAACAAGCTGCATCATTAAGACACTTTGAATAAGGTTAAGAAATTTTTGCATGTACACTGTTTTTATACGGTCAATGAATTTTTAGAACTATAACCATGTAAATGAGCACTGGAAGCATAGTACATTCACAAACCTGTAATATTTATATTATGACATTTCTTGTAGTAAATTCGTCTATGCAAATACCATATGAAACCATAGAAAAGCTGCTTACTGTTTATATTTTATGTAAACAATTTGACTTTATGTATATACTGCATGTATGCATTGTGACGTGTCTCATAACATGTATATGTTGCCAAGGACGAACTAAAATTCTAATTCTAACACACGATTGTTGTAAACTGGTTAGCTAATTAACCTCGAAATTGATCAAAACGAGATATGGCGGACATGATAAAGCTTAGCGTATTAGCCACTAGATGTCAGTGTATATCGCATTTCAAATTTCAAAGTTGTCATCTATGTTTACGGAGTTAAACGAAACTTACGGAATGAGGCCTTGGAGCCCGATCGCTCTTCTTATCGCGCGCATACTATAGAAAAAATGTTTCACTGTGCTCAAAAGCTTTTAGCTCGCCAGTAATGCCAACTTTGGTTTGTTGTGACAATCGCCTCATTCAAAAAGGCTGTGAAACGGATTTAAATAATAGTTATATAAAATGGCGGGTCATTTGTATGCCAATATGGACTATACTGAACCTGTTCAAATTTTGAATAGCATTTCAAATTATAATAATTTTACAGTAATATTTGCTTTCTCATAAGAAGAGAAACTTTGGGTAAAATTGTAATCTACCTATTTATTTATTAAATTTTGTTACGCTATTTTTATTGCTTTATCATTTCCACTGCCTACCCTATGTAGAATGTTTTGGTTTTCTAAAAGTCATGTTGTCAACACTGACACTATGTAAGACAAATGAATATCATGACCACGACAAAGATAAAACAATAACATATATTTATATACAATGTATAAATTTCAGAACTGTCTAAAATTAGTATATGGTATAGAGGTTAACATGGTTTTATTTTGTTCGTAGGTCAGCTCGGCCTGCGGAAACACGCCTAATCACAAAATAAAATCTTAATTTTAACTCTTGCATCATAAATAACTATTTTAAAGATAAGATGGAGAAGTCTTACCAAATTTATTTTGCTGTCTTGTATGACATGCTGGTAATTGGAAAAAGCCTTGTTTCCTGTTAGCAGCACACTTGTTGGTTTAACAATGGTAATAGCGTTGCCTAGAGCTCTATTACTCCTGACAGAACTGCATTATAATAAGAACGACTTTCACATCTTACGTGCAACATTTTAAATTATTCAGCCAATTTGTAACCTGCTGTTCTCCCTGTGCTGAGAAACTGTTTCGGAGTAAAAGTTGTTTCACGGTCAAGACGCATTACAGTTCGACAATATTATACAGAAACATACACTGTCGATCAAAAGTTTCTGGACACTTCCTTTAGGAGAGCATATTTGTAGACATCCTATGGTTATGTCAACAAAGATCGTGATTAAGAACCTTCATCATGGGGAAATAACACTGTGCATGATATCTTGTTTATATAAACAACTGCTGAGGTCTAAGTAAATGTTTATGGCATCATAACCACCAATAGATAAATCTTAGGTGTAAGACTGATAAGGGATCATTCTGAGTTCACACAAATGAAATGTGTAGTGTTTAACGCCCACTTTTACTACATACGGCACCGCAGGCGATGACACTGATGGTACATGAGATGAAGATGGAGCACTTATGGAATGAGATGGTGGGGGAAACCGGAGATCCCGGAGAAAACCCACCCCAGCGCCGTGTTACCCACCACAAATCTCACTTTGCGGTCGCCTGGGATCGAACCCGGGCCGCCTTGGTGAGAGCCAAGCGGTCTAACCACTGAGCCACGGCGCAGCCCCTGAGTTTACACAGATTTTTATTGCGGTCTTACAGCATACAAGGGCTTTATTGCAATTGGAATAGTGTTACCAATATCATTGTGGCATCCTCACTTAGTAGTGGTGAGTATTTGACTGTTATTTATTAGAATAAATTGCATTATTTTATTATATTTTATTATTTGCATTCTAAATCAATACTGCGAAAGAAAAGACTACTAATAAGTCTTTATTTAACAAATTATTTTGGGAAATGGGCCAAGGATCATCCATCAGTTTGGAAAAGCGTTCAGCAATCAACACACTTCGTGTTCGCCAAATCTCACAAATACTAAACATTTCACGGTCCACTGTTAACTATGCAATTTCCCAGGTTACAATATTTTGGTCCTAACGAGGACAGGAAATTAAGTGACAGAGCAAGTTGTAATTCCAGAGAACAGGACCAATCAATAGTTCTGAAAAGTAAAAGAAATAGAAGACTGACTGCCCCAGAATTGCAATCTGATTTTAATGCCAGTCATACCAAAGAAATCTCTCTAAGTACTGTGAAGTGACGATTGGTGTCAGCTAATTTGTGGGGTAGGGTGGCAGTGAAGAAACCACTTCTTAGATCTATAAACAAAGAGAAGAGGTTGTAATGGGAAAAATAACACAGAAACCGGACAAATGAAGATTGGAAATTGAAGATTGTGTATATTCGCCATTCTCCTGCTGAACAGATGCATCCTGACTGCATACCACCAACAGTGAAACATGGTGAGGGCTCTTTAATGGTCTGGCGATGTTTTTCATTTAGTGGTGTGTGCCAGCTCTACCAAATTGAAGGAAACTTGGATAAACATGGCTACCATTCCATTTTGAGCTGATATGCTGTTCCATCAGGAATGCATCTAATTGGTTCAGGATTCATCATGCAGCAGGACAATCATCCAAAACACACATCCAAGTTGTGTAAGATCTACCTATAGGAGAAACAGGAGGAAGGAGAGTTAAAGGTGATGGAATGGCCACCGCAGTCACCAGATCTGAACCCGATTGAACGTCTTTAGGAGGAACTTGACAGAGAAGTTCGAAAAGAGTGTCCTACTTCTATAAAAACGTTATGGGAAATCCTTCAGACATCCTGGTTTAATATGGAGAAGAGTATGTATGAAAAACTTGTTAGGAGAATGCCCAGAATTGTGAATAAGGTGAGTGCATTAAAGGGTAGATTTTTTGATGAAAAAAAAAACTTTAGCAGAAAAATACATTTGTGGTAAAATTATTTAGCTCAGTTTTTATTACAAGATAAATATATGCACCATACTCTATAATAATATATATCACATAAAATAAATTCTTTTCATCATTGCCCCCCTTGGTAGCGTGGTGGTAGCATGTCTGCCTCACATTCAAGAGGAATCTCGGTCAGGGTGAGCTACCTGGATAAGGTTTTTTCCGGGGTTTTCCCTTATCCTGTAAGACGAATGTCGGGTAACTCTAAGCTCCATGGACCCCGGACTCATTTGAGTATCATTTCATCCATTCCATTCATCGTCCGATATGACTTAACGTTGGAGGACGTAAATTACAAAAATAAAATAAATTATTTTCATCATTTCTGCTGCTTGTATTATATTATTCCTTCATTTCCGTAACAAGAGCTTAAGTGTCCTAAAACTTTTGACCGGCGGTGTATGTCTAAGTTTTATGGAAGTTTGGGGGCGTAAAGGTTCTTATTATGATTTCCTCCGGAAGGAAAATAAAGCTGGTGGTTAAGTGTCACGTAAAAGAACCTCAAGCTTGGTAAAATTAAGCGATCTTTCACGTTTAATATACAACACTGAGGACTGTAGTTAAATAATTTGACAAGTAAAATCAAATACCTTTCCAACCCACGCCGTGACCCTGAATTTTTCAAATCAAACTCGACCTCTTACATTAGTAAGCTAAACTAAATCCTGTGTCTTTGTGGTAACGTATCGACTTTGCTTCATGTGAAAATCGATTGCTATCGATTGTTCCGTGTTCTTCTTTAAAGGAAATCGCTTACCAGAGAAAATGATGGAAATTGGCCCATTTCTGTGTAAGCACTTTTCTCGGCGGATAGTAATTGCAGGTTTAATAATAAATGGGATGTTCTCGGTGTGTGGGAAGCAACCGTTACTACATCTGCAGTTAAGACTCATTAGCGAAGTGACGAAACTAATCAGCACTAATGCCTTTTACCGTTGGAAAACTAACAACTCTCTAATGACCAGCAACACGCTCTAAAACCGAAGTGATAAAATTGATTTTCTAAAGTGTTACAGCTACACATTTATTTCTTTGTCCACGAGTCTCGTTAGCAAACAAAGAAGTTGTATGCAAAATGTTACTTCAATATTTAATTGTATTTTTAAAATATTAATTCCTTTCAAATTCATACCTGTAATCAGTGTCACTTGTTACAGTCACATTAGATAAGGGCAATCTAAATGGTGATCTTTACGATACAGTTTTTAATTGCACATATGTGTTTCAAGTTTCCTCTTGTTCTGGACTAGGCTTCATAGAGGTAACTCCATAAATAAAAATGTTATTAAGATAACTCCATGAATAGCTATTATCCAACACTTACTTGAAAAGTTGTATTTTAATCATATAAATTGTCCTATTAAATTAATACTTTCATATTAAGGATGCATAAACTTTAAAATTGTCATAATTAAATGCATACACAGAATTTTTAAGGGAAATTTTATGTACCTATAATTAGGAATGTGTTTGACGTTATGAAAATATATAGGATAACGAGAAACTATGTTATACGCTTATCCAGTTCTTACTGGTAAAGTTGTACTTTAGTAATATAAATTAATCTACTTATTTAACACTTTAATATTAAGAACAAATAAAATTTCACTTTAACCACTGTATAAATAAAAGACAATCACTAGGCCTACATTTACATCGTTTCTCTAGAAACTAGCCAACATCGATTCTCATATTAGGTGTTAGCCAAGGATGTTTGTGACACGGCCTTGGTCTAAAGAGCCATATATTCCAGAAAATAAAATTACAAATAAGTTTACTATTATTATGGTTCAATTAAAAAGTATTGGATAAAACATTCTATAGTACAAAACGTATTTATATACTCGTGGAAATTAACAAACCTTACATTCGTAGATAAAATTAGGCGATTTTCTCCCACTATAAATAATTACGAGGTGTGTTCAAGTTATAAACACCTCCTATCTTTTTTGCAGGAATGGGACAAGGTAGGAACTTCTAGAACTTTTTAAAATACACGTGGACTCTTTGTGAATGCATGACAGAGATAGCCGCACTGTACAGTGCAAAGAACTATAGTGTCAGCGACGAGAGTTAGGACTGTTTTTGATACTTAAAATGGCGACGTTTTCATTGCAAGAACAGCGTGTAATCATTCGCTTTCTCCATTTTCATTGTGTGACACCTATTGAAATTCATCGCCAGTTGAGTGAGGCATGTGGTGATGGTACCATGGATGTGTCTAATGTGCGTCCCGGGATGCGACAGTTCAATGAAAGCAGAACATCGTGTGATAATAGTTATGGCCTCACACCAGCCGGTCTGATGAAATGATCCAGCGAGTGGAGAACGTTGTTTTGGAAATGAAATGTGTAGTGTTTAACGCCCGCTTTTACTACATACGGTACCGCAGGCGGTGACACTGATGGTACATGAGATGAATATGGAGCACCGGTGGAATGAGATGGCGGGGGAAACCGGAGATCCCGGAGAAAACCCGCCCCAGCGCCGTGTTGTCCACCACAAGTCTCACTTCGCGGTCGCCTGGGATTGAACCCAGGCCGCCTTGGTGAGAGCCAAGCGGTCTAACCACTGTTGTTTTGGAGGATCGTCAATTGAGCATTTTCAGATCTTCATGCAGGATTGTGTGCATAGATGCCACGGAAATGCCAAATTTGGAGGGAATTTCTGCAACTGTCTTGGTTTGGTTTTTTTTTTTTTTTTTTTTTTTTTTTTACCTATCTTCTGTCTAAGCAGCCTAGTTTCTTCACATTCTAAAAGCAAATGTCATTCTTTATCTCTTTGGTGACACAATGGGCATTTCTCTAGATCCCTCCCTCTTCCCAAAGCCTTCAGTTTTACCACCCCTGTTCTGGCCGATCAAAGCCTTCTCTTGCTGCTCTATCACAAATATCAATGTATTTTTCCCTGTTCCACATCACTTTTATCTCTCTATAAATTTCCATTGAGCTTTTCAAGTTGAAGCTTCCTAAACTTTCTTGCCTTTCAATATCTTCCATTCTTATCCTAAGTTCTTTCCAAAATCCACTTTGCAATAATTCCCTGTTTTCCCACATGACACCAAACCCTATTTTAATTAATTGATGGAAATTAATCATTTCTCCACACTAGCCGTATATAGGCAAAGGCTTTTGATGGATAGAGTCAACATGAAAAATTCAATGGCATGGCCGGAATTTGAACCACAGATCTCCTGGTTTCCGTCCAGTCGCTCTAACCCATTGAGCTACCATGGTCAACGTGCCATCCTGGAGAGTTTAATGTCAGGAGGGCACGTTGACCATGGTAGCTCAATGGGTTAGAGCGACTGGACGGAAACCAGGAGTTCCGTGGTTCAAATTCCGGTCATGGCATTGAATTTTTCATGTTTACTCTATCCAGCAAACCCTATGTTTATCATCTCCTTTATTTTATTTAGCCACGAATCTTTCTGATTTAGTCTTTCCTGTACTATCAAGCACTAAAGTAGAATATTCTGCTCATCTGAACTCCTAATTCTCGCCCAATATTTTAACACCCTTTCCAACATTATGCCTCTACTTCCCAGTCTTCCCAATTCTGCTTGCGCCACTCCATTTGGTGAAGCTCGTGGTAAGCCCAAAACTTGTTTGCAAAAGTTTCTATGTATCGCATTCATATTTGCAACCCCCCTCCTCCAAATCCAATATCTCTACCCCATACCTACAGCATTTTACTTCTACTACGGCTGTGTAAAGAAATGTTATTATATTCTAGCATTTCTGTTGCCATTATACCGGTCAAATAAAGATTCATTGTTAGGGATGAAAGTTGCGAAAATGACATTTATAAAGTTCGCAGATATGTTTGATGTAATCAAATCATTCTGTAACAAGTAATGCCATGGTTGTTTTTCCACGACAATTACCGCAGTTTACGCTATTAAACGCATTAAATGGCATACGACATACTTACATTTCTTCCGCAAGTTACTTATTACCTTTAACAGCTAATACTTATTAGCGATTTTTTATTATTTAATTTCCCGTCTACGTCGGTTGGCTTTCTCTATTACGTAAAGTCAGTAGCGGAAGTTGTTGTACTCCCCTGGAAAATTCAGCGAAAACACACATTTAGGTTCCCTTAAATTAAAAAAGAGCTATCTCTGAATCTGTTGTGTGTGAATCTATGACATATTAACCCAAAATATGTAATATGAATATCAAGTTCGCTCTTAAATTTGGTGTCTTAGTTGAACCTTTTACGACAGCTCCAAAAATGGCTCAATTGTGTGTACAATAGAACATGTTTAAGACTTTTTACAAAAAATGAAATATATATTTTGCATTTTCTGGAGAGGTAAATCGTAAGAGATGGACGAAAACTTACGCACAGAAATGTAGATATTAAAAAACAAATTATAGTGCATCAAATAAGCCATTGCATTTAACTATTACAGAAGCATTCCTTATTAATGTTTCGATTTTCCAATATTTATAGTTTTCTTAAATGCAAATAAGATATTCGTTTTTTTATCTCTTGGACATAAGACAGAACGGAATTTAAAAAAGACGTCACCTAGACAACTAGTTTTAAAACATTTGACTATCACTTAAAGTCTACTGTATTCAGTAGTACCTACAATAAAATTAACAATGAGATAATGTTTATCTAGAAGTAGAGGAATAAGTGTTTTACAAGAGAAGAGAAAGTCATGTGAGTACAACATATCATATTCTTTTTCTTAGAAACAAAAGTCGTGTTACTTCCGGGAACGAAAGGTCATGCAGCCGTTTTGCAGACACAGAGGTATGTTATTAAATAAATAACACCCTAACTAAACAAGTATTAAATAATTGTTTCAGTTGAGGTTAACATTAATGACTCATTGAAGGTATGCACAAAACATGACGTTTGGAAACAGTCCTAGAAATCCCATCACTGACACCAATGCAAAACGAAGGTCCCAAAGTGATTTTGCAAATCATCACTATATCAAGATATTTAAGGGGTTTTAAAAACAAAATCATACAGATGTAATATATATATTATGTAATATATAATTCGCATTATATATTGAATTTTCTGTGACTATCCTCAGAAAACCCCTTCATTCTAAATGACTTCTGTATAAATGGTAAACCGTCTGAGATAGACAATGTATTACTGCACAAAGTAAGTAAATCTACTGAAAACCCACAATTTATTCCTAATAAATTGTGTCCGTGTGCCTGTATCTGTCTGTATTGTACCACATCGGACATACCCCTTTTTATTTGTTTAATTTTCTAAAGCATACTTTTTTTTAATTAAAAGTAATTATTGAAGGCTGGAGGGATGTGCACTGGTATGCCATACAACTTAGCTAAACGCAGAGTATGAATGACGGCAGATGTACAGCAGGGGTTTCAAATGTGAAAACAACTGCCACTAGGACCAAACGTCGAAAATAATGTAGCGTAGTATTCCGCGAACAAGTGAAGCATTGCCTTGCAATTGTCAAAGCCCCTGCGAGACATTCAGTATGTTGTAATATGGCACCAGTGGTTCCTCTGCCACCAAGCCAATAATTATAAGATGAGGTACCTGGATAGTACAAAAGTACACTGGAACCCAGCGTAATGCACTAGGTGGGGATATTATACTTAACAAATACAGCATGTAAAAGCCTTTAACTGCAATCCCAGAACACATAGCTTATGACATTTGTAAATTGTGCATCAGTGAGGAGGTTGTTATGTTCACTTTGTACCTACCGGCGGTTGTTTACATGCGCGAGCGATAACAGTACAGTCCATGCGCATTACACCTATGGAAAAACTCTTACGACTTAGGCCTTTATTCAGTATAACTTTTTATGTCATAGATACGCAAAGAGAACGGAATCCAAAGGTATCGCGTAGCAACAACATCTTAAAAGATTTCACCGTCGCTCCAACGTACCCATTTCTCCTATTTGCATTTTTTAAGTTTACGACTTCCAACGTTGCAATATCGGACGATGAATGAAATGATGTTCAAATGAGTGCAGGGTACATAGAGCTTAGAGTTACCAGACATTAATCTTTCAGAATAAGGGAAAACCTCCAACGTTAAGTCATATCGGGCGATGAATGAAATTATGTTCAAATGAGTACAGGGTACATAGGGCTTAGAGTTACCAGACATTCATAGTTCAGGATAAGGGAGAACCTCCAACTTAAAATCATATCGGACGATGAATGAAATGATGTTCAAATGAGTGCAGGGTACATAGAGCTTAGAGTTACCAGACATTCATCTTTCAGGATAAGGGAAAACCTCCAACGTTAAGTCGCATCGGACGACGAATGAAATGATGGTCAAATGAGTACAGGTTACATAGAGCATAGAGTTGCCATATATTCATCTTTCAGGATAAGGGAAAACCTCCAACGTTAAGTCACATCGGACGATGAATGAAATGATGTTCAAATTAGTGCAGGGTCCATAGAGCTTAGAGTTACCAGACATTAATCTTTCAGGATAAGGGAAAAACTCCAACGTTGTCATATCGGGCGATGAATGAAATGATGTTCAAATGAGTACAGGGTACATAGGGCTTAGAGTTACCAGACATTCATAGTTCAGGATAAGGGAGAACCTCCAACTTAAAATCATATCGGACGATGAATGAAATGATGTTCAAATGAGTGCAGGGTACATAGAGCTTAGAGTTACCAGACATTAACCTTTAGGATAAGGGAAAACCTTCAACGTTAAGTCATATCGGACGATGAATGAAATGATGTTCAAATGAGTACAGGGTACATAGGGCTTAGAGTTACCAGACATTCATAGTTCAGGATAAGGGAGAACCTCCAACGTTGCCATATCGGACGATGAATGAAATGATGTTCAAATGAGTACAGGGTACATAGGGCTTAGAGTTATCAGACATTCATAGTTCAGGATAAGGAAGAACCTCCAACTTAAAATCATATCGGACGAGTGAGTGAGTGTGTGGTGTTTTAGGGCCCGTCGACAAGAAGGTCATTTGGGCCATGATGCTCAAATGAGTGCAGAGTACATAGAGTTTAGAGTTGCCAGACATTCATCTTTCAGAATAAGGGAAAACCTCCAACGTTAAGTCACATCGGACGATGAATGAAATGATGTTCAAATGAGTGCAGGTTCCATAGAGCTTCGAGTTATCAGACTTTCAGAGGATAAAGCACGGGAAAGAACTTAATCGCCCTGACCAGATTGGAACTCGGAGGCTTTTGAATGTAAGACAGACAGGCTACCACTGCGCTACTGAGGCAGTATTTTCTAACTGTCTATAAAGAAAAATGCAATACAAGAATGGTTTTCAATTAACAAGAATAACGGTATATAAAAATTAGAAGTGAAATTGAGGTGAGTGAATGGAATCTTATTTATATTTTTTTTTTTTTTTTTCAGGGAGTCTAAACGCATTTTTCTGACGAGATGTTCTTTTTCCGGAATGCATTACCTTGTCTAGTACAATTATATCTAAGACTTTATACCAATACTTTGTGAAACAATTACGAAACTTCGAAGAGGGTTTTGCAGAAAGTGCAAGCAAGCGCCTGAACCAAAGGGCCAGGTTCGATATAGAGTGGCACACGTAAGCGAAGACAAGGAAGTGCCGTTTTAACTGGTTTTTGAGAGCTAATAGGGTGTGGCGACACGACTTTAAATTGCAAATAAATCTGCAAGTGCAACACCCCAAACGTGGTGCAACTAGGTTACCCTGAACACGTTCATGTCCCCACCTAGCCAAATATGACTGCGTAACAAAAACCGAGCAGCAAACGTTTGTGCGGTAAATGACCTTATAGTGCGGGGGCGCGATCAGGAGCAATTACTTCGGGTTTATGTGATTTTTAACACTGGTATGCTTCTATCTATTAATTATAGAGCTTGAATATGTGATTCTACAATATAAGTTTTAACAGTTGTTTTGAATTATATTTAAAAAGGGTTCGAAAAATTTATAAATTTATAAAATAAAATTGTGTAAAAGTATATGCACTTTTGTGATTGGCTGTAGTAATAATTGTATTACGTAATGTAGTGACGTAGTAGTAAACCGGTCAGTCATATAAAAGTAATATATGGGTAGCGATAATACCAAAGGATTAAATAATCTTGGTGTAGAAACCGAAAGAAAATTCGTCTTTCTTTCTGGAATGTCGAAGAGATCAGATGCTTTTTAAATTGCTCGAAAATATTTAAGGGGGACGTATGCAAATATTCAGGGTCTTACATAAATAGCCATAACATCCAAAGTTTTCAAGTTAGAGAAGTGAAACTTAGTATACTCATTTAAGATAATACAGTTAATGTGCACATTTTTTTTTCATAATTTTCCATTGTTCATAACTAATGCAGAGATATTTACAAACTTAAGCCCATTTTTTTTTTTTTTTCAAAATTCACATTTGCTATCTTTATGAAATTTGGTATGCTATTTTAAAACACACTAAAAATGAATTTGTTGGATTTAGATTTCTTATTGAAGCTGTATAGAATTTTTAAAAAAAAAGTTAATCATATGCATCCTTTAAAAATTAAAATAATCTCATATATTTTGTATCATCACATTCCATCTGGAGCTTAATCTTAAATTCTAGAACCAACAGAATGTTCATTGTGGCATAAGAAAGCTGTGTGCTAAATGCCATCACTGTAGATGAAGTACTTTGAGACAAAAATGGGTTGAAGTTGTAGAAAATGCAAGTTACGGGGAAAGGCAATTAAAAATACAATAAGTATTATTCAGTTTGCCTTTTAATTTTAAGTCAGAACTTCCCATATCCATAGTCTGTATCCTCATTCTGGTCTTCTTCAGCCTTTCTTTTTAAATTCCTCTTCTGTCTTGCTTCTTTCTGCATTAATTTCATATCTCTTTCTCCACCAGCGATGCGAATGTTGTCGATACTCTGCATATTTTTTTTTCCAAAAACACACCAGGTTGATACCCTAATTGATGCATAACTTTCTTTCTGCCAACATTCACATTATTAAACACTATTGCAGCATCAAATGTAGCAATTTTCACCACTATGGAAGACACAAGTGATGTTTTGAAACACCTTTTCCATATCAAACTGTTGAGGCTTTCATTTGGGTTTTGTGTCTCTCCATAGAGACATATATTTTAGAACTGGGTGTCTGTGTTAGTTCAATTTGAAGTATTAGATTGATTCCGATCACAGTATAAAGTTTTGTGATAATAATTGTAATGGATTTGGTGTTAAAATAAATAAACATAAGATTGATTTCTTATAGAAATTAAAATTAAAATTCTTGATTTCTTCACTGGTTACCACTCTTGTATTTTAGAGTTTTCATTGCTCGTAAGTAAGAATATAACAGAAGAATATTAAAAGCTAGCCGAGGCATAATTAAGGATTTTCCTGATAACTTCGGGGAACATTTTCTTCATCAAGTCATAATATTTGGTAAGATCGACGAAGTAAGACCAACAACGGGAAACGGGATACCAGCACGAATCTTGTTATATATGTTGCCGCAACTTTTGGGGCATCGAAACCCACAGCAACGGAGGAATCCTGCTACAGAGTAAAGCCATAGATTTTTCAAAAAGACTGTTGCTAAGTAAAATTCTGAAATTCAATATTCTTGGAAGAATACGAGAAAAACTTAATCGTAGTTTCCCAGTTGAAAAATGTATGAATGTTTTGAAATTCAAACCAAGAAAGAGGAATAAGTCAGAAGTGTTTATCTCTGGATAAATATTACGTTTTTAGGTGAATGCTTACGTGGATCTGTACGTGACTGGGGAAGTACATAGCGTCCAAAATAAAGCGCTATTTATAAATAAAATAACTAGGTATTTCTGGAAGTTATATGCACTGAGATTGCACCAAAATGTAGAGAAGCTCACGAAATGTCCATGTCTTAAAATTGGCAAACCTGTTTTTACTGTAGTGTATACACAGATTGTTTTCCAAAATGGCTCCATTATTTAAGTTAATTGAAGAAAATTCTTCATTTCTTCACACTAGCCGTATACAGGTATTTGATTAATAGAGTCGAGATGGAAAATTCAATACCACGGCCGGGATTTGAACTACGGATTTACTGTTTTCCGTCCAGTCGCTCTTACCCACTGAGCCACCATGGCCAATTTGCCATCATGACATTGAATTCTCCAATTGACTCATATATTTCCCGGTAAACCATTAGGGACTCTCGCATTAGAGATACATCGTTTGTGGTGACTAACTATTGTAAGTACTTAAGTCCCAGGCTTCATCACTTAACTCTTATTATTTAAGTTAATTGATGGAAATTATTCATAAGACCTGAAGCTTTCCTGGCGTCGAATATGCTCAAGTTGTTCTCGGGAAGCAAGCCAGGTGAAAAGACGATTACAAATCGATGTTTTGGGAGTGTGCATCTCTCCCATCATCAGGATATTTATTAAATGTTATAACCAGAAATGAATCACAAGATATAACTCAAATGTAAACAAAGACAAAACACTATCAAAATTCGCATTACTGAACAAAAGACTGTTTTCAGTAAATTAAATGCCAGGTCAGGAGATGGCGTGAGTATAGAAAATTAATTGTGTCAAAGAAACGTAACTACTTAACTTGATTATCGATCTATATGGATCTGTGCTCCTTAAGTCGGGGGATTTCCATTTTAAGGCCGGTTTCCAAGAGTAGCTGAACTGAACTCCAGCATCACGACTAAGGGTGCTCCTTTCAGAGGAAATCGCCAAAGCCTCCTTAATTCTCCACTCCCAGTAGGTAACTTGCATTTTGCTGTACACTGCAAGCCTACACACACCGATCTCTATCTGAACGTTCATAGATTCCATCATAAGTCTCAACGACTGGGAGTTCTCAATACACTGGCCCACAGAGCTATGTCTATCTCTGATCCCAGCCACTTAAAACAGGAATTACAGCACCTGAGACTCACTTTCCGTCAAAACGGCTACTCCGAATATGACGTTGACGCCTCGATCACCAAAGCTAGGAAAGGGAAACCTGTAACACAGCAAGTGTCAGATAAGCCTACCGCTACGCCTGCATCCCGTTTACCGACAACCTATTCGGCAGAATCAGCAGCCTCTATCACTAAAGTTAGGAAAGGGAAACCTGTAATACAGCAAGCGTCAGATAAGCCTACCGTTACAGCCTGCATCCAGTTTACCGGCAACGTCTCCGGCAGAATCAGCAGCCTCTATCACTAAAGTTAGGAAAGGGAAACCTGTAATACAGCAAGCGTCAGATAAGCCTACCGTTACAGCCTGCACCCCGTTTACCGGCAACGTCTCCGGCAGAATCAGCAGCCTCTATCACCAAAGCTAGGAAAGGGGAACCTGTAATACAGCAAGCGCCAGATAAGCCTACCGCTACAGCCTGCATCACGTTTACCGGCAACCTCTCCGGCAGAATCAGTAGCCTCTATCACCAAAGCTAGGAAAGGGAAACCTGTAATACAGCAAGCGTCAGATAAGCCTACCGCTACAGCCTGCACCCCGTTTACCGGCAACCTCTCCGGCAGAACCAGTAGCCTCTATCACCAAAGCTAGGAAAGGGAAACCTGTAATACAGCAAGCGTCAGATAAGCCTACCGCTACAGCCTGCATCCCGTTTACCGGAAACCTATCCAGCAGAATCAGCAGCCTCTATCACCAAAGCTAGGAAAGGGAAACCTGTAATACAGCAAGCGACAGATAAGCCTACCGTTACAGCCTGCATCCCGTTTACCGGCAATCTATCTGGCAGAATCAGCAGCCTCTATCACCAAAGCTAGGAAAGGGAAACCTGTAATACAGCAAGCGTCAGATAAGCCTACCGTTACAGCCTGCATCCAGTTTACCGGCAACGTCTCCGGCAGAATCAGCAGCCTCTATCACTAAAGTTAGGAAAGGGAAACCTGTAATACAGCAAGCGTCAGATAAGCCTACCGTTACAGCCTGCACCCCGTTTACCGGCAACGTCTCCGGCAGAATCAGCAGCCTCTATCACCAAAGCTAGGAAAGGGGAACCTGTAATACAGCAAGCGCCAGATAAGCCTACCGCTACAGCCTGCATCACGTTTACCGGCAACCTCTCCGGCAGAATCAGTAGCCTCTATCACCAAAGCTAGGAAATGGAAACCTGTAATACAGCAAGCGTCAGATAAGCCTACCGCTACAGCCTGCACCCCGTTTACCGGCAACCTCTCCGGCAGAATCAGTAGCCTCTATCACCAAAGCTAGGAAAGGGAAACCTGTAATACAGCAAGCGTCAGATAAGCCTACCGCTACAGCCTGCATCCCGTTTACCGGCAACCTATCCAGCAGAATCAGCAGCCTCTATCACCAAAGCTAGGAAAGGGAAACCTGTAATACAGCAAGCGACAGATAAGCCTACCGTTACAGCCTGCATCCCGTTTACCGGCAATCTATCTGGCAGAATCAGCAGCCTCTATCACCAAAGCTAGGAAAGGGAAACCTGTAATACAGCAAGCGACAGATAAGCCTACCGTTACAGCCTGCATCCCGTTTACCGGCAACCTATCCGGCAGAATCAGCAGCCTCTATCACCAAAGCTAGGAAAGGTAAACTTGTAATACAGCAAGCGTCAGATAAGCTTACCGCTACAGCCTGCATCCCGTTTACCGACAACCTATCCGGCAGAATCAGTAGCCTCTATCACCAAAGCTAGGAAAATGAAACCTGTAGTACAGCAAGCGACAGATAAGCCTAGCGCTATAGCCTGCATCCCGTTTACCGGCAATCTATCCAGCAGAATCAGCAGAATTCTCACCAAACACAACATCAGGACCATCCACAAGCCACTTCCGAAGATTAAACATCTGTTGAGACCAGTGAAAGACGAAGTGGATTTCCAAGTTCCAAGAGTGTACCACATTCCCTGTGAATGTAGGACACCGTATATGGGACAAACTGGAAGGACCATCACTACCAGAATAAACGAACATGAACGGAGCATTCGTTTAATGCAACCTGAGAAGTCTGGGCTGGCAGAGCATTGTTTTGATATTGACCATAGAACCAATTTTCGGGAGACGACCATCTTGGCAAAATGCAACATTTACCGGGAGCGGAGAATTAAGGAGGCTTTGGCGATTTCCTCTGAAAGGAGCACGCTTAGTTCAGCTCCTCTTGGAAACCGGCCTTTAAATGGAAATCCGTCGAGTTAAGAAGCAAAGATCGATACAGATTGATAATCAAGTTAAGTAGTTACGTTTCTTTGACATAAGTTTCTATACTCACGCCATCTCCTGACCTGGCACTTAATTTACTGGAAACAGTCTTTTGTTCAGTAATGCGAATTTTGATAGTGTTTTGTCTTTGTTTATATTTGTGTTATATCCAGTGTTTCATCTGTGGTTACAACATTTTATAAATATCCTGATGATGGGAGAGATGCACACTTCCGAAACGTTGATTTATAATCATCTTTTCACCTGGCTGTCTGCCCGAGAAGAAAGTGGGCGTACTTTATGTTGTTTGAGGGAATTATTTGGAGGAATTGTAATATTTAATGAAATGGATAAACTGTCAGGTAGATTATGTGTAACCGTGACAACTTCAAATGAGAGGAAGTTGTTAAAAAGTTGTAAACACCCTTCTCCTGCTTAAGAACGTCGTAGGAGAAAGACGTCCATTTGTGTCTCTCCGAGGTTGTGGAGAATTATTTTGAGTGTGCATTTAAGAGGCAAAAACAGCGTAAGAAAGAAATAGTTTTGGCTTCACTCTTAGTCAAATCATTGAAGTGTAGAGATGTGTTATCTGTAGTGCCGATCTCAAGTTCGCAGAATCTTAATCTGCAAGGGTACAGTACTGAGTATTTTATAAAAGGAAGTGATCTACAGATCTTAACTTTGTGAATGGATATAATAATGGTTTTAGTAGAATAAATTCCAATATTTTGAAGAAGAGAAAATTTGTTATTTTCTATAAGTTATTCTCGCTCTGATACTACGGCCAGAGAGGGAGAAGACTCATCGCTCCAGAGCGCCGAGGCATATTCCTCAAGATTGACACAAAAGGTGAGAATAATTAACCATCTTCCATCCTTAGCCCCCTTTATACCAAATTATTCAGCTTCATGAGGAATCATACCTTCTCAAAAAAATAAAATCTTTTAGCTTTTGTAGTTTATAAAACTATTTCCTGAAATATTAGTTAATCAATATCTGAAATTCGTTGTATATGTTTTAAAACAGCAGTTTGTATAATTTGAAGAAAATATTTCAAGGAGGAAGTAGCGCTTTGACTTCACGGGAGCCACAGAAGACTTACAAAATATGTGTAAACTACAACAAAGTTTATCTATGTGTTACTAATTAGTTCCTCGTTAAACCTCGGACATTACCACTTTGTTATCGTTTGTGTTGCAAACAGAATGTTTTATCATAACTTGTGTGGCAGAGAACAAAACGATTAGGTACATCGTTTACACATTCACTTGTCACTGAGTTCGCGGCGGAAGCTCCATCTGACAGTTCAGTAAGTAACGTCTCTGTATGCTTTAGTTTCATAAATCAAAATTAAGTGAGGTTATGTTACAAAGAGAAATAAATTATTTGTTTAATTAATTATGTTTTAAACGTCTGTTAATGTAAAACTTCAATATAATTAAAATTTTGACTATTACCCTGATATGACTTTCTCTTGCCATTCTTCATCAAAATACTGTAAAAATGTTAGTCTCGTGTCTTTATCCATTTTAAAAACTTATTTTTACACAAGCTTATCTGAATATCTCCTTCATATTTATACAAATGTCTTTCTTTCATATTACCTCTACTTATTAGATAAGGTAAAAATATCTATCTTTCTTTTTGGATTTAGGGGTTCTTAAAGCGTGTATTTGTAGTCAAATTGTGGTATAGAATTTATGATTGGAATATAACTACTTTCGCTAACTACTATAATTATCATAGAAAGTAAAAGGGTTTCTTTTGGGAGGAATTGTGGAATCTCAGAAGGTGTATTTCTAGGGCAATTTCCTTGTCCAAATTTTGGGTTGAGTGTAATACTCTTAGTTAAGTAATGATGATGATAGTAGGCACTACAGGCCATTTAGACCCTTGACCTCTCTAACCACCCTCTTGCATTCTACTCGGTCCTCTGCTCATCTCCAGCCTTTAACCACCAACTTTCTCAAGTCATCTTCTACATCATCTACCCAAATTTTCCTGGGTCTTCCTCTTCTCCTTCTGCCCTCCAGCTTTCCTATGAATATCTTCTTAGCTACACTGGTTTCCGGCATTCTGTGCACATGGCCAATCTACCTTATTCTTCCTTGTTTAATTTTCACTACTATATTTGGTTGTCCAAATAGGTGCTGTAACTCCAAGTTAGTGCACATTCTCCATCCGTCGCAGTCCCTTATCTCTCCAAATTTATTTCTAAAAATCTTCCTTTCCCACCGTAATAACCACTGTTCTTCTCTTATTGTCAACACCCAACTTTCTGAACCATACATTATTGTCTTAGTACAATTGTATATATTTTAATTTTAGTATTCCTACTGACGTTCCTTGATTTAAACATTCTGCAAGGCATAGAGACATCTGTTACCACTTGCTTTTATTTCTTGAATTTCGCTGATGTTTTATTATCTCATGTTACTATAGATCCCAGGTATTTAAATTTTTCCACTCTTTGATATTCCTTCTCATGTAATTTACCTGTAGGTTCCCTTCTTCTTGCATCCCCATCATCTTCAAGCTTCATATATTTGGTTTTACTAGCGTTCACTACCAATGCTAGATCCTGTGCTTTCTCTTCCAACACTACATAACTTTCCTCAAGAGCTCTTATATTCCTTGCAAGAATTGCCACATCGTCAGCATATACCACTATTTGTACTGATCTGGAAAGTATGGTTCCTCCAGGGTTTATGGGTAATTTTGATAAATTAAACAGTAGTGTGGATAGCACATCTCCTTGTCTCAACCCCCTGTCCACGGTAAACATACCTGCTAAATCTTGTTCCATTTTAGTTAAGTAATAAAGCAATTAAAATTATCTGTAATGTTTGAAACCCACTTTTACTACATACGGCATCGCAGGCGGTGACACGTATGATATAAGAGATGAAGAAACCCGTGAAAACCGGAGATCCGGGATAAAAACCGCCCCGTCGCCATGTAGTAAACCCCAAATCTCATTCTGCGTTCGCTTGGGATCAAACCCGGGACGCGTTGGTGAGAGTTACACGATTATCAGTCACGGCGCGGCCTGCAAAATTATTTGTAGCGTTTCCTTCACAGTCAATCCCCGAGAAATGGTCGTCTCTGCACGGTGCGATTAATTTGTTACTTACATTAAAAGTCAAAGTTTGTATGTAAGACGTCGAAGCTAATATTTCTTGTCAGTTTGTAAAATCGAAGCTTGCAAAGATTCTTTTCTTCATAATGATAACAGAAATAATTAATAAAATTCAGCGAAATCAAAAATGTCGGTAATAAAATCGTAATATGCAACTTGCCCTTTTTTGTGACTTTAGCAGAAAGCAATTAGTAATCTGCTATTCTCTTGTAACGTCGGTTCATATTTATCCAAACTGTTTTTTTTTCTAATTAATAGACGTAGGCTTTTACGGCCGGCGTCTTGTTCAGTAGAAGATTCCCGGGTGTAAGGCCGTAGTCTACTGGGCTTCCTCATCTCTCTCCCAAAAGTTCTCCTTGTGCCCTTCGTAGCTACTGAGTAACATAACGTAAAGCATAAAGCTAGAAGTCGTGGGAAAAAAAATTGTTTACAAATTTAAAAAAAAGCAAGATAAATTTAACAATTAACAAAGCCAATATGCCATCATCATGTGCACTGAAATAACAACTAAGCGGTTTGACAATAAACTGACACCACAGCACCCGGCTGGACCCTGATACTGAGAACTGTTTGTCGTATGCTAACTGGAAATGTTATTTATTGGATAGCACACCGTGCACAGCAAAATACTCTTATTATACTGACTAAAGGTACCGAGAAGATTGAACTTCTTGTAAGCTACTCTCAGACATTACATTAACATGAAAATATTGCCTCTCAGGGCTTAAGAATGTGTTCCGAAATGCCCGAAAATTAAAAAATAAATACAAATAATACCTCACTGAAAACCACCCAGATTTAGAAGCTAAACTGTTCCCATTGCCTGTACTAACACGCTGGTCTAGCTGGACTAATTCAGTAGTTTACATTGCCAGCTATTTTGATGCAATTGTCGATTTGTTTTCTGAAACAAAACCTTTCAGTTCCTGCGCAAAACTTGCTAAATAATCATTTTTGCAATGCCAAGTGCTGCAATATTGTAAAGGTACAGGCAACATTTAGAATTTCAGTATAAACAAAAACCTGTGGCTCATCTTGTTTTGTCCCGAATTAACTCTCTGAGAGCCAAATGTGAATATTAGAGAGTGGTCGCTTTGGAAACAGAGTAAGTGTACTTGGAGATCATAGCTGCCATATGACTTTGTCTGAATTGAACTCCATTATGGCAAAAGAAGCTGATGATATTATAACCATAAAAGCTTTAGATCATTTTTTGGAACCTTCTAGGCTAGTTACTAAATCAAATATAGGTGATTTAAATCATCTAATGGCAGAATTTAAACAACTAAATGCATTTAAAACCAGTGATATTACTTGTGATTCTGATTTGTTTCTTTATTACAAAGAGCTTTGTGACATGGTTGAACTGCAAAGCCATGATGGTAACGATAACAGATTAGATGTAGTAACAGTACTCTTGGCATTAAAGACAAAAGCTGTTTCTTACCACAATTTCTGTAAAAAGTTCCTTCAATGTCTTTGGTTGCCGATGTCAAACTCTGACAGTGAGAGATCTTTCTCTACATATAACTTAGTTAAGACAGACAAAAGAACAATTATGTAAAGAGAAAATATCACAACTTGTTGTATGCTGCAGTTCCGCGATGTCTTGTGTGTGATATTTGATTTTATTCATGTTACCTGATTTCAAATAAAATGTTTTCATTTGGAAAAAAGGGGTTTTAACAGTTGAGCTACTCTAGTTACCTGTTACTTTTGATTTCATCTATGCCATTAGTCATTCATTGCTCCCGAAAATTTGCGCAGAATTAATGCGAATTTGTGGTAAAATTTTCACCACAAAACAACACCAATTAAAATTATTAATGCGAATTTTATAAATAATTGTCACCACAAAATCTTGCCTCTGCTCATCTCTCTCCCAAACGCTTCGCTTGCTACTACGGCATCATTTGTGGCGTAGAAAAATTCTCTCAGTAGCTACTCAGTAGCTACCAAGAGTACAAGAACTTTTCTACGCCACAAATGATGCGGTATTTGCAAGCGAAGAGTTTGAGAGAGAGATGAGGAAGCTCGGTGGACCACGGCCTTACAGTCAGCAATCTTCTACTTTTTTTTTTTTTTCTTATTCGCCTAGAAAATTTTACGTTGTGGTCTTAACAAAATGGAAGGAGTTTAGTTACATCTAGTGCAATGCTGTTCTTCTTACCTTTTACATTAAATATGTTAGCAAATGAACAAAAGCTATTAAAAGTGTAAGGTGTCAAAATGTGTCAGATGTGACGAAATCTGAGTGCTCTTCGAGAAACCCTATACGCATGCGCAAAGTGGCTCTCATAACAGAATACCTAATGACACAATTTTGTGTTGTGGCAAATGTTAGTTACGCTCCTTCAAACAGAATCATATCTGACAACGAAGATGAATGGCTGGTCAGTTTCTCTTGTTCTCCAGGGCCAGATTAGACTTGTCATTGGAGAAAGTGAAGTTCAAGTCGATTTCAAGTGCAATGGCTGCTTCTCGTGGCTCCAGGCTAAGGCGTTGCAAACAGGCCACTCTGTTATTACCTGTATCAGACATATAGTCCACGTATGATTCACTTGTTTACTAGGTGTTATGGCATTTACCTATTTGGTTTACAATCGTAAGCCGTGTAAACATAAATACCAAAGCATTATGCTCACATATCGCCTACATTTCCCTATTTTTAACGTATGCACTTTTATTACAGCTTTTATCAAGATTTTTTATTTATGAGTCCTTAATTTTACTTATGTGATGTCAACCTCAGTATGCAAATTGATGTTTCACGCTCAAGTGTTGATAACATAACCTGAGGAAGTTTGTAGTACATTTCTTTCCTAACCTCAAAACTAGTCATTTGTTTCGTAAAACAAGAAACCTTGGTTAACAACAAAAGACTATTGGGAAATCGTTCCTTTGTTAATTAATACAATGGTTCCCTTTGTCTCTAAATGTAAAAACAATTATATTTCAAACGGAGCAATTATACCTTAAAAAGACAGTAATCAATCAGAAGCTAACACGAAGAGTGAAATTTATCTAAGAGAGAAATTACTTAAAACATTATGATGGTGTAACTCAGGAATACAAATTTACAAAAATAGTATATTATGACTTTGTGGGCTCGTAGAATTAAACGTCCGAATTGCAGAAATTCAAAATGTTCTTTATTTCCATAGAAGTAAACTTACAGTGCCAGGATTACGCCACATACACAATCTTCCAAGGTCGCCGTCCACAAACAAAAGCGTTCACACAATTCAGTTCTGATTACACTTTCTCATCACGACTCTGTTTACTACTTTTTATGACTGGCAAGTCGCGACTTACATACACCACTACTGATATCATTAGATATTTCTGGAATATTCTGTAACAAACAAGAAATCGAATGTTCTGTAAGGCAATCAAGATGACACTAGAATTTTCTATCTGTTTTGCCATGCCTTTTATCTCCGCGCTATGTTTATCTGCTTATGCAAGCTCTTTATCTCCGTGATACACTATCCGTCCTTTATTTCTCCGCTCTGAACCTTTTATGCGCGTCGCCGCGACATATTATACTCAGATCAAAGGTACATCGGTACTTCTGGACCTTTGTGTGTACACCATAAGGAGCTACTCTTGGAGCCGGTCTTCTTATTAATATTGTGACTTTGTGTGTTCGTAGAATTAAAAGTGCAATTTGCAGAAATTCTAAGTGTTCTTTATTTCCGTAGAAATACACTCTGTTCAATGCTTACGTAACAGCATTAGTGACGTACACAATCACAATCTACCAAGGTCGATGACCACAACAAAGAGCTTATTCAACTTCCACAACACTCTTGTTACATGTCTTTACAACTGTTTACAGCTGACTGTTGGCGAGTTGTCGCTTCCTTAAATACCTCATTGAAAATTAGAGACTGTTCTGTAACAATCACTGGATATTTCTGGAATAAACAAGACATCGAATGTTCTGTCACTAGACGAAACCCGAACCTTCCAGAAGCATAACTTAATCTATGCCGGCAAGTCCTTTATCTCCGCTATCTTTATTTGCCGGTTCTTTCTGTACACAAGCCGCGCTTATCTCTCTGCACCAAACCTTTTGTGCGCGTCGCTACGAAAATATTTAATTTTATCCACTAAATTTTCACATTTAATCTTTCAACTTTATCTAATGTAAGAGTTCCTTCCAATATCAGCGTTTGTGGAAACTAGACACAATCGTGAAAACAATGCCCTTCAGCTCCTTTGAACTATTTCTGTTCTCTACTATTGAATATCCAAATTTCGTTTCCAAATCGACGTGCACCTGCTCGTTTAATGTTGAGGATCTTTAATTTTCTACTTACTGACAGCTGTTTGCCGAACTGTCGTTTAATTATTTAGCTTTCCATAAGATCCTCGTTAACACCTTTACATTCTTAATGAATTTTACTATATAGTATATAAACAAAAATGTAACATACCTAAAAAATGTAAATATTTTAGAAACATGACATTTATATCAAATAAATTGTCTTTTCATTAATCATTTCCGAAAATTATTTTTATTCGTTTTAATTTTTTAAATACATGCTTATTCATTTTTTCAAATGTCCCTGTAAAAAACATACATAGAATTTCAGAATTTTATTTTTCAACATAGTTTTCTTGTTACTCTACACACTTCTCCCAGCAAAGCTCCCATCTCTTTAACTCGTCCAAATTGTACTCGGCGTTTTACTCTGCAAAATAATTGTTCACGGAAATGATTGCCTCTTCATTTGGCGCAAATCTCTGTCCTCCGAGCGCAATTTTCAGATGAGGGAACAAAAAGAAGTCGCTTGGGGCTAGATCTGGTGGGTCAAGTAGTTCAAACCGTAATTCGTGGATTTTCGCCATTGCAAACGCTGAGGTGTGAGACGGAGCGTTGTCTTGGTGTAACAGGATTTTATTTTTCTGCAAATATGGCCGTTTTCCCGCAAGTTCTGCCTTCTGTTTGTCAAGTAATAATGCGTAGTATGCTCCTGTAATGGTTTTTCCTTTATGAAGATAATCGCTTAAAATAACTCCATGACTATCCCAAAAAACAGCCGCCATTATTTTCCCAGCCGAAAAAACAGCTCTTGCTTTTCTCGGAGCCGGTTCCCCCTTTGGACTGTATCTTTGTTTCGGGCGTAGAATGGTGTATCCAAGTTTTATCTACAGTAATTAATCGGAGCCAAAACTCGGATTTATTGCGCCTAAACTGCGCCAACAGAGCGTTGGAAATGTTCATTCGAACACGTTTTTGGTCTAACGTGAGCAAACGCGGCAGCCAACGAGCCGACAGCTTTCTCATGTCTAAATGTTGATTTAATATGTCACAAACACGTTCTTTTGACATGTTCATAGCCTGTGCCATCTCTCTCACTTTAATTCGGCGGTCGTCTAGCATCATTTGGTGAACTTTGGCGATGTTTTCGTCAGTAGTTGCAGTTTTTGGACGTCCCGAAGGTTCACCGTCTCCCAAGCTCTTACGGCCACGTTTAAATTCAGCTGTCCAAAATAATGGTGCAGAGTCCCCATTCACAGTATCCTACACATCTTTGTTTTGCGTAGGCGTATTGCCTTTCAAAAACAAATATTTAATGACAGCTCGATACTCGATTTTGTCCATTTTGATAAAAACACTCACATAAACTCAAACGACTGTTACATAATAACTGAGCGTCCAAAATGGCTAAATCTTTGGTGAGTAACTGTCAACAGTTGGACAACGAGATTCACTAGCTTTTATTTACGAGTGCTGCCATCTTCTTGTTGAGGTTGGAAACTTTTCAGACCACCCTCGTAGCATTTCAAAGGCATTTCCAGAAATAGGAATATCCCAGTATTAAAGGCAAATTATCACGACATTTCTTTTATTTACTTCCTCCAAAGTTGAATCATGTCGACGATGAATGAAATGCTAGTTATATAAAGTTTAGAGTAACCTGACATTCATCTTTCAAGATAACGGAAAACCCATTATTGCTCATTCATTGTATAAGCAATAAACATAAACAAAACTCATTCTGCACTGATATTCAACTGTTTTCTTGGCAGTAACTGTACAGTGAGTACAAGTAAGTGTAATAAAAAGACAAACGAATGCCGCTCTTAACTGACATAAAGAATTACTTACTCCAGGAGTTGCTCTCATAGCAAATATTTATCATTTGTCAGTTTGAATGACAGCAAGTTGCAAGTATATATCTTTTAGTAGCTCCATCCGCAACAGCGGGTGGTGGTGTTTGGAAATTCTCTGTAATCTGCTCCGAGAAAGAACCAGTTCTAAAAATCACCACTATCACATCCATATATCTAAAACAGTTTCGGTACCTCACAGTAGAAAGAAGTGTGAACAGCTATTGAATTATTAGGTGATAAGAAAACGAGTTCTTATAATGGTGATACATATTTTAATCTGCCGATCTGAGTTACCAAACCACGATTAACCGCAATACGAGGGCCTGTACTTGTGTTTCAAAACAAACTTGCTAAGGCAAGTTACTCCTACTGTCATTTGTTTAACATCGCATCTCAGTCGTTCAACTGTTTTCGCAAATGACTCCTTTCACTCAGCGATTCGCCTTTTGTTTTTGAATCAGAAAACCGGAGAGGAGATAAAAGCTAAATTGGACGCTATTGAAGAGGTTCTATTGGCTTGCCCCGCACCTGCCTGCCATGCTCGGAGTCTCGGGTTCGCTTCCCGGCGATGGGGTGGGAATTTTTCTCCGACCAAGATAATTCCCCATCTTTCCCAGAGTCTGGAAGTGCGAATGTGTCCGTCATTCTAATAATTAAAACCCTACGAATAAGGAGAACGGCCGCCGATATGACCATTGAAGGCAAAGGCGGCGTACAAATGGAACCAAAAAGGAGTATCTATCGACATCTATGGCAACACAGTTAGTTAATGCCAGAGGTTCTACTCCCAATTAGTCCTGGACTCGTAGGACCAAGGACCCGGGCCCCCTTCGACTAGGGAGTCCCGAAAGGGTGCCCGGCGCCTCCAAGCGGCTTTCCATAGGACAAGACCTAGAGACTAATAAGCCCCAAATCTGGTCCTGTGGACTCAAGACGGAATGGAAGTGGATACGCCACTTACGCGCGCCAACACCAAAATGGGAAGGCTACCGATATGATCTCGGTGGGACCGCCTAGTGATATAGCACACCTTCTACTAGCTATGCTGGCTACTACGCGGGAATATTAATGGCTGCCCCCAACCCCGTCCGGAGACGTACCCGCTCTCCCACGGGTATCAGGAACAACTACCCCAATCCGAACAATCAGGGAGGGGCTCGAATGTTCGGCCCGAGGTTCCTCTAGTAACGTCAGAGGTACCACGAGTGT
Source organism: Mantis religiosa (assembly GCA_030765055.1). Taxonomy (NCBI): domain Eukaryota; kingdom Metazoa; phylum Arthropoda; class Insecta; order Mantodea; family Mantidae; genus Mantis; species Mantis religiosa. The sequence goes on from CM060958.1 coordinate 98,368,127, forward strand.
TAGGGGTCCGCAGCACCCGCACCACGGCAACTGAAGAAGATGGATCTATGGCAACACAGTTCATGACTTCAAACGTGGCGAAACATCCTTTTTAATAAGAAACGCTCAGTGAGATGTGGTTATCAAGGTTATCAAAGAAATAATTTAACGCCATGATGTGATTTCCATCATAATCAATTAAACTTCGCAAAGTGGCAGAGGGCAAAGGTGTGCCGATTGGAACTGCATATCATATTTTGCAGAAACTTGGAGATCAAAAAGGCAACTTCGCCTAAAAATAAATATATGATATTTTCCATTTTCATGGATAAATAGTCCTAACTGATCAAATATTTTATCACTGATAAGTTTAAAGCCTGCACTTCTTACGAAAGGAATAAGTCAAAGCGGATTGAAACTATTCAAATCTACAAAGACGTTAAGAACATTGAAGTAATTAAGCAGTATTCGAAAAAGATTTTAACTTAATGGCTTTGGGACTAATTGCCCAAGAATTCCCCAGGTAAACCAAACAAACGATCTGTACGAAAGTTTAAAACGTCCGCTCGCTGAGGAGAAAGTTCTTGTGGATGATGACTTGGTGAGATGCGGGTGGCCTAGTTATAGGCGACCGTGACAAGCGACCGTGAAAACGTGATGGCGCAAATTATATACTTCGATCGCAAAATATAGATGTGATGTTGGGTTTCTCTACCCCTTGTTGCTTACCCATTACTTTCTCTACTGCGCTTTTACAATAATACCCTATTAAAATAGATATTTGTGGTAGTAGTGAATCAAGACGTATTTTATCGACGAGTGGAAGGTTTGTTTATTTCCGCGAGTGTATCAAAAACACTTATACCATACAATATTTTCTCCAACATTTACCCTAATCATTAGAAAGGCTTAATACTTCTTAATTAAACTATAATAAAATAGTAGAGTTATTTGTACTTTTTATTTTCTGGTATATAGGGCTATTTAGACCAAGGCCGTGTCACAAACATCGTTGGCTAATACCTAATATGAGACAATCGATGCTGGCTAGTCGTTTCTAGGAAAACGATGTAAATGTAGGCCTAGTGATTGTCTTTTATTTATATTATGGTTAAAGTGAAATTTTGTCCATTGTTAATATTGAAACGTTACGTTAGGAGGATAATTTATATTATTAAAATTCAACTTTACAAGTAAGTGTTGCTTGATGTTTGGCAACCTTGTACATATTTCTTTTAAACGAAAACTTCATCACGCTGTGTGTGTGAGAGGGAGAGAGATAGAGAGAGAGAGAGAGAGAGAGAGAGAGAGAGAGAGAGAGAGAGAGAGAGAGAGAGAGAGAGAGAGAGAGAACACCACACTACTCTACGATGAATTAAATAATGAAATGATGTTCAAATGAGTACAGGGTACATAGAACATAGAGTTACCAGACATTCATCTGTCAGGATAAGGGAAAACCTCCAACGTTAAGACATATCGGACGATGAATGAAATGATGTTCAAATGACCACAGGATACCTAGAGCTTAGAGTTACCAGACATTCATCTTTCAGGATAAGGGAAAACCTGCAACGTTAAGTCATATTGGACGATGAATGAAATGATGTTCAAATGAGTACAGGGTACATAGGGCTTAGAGTTACCAAACATTAATCTTACAGGATAAAGGAGAAACTCCAACGTTAAGTCATATCGGACGATGAATGAAATAATGTTCAAATGAGTACAGGGTACATAGAGCTTAGAGTTACCAGACATTAATCTTACAGGATAAGGGAAAGCCTCCAACGTTAAGTCATATCGGACGATGAATGAAATGATGTTCAAACAAGTACAGGGTACATAGGGCTTAGAGTTACCAGACATTAATCTTTCAGGATAAGGGAAAACCTCCAACGTTAAGTCATATCGGACGATGAATGAAATGATGTTCAAATGAGTACAGGGTACATAGAGCTTAGAGTTACCAGACATTCATCTTTCAGGATAAGGGAAAACCTCCAACGTTAAGTGATATCGGACGATGAATGAAATGATGTTCAAATGAGTACAGGGTACATAGAGCTTAGAGTTACCAGACATTAATCTTTCAGGATAAGGGAAAACCTCCAGCGTTAAGTCATATCGCACGATGAATGATATGATGTTCAAATAAGTACAGGGTACATAGAGCTTAGAGTTACCAGACATTAATCTTTCAGGATAAGGGAAAACCTCCAACGTTAAGTGATATCGGACGATGAATGAAATGATGTTCAAATGAGTACAGGGTACATAGAGCTTAGAGTTACCAGACATTAATCTTTCAGGATAAGGGAAAACCTCCAGCGTTAAGTCATATCGCACGATGAATGATATGATGTTCAAATGAGTACAGGGTACATGGGGCTTAGAGTTACCAGACATTCATCTTTCAGGATAAGGGAAAACCTCCAACGTTAAGTGATATCGGACGATGAATGAAATGATGTTCAAATGAGTACAGGGTACATGGGGCTTAGAGTTAGCAGACATTAATCTTTCTGGATAAGGGAAAACCTCCAACGTTAAGTGATATCGGACGATGAATGAAATGATGTTCAAATGAGTACAGGGTACATGGGGCTTAGAGTTAGCAGACATTAATCTTTCTGGATAAGAGAAAACCTCCAACGTTAAGTGATATCGGACGATGAATGAAATGATGTTCAAATGAGTACAGGGTACATAGAGCTTAGAGTTACCAGACATTAATCTTTCTGGATAAGAGAAAACCTCCAACGTTAAGTGATATCGGACGATGAATGAAATGATGTTCAAATGAGTACAGGGTACATGGGGCTTAGAGTTAGCAGACATTAATCTTTCTGGATAAGAGAAAACCTCCAACGTTAAGTCATAGCGCACGATGAATGAAATGATGTTCAAATGAGTAGAGGGTACATGGGGCTTAGAGTTACCAGACATTAATCTTTCTGGATAAGGGAAAACCTCCAACGTTAAGTGATATCGGACGATGAATGAAATGATGTTCAAATGAGTACAGGGTACATGGGGCTTAGAGTTACCAGACATTAATCTTTCTGGATAAGAGAAAGCCTCCAACGTTAAGTCATAGCGCACGATGAATGAAGTGACATTTAAGTGAGTACAGGGTACCCAGAGCTTATAGTTACCAGACATTCATCTTTCAGGATAAGGGATCACACCGGAAGAGAAAACCTTAACCAGGTAACTCACCCTGAAAGAGGTTAGAACTTGACACCTCTTGATCGTGGGGCGGTTATGCTATTACCTTGATTTTGTTTTGTTTCTGTTGAAAGTAATGCTAATATTAATTGATTTTTAAAATTATTTCGTATATTTAAATATTTTGTGTCGTAATGTGCCTTGTGATCACCTTCCTTGAACGCAATAAATCTGAACATATATAACATAACGATTATTTATATGACTTTATTATATTTTCCGTGTTACAGAATAGGCAGGTACAGACGTCTTCCGGTTTACGTGCTGCTTATGGAATGAAAACATTTGAAGGTCACGTTTTCCCGCCAGGCTGCAATACTCACGCTCTGACGTCACAGACATGCTACTCCGGACCAGGACAGGTTTGCCTGCGGCCATTCTCATCGCATCCTACTACCACCTGGGTAAGTAACCGCAAAGGCAGTGGTTGTTTTCTTTAACATTTATCTATTGCATTTCACTCGCGGATTCTATACCGAGATGTACGACGATTTCCAAACAGAAACTTTCCCGCACCAACCTGCACTTTACATGGAAAGATGTGGCAAAAATGTTAATTCACAAAAACATGTACTTTATATCAAATAAATTGTTCTGGGCTTTGTCTTTTCAAGATAATTGCTCTTATTTGTTTGAATTTCCAAATAATTCTTCATTTCTACTTCATTTCTTACTTATTTACAGTAGGTAAATGAATCATGACATTCCTCCGGAAAGTTCTATATCAAGATATGACGTTTATTTACCAAAAGTTATCATTAAATTAAAGGGACCTATTATTTAATTTCAATTGTAAAGTCATCTACATTTGAAAGAAGTTCTGTATAGTTTTCCATAACCGGAAAATTACGAGGGTGGTCTGAAAAGTTGCCCACCTCAACATGTAGATGGCAGCACTCGTAAATAAAAGCTAGTAATTTCGTTGTTCATCTGTTGACAGTTAATCACCAACGTTTTAGCCATTTTGGACGCTCAGCTATGTAACAGGCGTTTCAGTGAGTTAATGTGAGTGTTTTTATGAAAATGGACAAAATCGAGTATCGAGCTGTCATTAAATGTTAGTTTTTGAAAGACAATACGCCTACGTACGTCAAAGATGAGTTGGATTCTGTGTTTGGGGACTTTGCATCACAGTGAAATTTTGGGCAACTGAATTTAAACGTGGCCGTAAGAGCTTGGGAGTGAATGAACTTTCGGGACGTACAAAAACTGCAACTACCGACGAAAACATCGCCAAAGTTCACCAAATGCCGCTAGACGACCGGCGAATTAAAGTGAGGGAGATAGCAGATGCTATGTACATGTCAAAAGAACGTGTTTGTCACATATGAAATCAACATTTAGACATGAGAAAGCTGTCCCCACGTTGGGTGCCGCGTTTGCTCACGTTAGACCAAAAACGTGTTCGAATGAACATTCCCAATGCTCTGTTGGCGCAGTTTAGGCGCAATAAATCCGAGTTTTGGCGCCGATTAATTACTGTAGATGGAACTTGGATACACTATTATATGCCCAAAACAAAAATGCGATCCACAGTGCACTACAAAGGGGGAACCGACTCAAAAAAAAAAAATTCGGCTGGGAAAGTGATGGCGACTGCTTTTTTTGGTGGGGGGATAGTCATGGAGTTATTTTAATCGATTATCTTCAAAAAGGAAAAACCATTACAGGCGCATACTACATATCATTACTTGACAAGCTGAAGGCAGAACTTGCGGAAAAACGGCCACATTTGCAAAAAAAGAAAATCCTGTTTCACCAAGACAACGCACCGTCTCACACCTCAGCGGTTGCAATGGCGAAAATCCACGAATTACGGTTTGAACTGCTTGACTCGCCAGATCTAGCCCCAAGCGACCTCTTTTTGTTCCCTCGTCTTAAAATTGCGCTCGGAGGACAGAGGTTTTCGTCAAATGAAGAGGCAGTCACCTTCGTGAACAATTATTTTGCAGAGAAAAATGCTGAGTACTATTTGGACGTGTTACGGAGATGGGAGCTTCGCTGGGAGAAGTGTGTAGAGTTACAAGGAGGCTATGTTGAAAAAATAATAATAATAAAAATTGAAAAAGGTCTTGTATATTTATTAGGTCGGAAGCTTTTCAGACTGCACTCGTATAAGTGATATCTCTTTAACGCTCATAATTCAGATGTACACATTATTATTGTTTTCAATTTGTAACACCATGTCTGAAAGTGATTTCACTATATAGTTGCTTCTCGCAATTAGTACAAAGAGTATAACTTCAAAGCAGTATGAACTCTTGTACATGCAAAGAAATTTATAAACGAAATAGTGATTGTCAAATGTTTAACAGCTGCACTTGACCATAAAATTCCATAACGTTTCCATGCAGTCGCGGAAAAAGTTGAATATCGGAGGACTTGAAAACAAGAACGTAAAGATTAAAGAATTTCTGCCAAGAATAGCATATCCCGGGAGTAGTTTATAACAAAAGCATTTGTAATAAACTGTGTTTTAAATGTATATGCTTATTCTTAGAATACGCGTGTGTCTATCGCTGAACATTTACCAGTTTTTCAAACTTCCTTGCAAATTGAGAGAACTTCAGAGCCCACTCTCCGAAAATTCAAGATATGTTTTCGATGTATGCAAATAATTTTAAAATAACATATTTTAATCAAATTCGTCACAGCTGGATTTGATCAGTTCTAAAATTGGTAACAAATTTTCAAGTGGAAGTGAAAATCATTCTGTCGCAGCTTCCACGTGCCCAAATTATTTTTTTTCTATAAACGTCTTTAGTGTAGCATGATGGACTTTTGTACAAAACAAAATCTTTTGTTAGTGACACCATATGTTTAGTTATTAAATCTTATCTTTCTGAAGAACACTCTCGGTGAAATGCAACAATATGCTATCTCCGGTTCAGGAAGTACAAACAGGAGTTCCTCAAGGTGGTGTACTAACTCCATTCCTCTACTTAATCTTTAGTTCGGATTTTCCTACACAGGACAACCTGCTTGTCGCATAATTCACAGATGATGTTGCTATCCTTAGCAAGGGACCTGGTAGTGCAGCTGCTAGTGAACTACAATCTTTCACGCATAAAGTTGACGAATGGTGCAAAATGTGGAGAGTGCAGATGAATCCAAAGAAATCCAAATTAGTGAAATTCACCTATAAAAGAAATAATGCAAATACCGAAATAAGCTTTGCCAGTGAGATAGTGTCACAGTGCGATACAGTTACATATCTTGGTTTAACCCTCGATCCAAAATTAACCTGGAACGCACATATCACTGATCTTATCAAGAATCTCAGATAGAAAATTCATCAACTGAAATGTCTAATATCATATACTTCTCCTTTGCCCTTAACTTCAAAAAGACTTATCCACTTCTCGCTAATCAGACCTATTTGGGTATATGGTTGTTTAATTTGGGCTTCAGCATCCAAAACGCAAATCAACAGAATACAGACTTTACAAAATCGGGTTTTGCGCCTAACGACCTGCTTACTCCAACAATAGAAGATACTCTTTAGACCTTCTACACGCGCCTCTTCACTTCCTTTGGTCAACATGAAAATGAAATTCTGAGACAAGATTCCTCAGCATATGTCACAAGAACGAGCAGGAGAAGATTGACACGCAGATCTACTTGAAAACAGTTTAAATGAGGACAGTCACTGGACTGTAACCTCAATACACGTTTACTATTCTTTTGAATAATTTTACCTTTTTTATATAAACTAAAAATACTTTGTGTAGGTATGAAATTTTTCAATAAAATAAAAAAACATCTTTGACTGAACATATCTCAAAACATTGATGTTAAGTGAAATATTGATTTCATATTTTGGGTGCAGTGCAATAATTTCTATTCTAATTGTGTAGGTGGTAGGGAAACTAACAAATAGCTTTTAGCTGGACAAAAATAGTTTTAGAAATCTCTTTGGTATAGGTTACAAAAACAAAAGAATACGTACATAGAGTGCGGTGAAAGCGCGTCCTTGTGCAGGTGTGTAATATGCAGATCATTATCGTCACCAGAGTTATGATCAAGGTCCACTGTCCCCTTTCGTTAATTGCATAATAAACAAAACAAAGCAACTTCATTTTCTAGTTTTAGCCTCCGGAACTGAACCAACGGTTTGTGGTTAGGAGCGGCGTTCTAACAATGCTACATTCACGTGTATTTCTGTACAAACTACTCCTACAAAGGGCATAAAACGAGATATACTTTGGATAATCAGTGTCATTTCATATTTGTAGATTCAAACAGGGGAGGAAATAGCCTTTCCAAGACATCCTGAGAAACAATTGAAGTGCGACAATGATTTACAAATTACAAACTATTGGTAAAATCAATATACCTTGGAAATGGCTAATGCCAAAAGGTATTACTTTAAATAAGTTGTACATATAAAAAGTATCTACATTTTTGTATAGGACGTTTCTACCTATACTTATTGATTTACAATAATTTACAATTTTGCAAAATGCATTTCTGATAATGACACATTTATGACCTATTCGTGAAAAATTCAAGAAATACATATTATCATATAACCATCTTTAATAAATTGTATTTTAGTCAACATCATCAATTGTTTTACATGTAGAGGGTAGTTCGGAGTGGAGAAATTTTCTCAATAGCTTTGTGTTTTATGTTTTGAGTGAGCGAGTGAGGAGTGACTGAGTGAAGTGAGTGAGTGACTGAAGTAGCGAGTGTAGTGAGAGAGTGACTGAAGTGAGTGAATGGATGAATGAGTTAGTGAAGTGAGTGAGTGAAGTGTGTGTCAGTGAAGTGAGTGAAGTGAGATAGTGAATGAATGAGTGACTGGGTAAGTGTATGAATGTGAGTGGGTGAGTGACTGAAGTGAGTGAGTGAGTGAGTGAGTGAAGCGAGTGAGTGAAGCGAGTGACTGAATGAGTGAGAAAGTGAATGAGCGTGGTTGAAGGGTCCGTCATAAACGCTTGAATGCCTCTGTTTCGTTTCCAGATTTTTGTAATACTGAAAAAAACATAATAACATAGCAGCTGTTTTCTCCTGTGGTTTTCTTTGACTGACGAAGCGAAGAAGGGTTTGTGAAATCGATTTCAACTTCAACTAATTTAACTAATAAGAAAAATCGACATGATTTTCCTTAAGATAAGTGAAGATTTTTCTGTTATATGTAGGTATAAGGTTTTGGATTGATAGAGTCAACTTGAAAAATTCAATGCCATAGCCGGAAGTTGAACCACGGATCTACTGGTTTCCGTCCGATGGCCATGGTAGCTCAATGGGTAAGAGCGACTGGACGGAAACCAGGAGATCCGTGGTTCAAATCCCGGTCATGGCATTGAATTTTTCATGCTTTAATGTGAAGTTTGCGATATATCCAATATTTCATTTTTCAATTCACACACTAGAAAGTTTTTCTTAAAGAGGGTTGTTAAATTCAGAGATTTCAAAACATGTATTTCCTGTAAAATCTGGAAATGTAATTATCCCTACGACTTGGTACGTGGTAGGTTAATTTCCAATCATGACCGTTTCTAATAATAATTAGTAAAAAATTATGTAAAAGTGAGGCATTCAGTAAGAAACTGCGAGAAGGGTTCTACGTAATTCCGTAACAAATGAAGCGTAGCGCTGCCACACTGTGGTCCCAGGAGTTCAATAATGTTCATGGTTCAACAGTTAGCCGATGTAATTTGAAATTGATCCAAGATCCCCAGAGAGTCTCACCGTGTCAAATGTCTGATGTTACATTCACATGGCCCTCTCTTCCCACAAACCACCAGCCGCGCCTTCATGTTACACTTTAAGTGATAGTCAATTCTTTTAAGAATTCATTGTTATTTATTGGATTTTAAATTGTATTAGATTGTATTACCATATACTACTGCATAACTCTAATGACACACGAACAGTATAGGGAGAGTCGAAGCAAAACTAACAGTGCATACGTTATACTTCTGCATGGCATACACAACAGAATATGAAACAAATATTAACATTAAACGTGAGGTATACATTTAAGGATGCTTAATTGCTCACGCAGTGTGCCGGCAAAGCTTTCGGTTTCGTCACGTCCTGTCACTTATTTGTACTTCCGGAATCATGTCCTGCTCCCAACAGGAAGACTGTAATGTATCACCCACAAGTGAAATGGTACGGAAAACACTCAGACATGCCTCATTATCAACCTTTCTAATTACTGGATGAAAAATAAACAATTAACATCCTGATGAATTGAGGTTATCGTGTACTCAATATTTGACAGCATTAAAATAACTTAATGTATTGCACACATATAACTTTATCTGCCCTTTTACAAACATTTATTGCTCTATCTACTTCAAGATAAACATTTTCTTATTGTTAACTTTATTATAGCAATGTAGGAATACAGTACACTTCAAGTAACAGTCAAATGCTTCAAAACTGGTTGTCTAGCTGACGAATTTGAAATTCCGTTCTCTTTGTAACTCCAAGAGATACAACATGAAGGTACAAGGAAATGTGGGAATACAGTAGACTATAAGTGATAGTCAAATGTTTTAAAACTGGTTGTCTAGGTGACGAATTTGAAATCCCGTCTCTTTGTAAGTACAAGAGATACAAAATGAAGGTACAAGGAAATGTGGAATACAGTAGACTATAAGTGATAGTCAAATGCTTCAAAACTGGTTGTCTAGCTGACGAATTTGAAATTCCGTCTCTTTGTAAGTACAAGAGATACAAAATGAAGGTACAAGGAAATGTGGGAATACAGTAGACTATAAGTGATAGTCAAATGTTGTAAAACTGGTTGTCTAGGTGACGTCTTTGAAATTCCGTTCTCTCTGTATGAGTAAAAGATAAAAACTGAAGGTACAGGGGAATATGGGAATACAGTAGACTTTAAATGATAGTCAAATGTTGTAAAACTGGTTGTCTAGGTGATGTCTTTGAAATTCCGTTCTCTCTGTATGAGTAAAAGATAAAAAATGAAGGTACAGGGGAATATGGGAATACAGTAGACTTTAAATGATAGTCAAATGTTTTAAAACTGATTGTCTAGGTGATGTCTTTGAAATTCCGTTCTCTTTGTATGTCCAAGAGATCAAAAATGAATAAAACTCCCCATTTGAGATAAGTATAAGTACTGGAAAAATTCATATAACAAGTAACACCTCAAAAATGATAAGTCATGTGCGCGCGGGAGACACCTTGACCTTCTTCTAGAAGTGTTTGTTTTGTTTGTTTGTGTGTATGTGTGTGTATTAATTAAGGGAGTCACGAAGTTTTGTAATGAATTTGGAAGTGAAAATTTTAAAAAAAAAAGTTCATATGTTCTATATTCTCATGTCATTCCCTACACTTTTAGAGAATATCTTTAAAAAGTTTATTCTTCGCTCCACTTCTTCATTACACCTTTAGACAGTTTGTTGTTATGGACCAAACTTATACTGAAACTTTTAGAAAGCGACTTGCCTTTGGATGGTTATGAAAGTCTATGGTCTTTGCATAACCACGAAGAAAAAAGTTGCGAACTTACTGTTTGGAAAAAAATAGAAATAAAAGAGCTAGGTATAAGTACGTATTATAAAAAGTAAAGCAATAACAAACACTATATTCTATATGGTCAAGGCCACTGAAGTTTTGTTTTGACGTGATCAACTATTGTTTGTGCAGTGTGATCTTTTATGGTTTAGCAATTATGCTATGCCATACAGAAGAAAGGGGAGGTTATAGACAATTCCAAATGTACATTTTGCTTGTCATGTAAATATATTAAGCATATGATACTTTATCGAAATGGATGCATTGTGAACAACTCCCACCCGGAATAACAGACAAGTCGAAGTAAAACACACAGGCCGGCAGAGGGCAGGAACCGAGCAAGCCTGCAAATAACCATCAGTTCCACCACAAAAAGAAAGATTTACGGAGCGAAAGCTACACCTGTACCACGACGATAACCAGATGAGAATGATGACAAACGACATTAAGAAGGGAAAGAAAGAAGTTCGTGAATTACAGAAGCAATTAAAGAAAATCTAAGTCAAAACGATCGGTCAACTGGTGTCGAACCAGTGATCCCGAAAATACGTTACTGCATGAAGCATTTAGTTAGGTTAAAGATATAAGTAATGTTTTATACCTGCTCGATGTTCTAAATCATGTTAAATACTGATTGGAGCATCTACCTGTAACCCAGCTTCCTATAACGTCGTAGAAACAAAATATCCGTTTAACCAACACTAAACTGAATCGAGTATTTTAAAAGAGCCCTTAGGGATCTTCAGAAAGTAAACTAGTTATAAAACAGACTTATCTATTTTATCCAACACTTACTTGTAAAGTTGCACTTTAATAATATTAATTAACCTACTATAGCAGCGGTCACCAAGTGGATCGATTTTGTGCTAGAGCAAATGACGTAGCACTGTGCACTGCCACGAGTGCCGTGCGACTTCAATTTGAGACAGGACGTGGAATTGGACAGCAGTGTTGTCTCGTCTGTGCGGCTTGTTTACGTAAACATGTCGGTTGGAGAATGTAATGTGACACGTAGGATATCCTACATTTATGCATTCATGGGAAGAGTGTTTCCTTCTTATAGAACGTGATAGTATCAGAGTATTCAAAATGAAACTATCCTTATGGGAAAAGCAGTTAACCTCAAAGAACTTGGTACATTTCCCAAAGCTCTCAACAGTTCAGCAGTTTGTTCAGGTCATGGACTTGCAGGAATATGTTCAAATATTAAGAGAGTTGAACCAAGAATTTCAAGACGTGGTGCAATTAGAGTCAATTTTCCAAATATTTGCTGAGCCTTACTCTACAGATGTTGATAATGTTCCACCTGAATTGCAACTTGAACGTATCGATTTGCAATGCAATCTACCAATGAAAAATATATTACAAAATAGAATTAGTTTGATTTCTATTCGCATTTTCTAAGAAATATATTTCCTCGACTTCATAGAAATACCGCTCGTTTTCTGAGTATGTTCGGATACACAGACACACACACACACACACACACACACACACACACACACACACACACACACACACACACACACACACACGAACAATATATGCGAACAATAGTTTTTGCTAATGAAATTAAACAAAAACCCTGCAGAATTGTGGGATCAGAACTTAAAATGTCAACTTAAGACTAGCTGCTGCACAAATGTTGATATCTAATTTTCAAAAACTAGTATATCAAAAGAGACAAAAATCTAGAAAACTATGTTTCACTTCTGAGAAATATTATTGTTTTTCTTCGAGCTGTTATCTAATAGTGCTGTATTGTAAGTAGATTGTCGATTATATTCATTTTGTTTAAACTAACAATTTATTGTTCATTTGTTTTTTTATTAAAATAATGGTACATAGTTGAATGATAATGAAAGAAACAATTTAAAAATTTATATAACAATTAAATTATTTTTGCACAGTCAATTGTGCATTTAAATTGCAAGATCGGCATTCCACCACTGCTCTGAAGGCTACAAAGTGCATAGTAGACCATTCCGGCGTGACCGGGTAAACTTGCACGACCTACTGTGCACACTGTGCCTTGAGATGCTGGCCACTTTACAAAAGTTTTTTTTTATTTTTTTTTTTTTTTTTTTTTTTAATTAACGTCCTCCAACATTTAGTCATATCGGACAATGAATGAATTGGGTGAAATGATGTTCAATGTGTCCGGGTTCCATGGAGCTTAGAGTTACCCGACATTCGTTTATCAGGATAAGGGAAACCCCCGGAAAAACCTTACCCAGGTAACTCACCCTGACCAAGATTCGAACTCGGGACCACTTGAACGTGAGGCAGACATGCCGAGGCGGGCACTGTACTAAAGTAACACTTTAATATTAAGGATAGATAAAATTTCACTTCAACCACCGTTGACAAGACAATCACTAGACCTACATTTATGTCGTTTCCCTAGAAACAAGCGGACTGCCATCTAGATAAAACGACAGAAGACAATTTGAAAACCATGTTCAACACTGTAGCGGTATTTCCGCCTGCTCATTATTCTATAAATTATTAGATGCTATTAATTCAAGAATTATTTACTATTATGTAAACAGTTAACTCAATAGCAAATATCTATGATTTCATAATAGTATTTTAAGAAGTTATCATATGCATAAAATATGTATCAAATCGTGTACACAAAATACATAAGGTTTAGTTTCTCCGGGATATCTGCTAGGTTTCAGGATAAGTAATCCGTAACTTCCGCTATTGTTTACCCCTTAGCGTTGGCCAAAAGGGTCATTGGCCTTCATTTTATTTAGCCAAAGAAAGGAATTTACCTGTCTGGGGAGTTTATAAAAGCGCTGTGTTGAAGTAGAATCGAGATAGTCTGGTGAAGTGCTAAACCGTAGCAGCATCAAGCGATGTGAAGGAATTTGCAGCCAGTGAAGCGCGACGTTCATCCACCGATATCTACATTATTCATAAATTAAGATAAAGCTTTTAAAGCTTCGAGCATATATAGTTAAGAGTACATTCCGCGAGTGTCGCAGACATCCGAGTAACTTGGCACCGATACAAAAGTATTACAAGAATTTCTGTTCAAGAACCCTGAAAAAGCCCAAATTCCCAGTCCAACCACATCACCTACCCCGTAGTTCAGTAGTGATACATATACTTGTCAATGCGGACCCTGAGATAATTGCGCCACCTCAGCTACAACAGCGACGAGCACAACGAAGTCAACAGATCGTCGCTTCGAAGCCCGAATGAGTGAGGGAACTTCGAAATAACGCGACAACACTAAATACTTCTGAAAGAGTATAAACTTTACACATCTTTAAATTCTCTTTTCTCGGGTTTCCATTTGTTCCACATTATCAACTTTTCGGTATATATTATTAAAACTGCGCACTTTTTTTAAATTACGTCCTCCAACGTCAGGTCATTTCGGACGATGAATGATTGGGATGAAATAATACTCAAATGAGCATATGTCCATAAAACTTAGAGTTACCCGACATCCATCTTTCAGTATATGGAAAAACAGCGGAAAAATCCTTATCCAGGTAACTCGCACTAACCGAGATTCGAACTCGGGACCTCTTGAACTTGAGGCAGACACGCTACCATCTACTCTACCGAGGCGGTTAAAATTGTGTATGATTCTTTGCAATAACTTTTTAAAATGATGACATAATGTTAGTTTTGATATTCTTAGTAATAATAAATGTGCACATTTTAAACAAAAACTGTTAAGTGAATATTTAAAATCAATTATTTTCTAGCTAACTAATACACTTATAAATTTATCTCACATTTGTTAATTACAAAAATATCTATCATATATGTTTTATATCAAGTTATAATTATTGTGACAAAATTAATACTTTTTACACTCCCCAAGATTGTTCATTCTTTAAATCCAGTAATTAATTTTATAAAACTTACAGATTTATTTTAAAATGATACAAAGTTTCTTTAATTTGCTTTAGAGAGGCAGTGTAGCATTACTGCAAAAAAAAGGATGTAGATCGTTGCATCAAGTGAAGAATTTCTAATATGGAAGAACATTGAAAAGAATGTTTTTTTTTTCAGTTTTAGAATAAATTAACAGAATCGTTACCTTAGGGAATGCAAACAAAAGTGAAATAGCAAAAGACAGTTTTAACTAAAACTCTGATATATTTAAGCGGAGCTTTCTCTTATTTAGAAACGTTCGTGGTGCCTTAGGCAAATTACTGGCCACCCACCAACCACAGAATTACGTGATCGATTTTACTATTTACCTTGAAAAAGTTACATAAGACATCCAGTGTGACAACAACGATGTTCGTTTGTTTAGGCTGCATGGGCCTTGTCTACTTCCCCAACAGTCATCACGGGGATGATGAGGGAGGACTCTTGGTAAGTCCAGTGACCAGCTGGGTGGACTTCTGGCTGGCACTACAACCCTCGGCGTCACCAGTAGAGCAGGAAGAAAGCCTGGTGTACCTGCTTCACCAACACCATCCTCAGACGCAACGACGAAAGCAAGCCAAATCTCTACATCGGCATTTTGGATACTCTGCACACGACGGTAAGTTGTATTCAACCTCCAGTTAAATTTAGACAATGGGTTTTACTTCCTGGGCGGATATCGGAGAGGTTCTTGGGGAATTTCTGAATGACAGTAAAACCAGATCTTTTTTAAATATGGATGAGTAGAGAAGGACTGAAAAATGCAATGCCATAGCCGGGATTTGAACCACGGATCTCCAGCTCTCCGTGACGTTGCTCTAACCAACTGAGCTACTATGGCCAACATGCCGACATGCCATTAAATTATCCAACTGACTCGTGTGTTTCCCGGTAGACCACTAGGTGTTCTCATATGCTATGAGACAGACAACTTTTGTGGCGACTTACTATGCTGTAAGTACCTAAGTCCCAGGCTTCATAGTTAAACCACTATGTTATTCAGGTAAATTTATGGAAATAATCATTTCTTCCACAATAGCCACCTTTTTCAATCTCACTTTACTCATCCAAACCTTAGCCTACACAGTAATTACTTTCATTTCTTAAATATATATAATGCTAGGCAGTTTAATCACATTCCCCGAATTCCTGTCCTCCATTTCATCTTCATTATCATTATCATTTCACATCATCGCTCATCTGGTGGTCTCTTTCAGTGTAGAAGTCTCGGCGAGAGTCTAGGCGCTGCATGACAGGATTCCTCCTTCGGTACCACGGTTTCCGGGTCTACCTGGTGGGCCGTTTTAGGGCCACGAAGGTTGCAATACCAGTTATACTGGCCTGCCGGGGTGTTTATATCTGGTAAAGTGTAGGAACCCTGCACTCTGAATATCATGACTCCTTGGGACGGCCACTCTATGTCTTCTCTCACCTCATCCTTCCTTCCGGGGATGCCACACTTAGGGTATAGGTGCAATATTGTCGCCGAGGCATTGTTGAACAGCCGCGACAAGCCAGTGCAGGGCCCGTGCGAAAGAGACAGATACGCGTGGGCAGGAAACAGAGAGACGGATAGAACGGCCAGCGCGTGGGCGCGGAGTGGGACGCTTGCCGACAGAGAGAGAGAGAGAGAGAGAGAGAGAGAGAGAGAGAGAGAGAGAGAGTGGGCTTTCCTGCCCACTGATAATCGTTTATGTGCAGCTGTTTAGTGATTTGAAAGAATTCACTATCAAATCACTGCATGGCTGCACATACACGATTATCAGTTCTCAACTTTCAACTCACAACTGACTTACTCATCCGTCCGTGGTGCTATTTATACCTCCCAGTCATTGTTCTAGAAATTAATGGAACGCTCCATAACAATCACGATGTAGCCGGAAAGTTCAGAGTATCTGTCTCTTGCTCTCTCTCTTTTTCTCGGCAAGCGTCCCGCTCCGCGCCCACGCGCTGGCTGCTCTTTCCTACCCACGCGTAGCTATAGTCTCTTTCGTACGGGCCCGGCACTGGCTTGTCGCGACAGTATCTATAGGTAGATCAAGTCTGGTCGACGTATCATAGCGTACTCCAAACCAATCCTAACTTATTCGGAAAAATTCAAAAGCGGATACAGAATACAATGAGAAGGTACAAACAGCAAAACTGTATTTCATGTCATTATGCAACGGCTATAAACATGGCAACACATTCTTGAAAATTAAGCGTAGAATTTAAAACTGTAATACAGTTTATTCATGCTTCTCGTAAACATGATGTATGGAAATTTATGTACACTAATAGTTAATCTAGATAAGAAAAGGAATTTTGACAAAAAATTTGTGAAACAAACTATGACAAAAAAAAGTCGTAATAAGCAAAATCAGGTGACTGCGTATGATACTTCCAACACTAATCCAGTATGCAAGAAATTATGAATATACGATAATTCCTACAAGTGTTACTGAAAAAGTTATCATCTTTCATTGTTATCCTCTTTCACCTCATCACGCTGACCGAGATTCAAACTTGGAACCGCTTGAACCTAAGGTAGACATGCTACCGCCTACGCTACAGAGGCAGGCTGTGTCTCTGTGTTTTGTGTGCATGTGTGTGTGTTTTCTCTTGGAAGGTCGTCAAAAGGCATTAGGCGCGGCTCTGGGCGAATTGATTAGGTGATTCAGAAAATTGGCTAACCTAAATTTGCAAAATGAGCATCGCAAAAACGGATTTTATACTGGAATGGTGGTTTTGAATTTCTATGGGGGCTTCCCTCTGTATATGAATCCAAAAGTTCCTTACAATTGCCTTTATTTAAAGAGTCCTCGCTTTCATTATGTCCACGAAATGTCATTTTTTGTCTACCTCCCTAATGGAATATTGCATGAAAAGTCTGTCAAGCTTAACGTTCTCATTGCACTTTACAATATATAGACGTGAGCTTTCCCAAAGAGCGTCTGCAATTTTAGTAGTGTTTTTCCCAGCTCCTTCATTTCGCTACAATTATGTTCCACATATTAACGAGTCTTAAATGCCCTGGTGTATTTTGAAGATGATCCGCCACAAAGTCTTTTTAAACACAGCATTGTTGTTGGCCTACCGACATTTACCACGTCGCGTTTGTCATCATTTTTCCATAAAGAAATGGATGTTTGGAGACGCACCAAGTGGGGTGTTGGATTTATTGTAAATCCCTTAAATATGAAAAATTAAACACTTCACATATCAGACAGTAATCATTGATCACATAAAAAGTTACGTTTTTACACAGGATGCAAACTGATAATAAACAGTAGCACATGACACGCAGTGCTCGCTTCAAGGGAGTTACCACTTCTATCAACACATTTCTTTTCAAATAAATTAAAAAGTAGGAAGAAAGTCCTGTATTGTGTTGGCAACACGAGTTGATGCGGAATACACGGCTTCTATGAATGAAATCCGTAGCCATGGTAACCAGCAATACATTCTGCCTCTCCATCCACTCCTCTCCCACCGCATGTGTTACGGTCACCTTGGCCTTTAATAACGAATCACTAGTCGGAAAGTAAGTTAGCTGCATTATCGATACGCGAGCACCAAGAGAGCGGTTTCATTCCAAAATATAATTTGGAGAACTTATATAATTGAAAATTAAATGCTAGAACTTAAAACATAATAATGTAATAGATAGAGTCAACATGAAATATTCAATGCCACGTCCGGGATTTGAACCACAGATCTCCTGGTAGCTCAATGGGTTAGAGCGTCTGGACGGAAACCAGGAGGTCTGTGGTTCAAATCCCGGCCATGGCATTGAATTTTTCATGTTGACTCTATAATAAACCTTAACCTATATACAGCTAGTATTATGAAATGATTAATTTCTATCAATTAACTAAAATAATAAGAGTTAAATGATGAAGCCTAGGACTCAAGTACTTACAATAGTAAGTCGCCATAAACGGTGTATCTCGGATGTGAGAGCCCTTAGTGCTTTACCTGGAAAATATACGAGTCAAATGGAGAATTTAATGTCGTGACGGCAAGTTGGCCATGGTAGGTCAATGGGATAGAGCGACTGGACGGAAACCAGGAGATCCTTGGTTCAAATATCGGCCAAGGCATTGAAGTTTTCATGTTGACTCTATCAAAACCTTAACCTATATGCGGCTAGTGTGACGAAATGATTAATTTCCATCATTTAACCAAAAATAACCATGTAAGTTATTCAAAAAAAGAAGTAGATGACTCGGCGATTCAAGCTCTTCAAGGGATAACCGCCCTGGAAGACATGCTGTTTTCTTAAAATATACGATTTATTGTCAAATAATTATTTTGTGAGATAACTATTTCCTGCATATTCATTGTTCTTGGTCCAAATTTTCAAATATTTGCACTTTCCTCAAGTGGAATTTTTTTTCCAATATGCGGGCAATGCAATGAGTATTTAATGTCACATTACCTACAAAAAGAAATGTAAAACTTATATAAAAATGAGTCTTTAAAACTATTTATAGAAGCGTGAACAAGAAAATTCATATGAAGTTACGCATCAGATTTTTTTGTAAAAGTGTCGTTTTTTACTGAGGGAGCCCCAGCTATGTTCGTAACGCTCCCATTAACATTGTGGCGGTAGGCTCGCTTTGTGAAACAAGATCTGCTAAGTGGTCTAGAGCGGAGTCGAATTCCGGACGTCGGATCAGATCAAGTCGCAGTTTCACTTTCAGATGCAAAAAACTCCTCCGCGTTTCTTCTGCATCTACAACTTTCCCCCAACATTGTGCACGATCTGGGTCACTGTTACTGGGTGAAGATAGCTCCTTCATCTTAGCCGAGATGTCCTTGCAGAAACCATTTCATAGTTAACAGTCAGATGTTTTAACAACTGAGCATCACGTTCTGTTGTTAAAGTGCAACCGCGAGAAACAATTGAAAATCGACAGGATTTAAAAAGAGTGACAAAGTATTGAACAATTAAACCATTACTGAGAGATTTCTCAGAAATTGCTAATTCTATGGTAAAGTTATTGAAAATAAATTGTTTATGAAGAAGGATTTCATTATACGGCGTTTTATTCTGCCTCATGTTGCGGCGTTTTTTAAAAGAAGTTTTCTGAACTGCGTGTTAAAATTTGTATGAATTTTCGAAGTTTGTAAGAAATTGACTTCGTAACTTTTCAAACTAGTTCTACTTAAATCGCCGGTAATATATATTGCATTAAAAGTTGGTCAAGAATCTGCATTTTCGCACTAAGTTGCTCTCGTATCTAAAAGAATACACACCTTAGTGCAGGTCTCTGTAGTATGCTGCTATCTGTGAGAGTTTTTAGTAACCGCTACAAGAAGCTGAACGTGGCAAGGTACCCAAGATTTTACGATTTTACTTATTATTTTAAGATTTTACTTATTCCGCGTTGGAGCGGTTATCCCCGGAGCACTCAATAGATGGTGATAAGTGCACAGTGAAGAACATTTATGCTTGCCTTCGTCAAGAAGTTATAATTACACCGCAGGTACAGATAAAATATCCGCAGCTGCCCTGGTAGCGCATATGGAAATGTTTTGGCTTTCAGCAACTGAACACCAAATGATTAGCGGTGACATACGAAATTGTAAATGAAATTCTTCCAACGGCAGACAAACTGTACCGCCACAGAATGGCTAGCTGCCCGAGATGCTCTATTTGCTCGGCAGCAGATTCACTTCCGCATCGAGTGGTGATATGTTCCGGAATATGTGGGATATGGAAGTATAATAGGCAGTATAATAGATTGTAGTGTGTCGCAGGCGGTTGTCTTCGGCAGTGTTATGTCTAGCCGTAATGGGCGCTGTTCCCCGTGAGGGTTGTGCGCCCAGTGCTGGCTGCGCTCTTCCGCCTGCCTGGGAGGCATCTGAGCACAGTCCGCTTGACAGGCTAGAGGGAAAGCAGGTAAACCTGGACGACTTGATTCTTCTGCTGGTCTGCTGAGATATGGAAGTGGGTGTTTGACAAACGTAATAGTTGGATACCTGCCGGATGGGATGTTTCACATGAAGATATATTACACTTGAATCTTCCTAAGGTGAGCCCTTCATTACAACGTGCACTGCTCTAGGCTGATAATGGATACATTTGCATGGTTAAACACACTGGACACGCCGGTTGATTGTTCGATATCGCGTCTCAATTTTTACGCGATGAGAGATGGACAATGATCCAGCTTAAGAAAATAGCACCCTTCAAACCGTGGATACTGCAAGTATAAGAAATACAGGCAACATGACAACCCTTTCCGACATCACTCCTCTCCATGTAACACGGTGAGGTAATATAAAATAAAATAAATATAGAAACAGGTTCCCTCCCTTCCTCCCTCCCTTTCTCCCTCTCTTAATTAAAAAATTGTAATGTCATTATTGTTACAATTATTGTTAATATGATTTAATATTTAGCTTTTATTTTATAAAAACAAAAGAAAAAATAAATTTAAAAAAGCAGCAGCGTGTACAAAATGGCAGACGCCACCGCAAGAGATTTCAGAGGTGATGATAAAGATGGATATATAGATGAGGCCCGGTCATACGGCCTCAGTGGTTTCAAAGGCTTTATTCCACCTCTAGTTATTTCTCATATTCTTTAGAATAAATTTTTAAAACTTAATAATATGGACTTTCTTGCCTCTGTAGTCTGGTGGCTACAAAATGTCGGTATCCTGTTGGATGATGGGGATTTTTCTTTAGTCAGAATTCTTCCGCATTCTCCCCAGATTATACTGTGCCTTTCAAATGGGACAAAGTTTATCCTTGAAAGCTACTAGGACAGCAACAAACTGGAGTCTTGCACAGTTGTCATATTGCACCCCCTGTAAGCGATGTGTGACAAGCGCAAACTGGATCCATCACCAAAAATACTATTTGTGCAAAGACAACAATTCAGATTTTGCAAAAAGTGCTTCCTGTGTAAGTTAACGAGTAATGTGTCTAACATAACCGTAAATATCCCATATTTTAGC
This sequence comes from Mantis religiosa, assembly GCA_030765055.1. NCBI lineage: Eukaryota > Metazoa > Arthropoda > Insecta > Mantodea > Mantidae > Mantis > Mantis religiosa. The sequence continues at coordinate 98,389,684 of CM060958.1, forward strand.
TCAAATAGTTTTCCTAATGCAAATAAATAAAATACCAATGCATTATAACAATGCATCACGACGTAAGCACTGCAATGAACGTTATTAGTATATACGCGTGTACGTATATTTGCAAATACTGAGAACTAAAATGTAAACGTCTGACGTGATAAAAGAATTACTTTGAGTAAGCCCAGGTGTTTGTTAAATTCGAGAGAGAGCAAATAATACACTTCCTGCTGGTTTTTAGGGTGCTGTATCTCCAAAACTGATTCGTCCCATTATATGTTTGTTTATAAATGATTCGTAATTTCTATTTACTCTAGATGGTTCAAAGCAATATTATTCAGTTTTTCTTTCGTTTAAAAACCAGGTAAAAGTGTATCAGTTGGATCAACTCGCAACTGAGATGAGACACGAGGTATTATAAACCACCTTCACTCTTACTACTGCCAGAACAATCCAACTGAGTTAATGTGGGCTCAAATTATGTTGCAAACAGAAATAATACTTTTAAACTGACTGGCGTTGAACGACTTATTCATGAAGAAATTGACAAGGTAACACAACAAGACTGGGAAAACTGCGTGAGACATCAGATAAACTAGAAGAAGACGACTTTTAGAATGAAATAGTACTTGACGAGATTTTGGAGCCTACTGTCATAAATTTGCAATACTCGGACGATGACAATAACAATGACGAATTTTCCCTGCCGTAAGTGACATTCACAGCTATATGGATGAGCGACTGTCAGTTCCGTTGGATTAGAAAACTAGGTAATTCGTAAACTACAGTTTCCAAGTTGAGATTGTAATTTTAACAACTGCATTGTTCTAAAAGTTTGGAAAATTCAGTTTCGGTTTCCTTAGGATTAACGCTAAGGAGATTAGGATAGTGTACGAGAGAGAGAGAAATAAGAAAAGTGTTGGGTTAACGAGGTGGCAACGCTCAGCACACTAACGCATCTGATTTGCGGCTGTCCAGAACTCATCCTATTGGTAATACATAACAGAAATACGAATAGATATAATGTAAAAACCGAAATATTAATTTGTGTTTTTTCATGCTGCAGGTCCAGATGTTTGGCCTCTGGAATGGCCGTCGTGTGGGGGACAGTATCAGTCACCAATTAACCTCGAGTCTGATTACATGTATCGACTGATAGTGGCCGACAAGTTATCTTGGAGTGGTTACTGGTCACCACCACGCAACATGACCCTCACTAATAACGGACACACAGGTAAGTATCTGCACTGACATTACGAGTCCACAGCAAGCTCAAATAGCACCAGAGATTACACTAATTTACTATTGTATACAGGGTGATTCAATGCAGCTATGTCAAAACAAACGAAGGTGACACCAAACATTTCCACGAAATCAAACAGGCTTTAAATCTAAATGACTAAAGTAATGATTATAATGATGAGAAAAGGTGATTACATGTGTGTTACCTTTAATTTTTGGAACAAACGAAAAATTATAAGGTGAGAACTGTATGGTCAAGGTCCATGCTGATGACCTTTGAGACATCCGGATACATTTTTGTAGTTACTTCCTACAACGTTAAGTCACATCGGACGATGAATGAAATGATGATCAAATGAGTACAGGGTACATAAGGCTCAAAGTTGCCAGGCATTCATCTTTCAGAACAAAGGGAAATCCGGGTAAAAGCCTTATTTCACCTTGACCTAGATTAGAACTCTGGACCTCTTGAACGAAAGGCAGACACGCTACCACCTAAAACATATAAAAATATTTTTGCAATTAGAAATTTTTCACGAGGTTTTACGAAACATTTTGCTAGACAGACATTTGTGTTACAGTAATGGTGCGTTTACTTTTTAATACAGCGGTATTCAGTAGTCCGTTTTAAATTATTTTCCTACTAGCATACATTGCAAATTCGTCGTACTTTTATACGCTTAGGTTCTCTCAGAAAGACCCATTGAACCGATTGAATTATTTTCTTTCCAAAATACATCATCCAAACGAAATTTAAGTGGGGCCCGAAATGCTAAAAGTAATTGTCCAAACTACTAAAGCTAGAGTCTCAATTTTTGTTCAGATATTACTAGCAACTAAATAAGTGTGTATACCAGTTTGCATTCCAATATGTAACTGCATTCTTGATATACGAATTAATTTATACATTTTCATTACCTAAAATCAAAATCTAACTTATTTGACAGATATTGTAAAATAAATGTCATTTTGTTACAATTAAATTCCTTAATACATTGATAAATTAACGGATTGGATTTCTCAAATTCTGCATAGTTATTTTTAAACAATTATTTTATGTGTCAAGACAAAAAGCTCCAAAAATCAGTGCTTGATTATAGTAATTATTTTATAAAGATTAAACTATGACCAATATCAAAATTCCAATACATCAATTTGTTACACAGCTTCTGAGGTGTATTGTGTACAATTTTAAGAGCTCTAGCTGGAATATTGTGGGAGAAGACAGTTTTTGAATATGGAAAAATAACAAAAAAAAAAACTGAGCTTACGAAAAATGGCTTTAAAGTTTCGCATGCAGTTTACATAAAAAATATTTAATTTCTTTATATTAGAAACCTGCAGAACTGTAACTTATGCCTTCTTCCCTCCTAGCAGCCTCGTGAGCCTTGGGTTTTATATATATTTACTGAAATAGTAGTCTATTTTCACATTCCACTTCTAATTGAGAAGCAAAATCAGAGGTCTGAAGCATCTCCAGGTTCACATGTTTGTGAAAACAATGTGGGCATGCCTAAACTTTTATCAATTCTTTCAACTGGCCAAAATCTAAAATAATATATTTGCTCTCACCTACATCATCTTCTCTGATACATAGGTACTGTATTCCAACTCCAATTTAGAACTACTTATGTTTTTCTTTTGCAGTGTTACTAGCTCAGTTACCTCCTGATTTACTTCAACTGAAGTATCTGTGTCCCCCATCTGCTCTTATTAATTAATTTACACAAAGCGATTCTAATAACTTTTATCTTTGGAATTCTAAAACAGTAAATTAATGCAGTACCATATAAAAGAATATAGGTCCCTTAACCTCTTTAATTTCACAATACATAGTTGCTCTAGCTAGGTTTACTGAAATAAACTTGTATCACAACTTACGGTGTAATTTTAGACACAAATGGACAGTTGAGTATGATAAGTATAATACAGAGAGTAGAACGCCTAACAATAATAACTTTAAACGCCAAGTATCACTTCAAAAACATTAGAACAACAACACAAGAAAACATAAACAAACATATCGCGCCATCACACAGGAAGTATATCAAGGAAACGACTAGAACATCCGCAAAAATTACTGCCATCTAGGCGATTCATATGAAAGCTTGTTAAAATAGGTTACGGTGGCTTAATGCTATTCTAACGCGTATTTTAAAATCAAATCATTCGTAAGCTCTCTGCATTCAAACATGTGGGCGTGTCGTTTAAAGAATTGAGAGGCATTCCACCAGGTTAGAGCTTTAAAAATGGCGTCCAAAACAAGTGTTGCGTTTGCCCTACGATCATGAAACTTTTACACAAGTAAATTAAATTATGGTGCATATTTTGCAACAAAAAACCAAAATTCCGTTTTTTTCACGAAAATGATTAAAACAGCACTTTTGACCACCCCTTAAAGTGATACCTTTGATTTTCTTTCCACTCCTGCACAAATCGATGTTTTATTTTTTTCCATCGACAACAAAAGTTTCTGGCATCTAACTGTTTATGTAAAATATTTGGTATTTGACTCAAACCAATGTCCAATAAATTTAGAAGGTGTCTGTTAAGCATTGCTCAGAAAACTGCAGTTCTTGGGCTCAGTTCTTCATGAAATTCATTACTAAGCAAAAATATTTTTTTAATTTTCTATATCAATTATAAATTGTTGCGCTTCTTTGTCAGATGCATTTCTAAGCCAATCTTCATAAATAATATAGATTTTGTTAAATGGCTTTTACCGTTTCCAAGATATTTTTGTTATTAATTTGAATTGTCAGATACCTGTTCTTCATTCAATTGCTTTTTCTTCATGTTAATCCGAAATACATAGCAATACATAGCAATTACATAGCAATGTCTTTAAATGTTTACAGTTGAAATACGTGGACACTGGGGAAGCCCCGAGTTAACACCTACGATCTCGGACGGGCCTCTTGATGGAGTGTATCAGTTCTCACAACTTCATTTTCACTGGGGAACCAGGAACCACTTCGGCAGTGAGCACAGAGTCAGCAATCGCAGGTACGTGTCATTGCTTTTGGAGTTAGTCGAAAATATGGAGTTATAATCAACAGGGAAAGCGATGTAAACAACATCAGTGACTGAGTTAAAAGTAGAACACTCTTTCGCTCAATGCTCCAAAGTTTTTAACACACGCCAACTTTGTTTTATTGAGACAATTGCCTCATTGAAGAAGGCCGTGATTTCTATTTCCTCAAAAGATGCAAGTTTGGACATAGTGGTGATATACTAATTATTCATCATCATCATCATCATCATCATCATCATCATCATCATCATCATCATCATCATCATCATCATCATCATCATCATCATCGGTTTAAGCCAGCAAGGCTCGTTCTGGTCTCATAATTTTTTAAATTAAAAGTGTTGTATCCATCTTTCTTGGTCTACCAATATTTCCTCCACCTAACGTTTTGTAATCTAAAACTAATTTTGGAATGCGATTATCATTCATTCTGTTGACATGTTCCTTCCAGTTATATCTATATTGTTTTATTCTATCTGTAAGCTTAAAAATATTCAATTCTTTTCGAATGTCCTCACTTCTTTGCTTATCTATAAGATTATACCCTGCCACATATCTTTAAAACTTCATTTCCGTTGTTTCAATCATTTGTTATTCTGTTGTTAAAGTTCAAAATTCACTGATAATATAGGAACTGCCATTACTTTATGAAACTTTAATTTAGTCTTTCTTCTCGTATTTTTAAGGTTTTCTTTATGGTGCCACATATACCATTAAATTTCTTGATTTTATTTAAAATCAAACAAACTCCCAGCAGAAGTTAAAGTGTCTAGTAACTTAACAATTTTCAAATTTTTCTTGAAATCATATTTAATTAATAATGTTTTTTATTCACTTGATGAATTTCTAAACTGAGACTACAACTTCAGAATTTATCGTTTGAGTGCTAGTTTCTTATTTTACAATACTTATGACTAATACCTAGACATTGTATTAGGTGTACAAGACATTATACATTTAGAATAACATCACCTAAATTTTAGTTTCTTCAAATATCTGTGTATATATCTATATATATATATATATATATATATATATATATATATATATATATATATATATATATATATATATATATATCAAAATATCCAGCAACTTTAATTGTATATAATTGACGACTCACCTGTTTTCAACAATGCTTGTAAAACATAAGGTGATAATAAGGTTTATTATTATTATTATTATTATTATTATTATTATTATTATTATTATTATTATTATTATTATTATTATTATTATTATTATTATTATTATTATTATTATTATTATTATTATTATTATTATTATTATTATTATTATTATTATTATTATTATTATTATTATTATTATTATTATTATTATTATTATTATTATTATTATTATTATTATTATTATTATTATTATTATTATTATTATTATTATTATTATTATTATTATTATTATTATTATTATTATTATTATTATTATTATTATTATTATTATTATTATTATTATTATTATTATTATTATTATTATTATTATTATTATTATTATTATTATTATTATTATTATTATTATTATTATTATTATTATTATTATTATTATTATTATTATTATTATTATTATTATTATTATTATTATTATTATTATTATTATTATTATTATTATTATTATTATTATTATTATTATTATTATTATTATTATTATTATTATTATTATTATTATTATTATTATTATTATTATTATTATTATTATTATTATTATTATTATTATTATTATTATTATTATTATTATTATTATTATTATTATTATTAGTGTCTATGGATTTATTAAAGCAAGTTAGTATTCTATTTATATCACACAACCTGTATAGCTGTGTTCTTAAACTGTATAAATTCATATGACGTGGTTCTTTTGTGTATGTAACACTATACTGATCTGAAATTAAATAAATAAATAAATAAATAAATAAATAAATAAATAAATAAATAAATAAATAAATAAATAAATAAATAAATAAATAAATAAATAAATAAATAAATAAATAAATAAATAAATAAATAAATAAATAAATAAATAAATAAATAAATAAATAAATAAATAAATAAATAAATAAATAAATAAATAAATAAATACATAAATACATAAATAAATAAATAAATAAATAAATAAATAAATAAATAAATACATAAATACATAAATACATATGGGATTGGACCCCTTGAAGGCTAAAACTTTAGCTTTTTATAGATATTGTTAAACTGTATTGACAGATATTGTTATTTAATATATGTAACGCTTTTTTTGGCCATTTTCTGAGCCAGATATGAGAAATTGATCGTCTGAAAATAATAAAGTATCTAAATATCTATTCCTAATTACACAATGCGAATCTAATTTTGTCTGCCAATCAGATATGGCATAATCGATATAAATATTAAAAAGTGATGATGAAAGTGGACACCCTTGTCTTACTTTGTTTATTGTTGCTATTAGACCTGTCTTCATTCCAGTTTCTATCATGATCTTATTTTCTACATATAAACGTCTTATTGCTGTTATCAAATGTTGGGGTACACCTTTCTGTTTCATAATACTCAATAATTTACTTCTATTTACCTTGTCAAAGGCCTTCTCGAAATCTATAAATGTCATATTAATTAATTAATTTTAGGTTATGTTCATTCGTTTTATTATTTCCACTGCCTCCATTATGTAGAATGTTTAGTTTTATAAAAGTTATATTGTCAATACTGATGATACGCAAGACAAATGAATATCATGAACATTAGCAAGGTAAAACGATATCATGTATTTACATACAATCTATAATATATCCATAAATATTCAGTACTATCTAAAATAGTGTATGATGTACGGGTTAAAAGGATTTTGTTTTGTCCGTAGGTATCCGGTAAATATTTTCCAATGGACTTTGCTATGTAAACACAAACTCGGTCGGGAAAATGTTTCAGTTGTTGCTTGAAAGTTTGTTGTCAATCGAATAGCAGTGTTAATAAAAAGAAGCGAATGTGATTTTTAAGAATGTATATTTATATCGGTCAGATACATGTGTCTTCAGATAATGGTATGCTTTCCCACAGATAGTAATTCAATTTGTACAGGTTGTTCACAATATGAAATAAGATAGACAAAAACGAATCATTGGTTTGTGTCACTCCACCATAGTGGCAGAACACAGTTATTGCTACCTACAGAAAGAGTTTTTCACCATTAAAAGGACATATTTATTCTAATAACATGCATCACACTATTATCTGTTACAAATGGGAAGATGTTTGTCATTGAGCGCTGCTAAGTGAGCAACCAATCGGAGTCCTGCGGTGTTGTCGTATTGCATTCCCTCTAAGTGGTGTGTGACCAGCGCCAACCTAATCAATCTCTAATAAATAATATTCGCCCTAAGTTAAAAACTCAGATTTTGCAAAAACTGATCCATGCGGAACGTAGAGAGCTATGTCACATAACCGCAAAATCCCCGTATTTTTAGCTCAAACAGTTTTCCTAATACAAATAAATAAAGTATTATTATATTATAACAATGCATCGCGTCGTAAGCATTGTAATGAATATTATTATTGGTTGACATGTATGCATGTACGTTTATTTGTAATTACTCAGAATTGAAACGCAAATGTTTGACATGACTTGATAAAAGAACTACTTTGAATAAGCCAAGGTGTTTGTTAAATTCGAACGAGAGGAAACAATACACTTCCTACTGGCCTAGCAAAACGTGTCTGGTCACATTATATCTTTATTCATGAACGTTTCGTAGTCTCTATTTACTCTAGAGGGTTCAAAGCAACATTATTCAGTTGTTCTTCCGTTTAAAAACCAAGGAAAGGGGCGCCGGGGTAGCGCGGTGGTTTCGTTCGCGGCTAGCGTTCTAAGGGTCCCGAGTTCGATTCCCGGCTCTGGGGTTGGCGATTTTAAGTCGGCCCTATCCACGCCTTCACCTCTGTCTAGCACACGTGAAGTATCCCCTATGCCCAACGTGGTTCGGAGTCCACGGTAAAAACTGTAGGTCCTCTCACCTCACCGCCATCTTCACTATCACCCTATCATCGGAGGTAATGGACACCGCCCTCTGGGTGCCTCCACCTGAGAAATGGGTCCGGTCATCACTTGGTGGGGTGAGGTTACCCCGAAGGCCAAGGTTGCCATGTGGGGAGTGTTAGTAACTAACTAACTAAAACCAAGGAAAGTGTATCAGCTGGATCAATTGAAATGAGACACGAGATATTATAAACCATCTTCCCCCTTACCACTGCCAGAACAATCCAATTGAGTTAATGTGTGCTCAATTATGTTGCAAATAGAAGTAATACTTTTAAACTTACTGACGCTAAACGACTTATCCACCAAGAAATTTACAAGGTTACATAAGACTAGGAAAACTGCGCCAGACATGTAGATAAACTACAAGAACTCTGCTTTTGGAAAGAAATAGCACGTGACGAGATTTCAGAACCTATCATCATAAACTTACAACACTCAATGAAGACATTGATAATGAAGAATTGTCTCTTAACGGAAGTGACAGTACACAGCTACTATGTGCATGAGCCTCTGACAGTTTCGTTGGATTAGAAAAATAGGTAATTCATGAACTATAATTATTTTTTCAACTATATATTTAAACATGTGCGTAATATACGAATATTCACGATGTAAATAGTGATTGTTATAAAGCTTTGGAAAATTCAGTTTGCGAGCCCTTACGTTTAGCGCCAAGAAAACTCACAGGTGTGTGTCTGTGAGAGAGAAAGAGAGGGAGGGAGGGAGGGAAATATTAAAAGAGTGGAGGTAACAAGGTGGCAACGCTGAAGGCTCTAACGCATCTGATTTGCTACATGCGAAAACTCTTCCTATTTGAAACACATAATAGTCACGGAAACTAATTGCTACTTACGTCACCTACATTCCCTTTATCTGGGCTGATAATCGAGTAAGAGAAAACATACTACAGAAATGATCCTGTGAAGTATAAAAGTGCTAACGGGCAGGGAGGAAAAGAAGGTAAGAAGTATTGGTGAGTTCTTGGAGAAAGTAAAAAAAAAAATGGGCGAGAAAATGTAAAAGATGTAAGAAAGGAAGAGGAGGGAGAAGAAAGGGACTAATTAAGTAATCAAGGAGGTATGGAGGTTAAGAGCTACCTGACAGAGCAAAGGACCAGGGTGTCATGCAAGCCAAGGTAGCAACAAGGTAACGACGAATAAATGTAGCCAAAAGTTGTAAATTGTAAAATTTTGGAATATGCACAATAGATACAATCTAGTAACCTGGGCTGAAAATTAATCTTTCCTTGCCGGAACTTCTAACCTCACTTTTCTATGTGTGCGCTGTAAACACCTGAAGCTGACACAACGGTAAACTCTGGATGTTAATTCCACCACATCATCGATAGCAGATTCTCGATATTTCTCGCAGAGCTCGTTAAACATGATCAATATTATTGTATTTTCCCCAATTCGTCACATATGTTTAACAGCACTCGCTCGTTCCAGTATTGCTTAGTTCTTTCCCCATTGCGCGTCTGAAAGATGAATGTCTGCTAACTCTAAGTCCTATGTACCTTGTACTCATTTGAACATCATTTCATTCATCGTCCGATATGACTTAACGTTGGAGGTTTTCCCTTATAATGAAAGATGAATGTCTGATAACTCTAAGCTCTATGTACCCTGTACTCATTTGAACATCATTTCATTCATTGTCCGATATGACCTAACGTTGGAGGTCTTCCCTTATCCTGAAAGACGAATGTCTGGTAACTCTAAGCTCTAGAGCTCCTGTACTCATTTGAACATCATTTCATTCATCGTGCGATATGACTTAACGTTGGAGGTTTTCCTTATCATTAAAGATTAATGTCTGGTAACTGTAAGTTCTATGTACCCTGTACTCATTTGAACATCATTTCATTCATCGTGCGATATGACCTAACGTTGGAGGTTTCCCTTATCCTGAAAGACGAATGTCTGGTAACTCTAAGCTCTAGAGATCCTGTACTCATTTGAACATCATTTCATTCATCGTGCGATATGACCTAACGTTGGAGGTTTTCCCTTATCCAGAAAGATTAATGTCTGGTAACTCTAAGCCCCATGTACCCTGTACTCATTTGAACATCATTTCATTCATCGTGCGATATGACCTAACGTTGGAGGTTTTCCCTTATCCAGAAAGATTAATGTCTGGTAACTCTAAGCCCCATGTACCCTGTACTCATTTGAACATCATTTCATTCATCGTCCGATATCACTTAACGTTGGAGGTTTTCCCTTATCCTGAAAGACGAATGACTGGCAACTCCAGGCTCTATGTACCCTGTACTCATTTGAGCATCATTTCATTCATCGTCTGATATGACTTAACGTTGGAGGTTTTCTCTTATCCTGAAAGATGAATGTCTGGTAACTCTAAGCTCTATGTACCCTGTACTCATTTGTACATCATTTCATTCATCGCCCGATATGACTTAACGTTGGAGGTTTTCTCTTATCCTGAAAGATGAATATCTGCTAACTCTAAGCTCTATGTACTCTGTACTCATTTGAACATCATTTCATTCATCGTCCGATATGACTTTACGTTGAAGGTTTTCCCTTATCCTGAAAGATGAATGTCTGGTAACTCTAAGCTCTATGTACCCTGTACTCATTTGAACATCATTTCATTCATCGTCTGATATGATCTAACGTTGGAAGTTTTCCCTTATCCTGAAAGATGAATGTCTGGTAACTCTAAGCTCTATGTACCCTGTACTCATTTGAACATAATTTCATGCATCGTCCGATATGACTTAATGTTGGAGGTTTTCCCTTATCATGAAAGATTAATGTCTGGTAACTGTAAGTTCTATGTATCCTGTACTCATTTGAGGAACATTTCATTGATGAATGAAATATGATATGCTTTACAATTGGATGACGTAAATTTAAAAAATAAGTTATGGAGCCACGTTAAACGATATTCAGTTAATAAAAAATACACCTTTCCACTAAAAGAATTAATAATAACGTGTCTTATTTGATAGAAGTAACAATGCTGAAGACAGTATTAGGAAAGGTTCTATTGTCGTGCTGCTCGAACGGTTACCATGGACTTATCTTTGGTAACAGAAAGCTCTCAGATAACGTACTGATTACTCCACGTGGACATAACCTCTATCTGTCATTTGTGATTCGTGCACATTCCATTGGCTGAAGTGATGCGTTCATTGGTGTTTAACACAGATCCGAGAACTGTGGCAATTCTCCTCTCATTCTTACAAAAATAATCAGCGCATTGTCTGAGAGGTTTCTATTAACAAGGATAAAGCCATTGTAACCATTCGAGCAGCAGGATAATACATAAAACAGGTGAAAGAGAAACAAATAGCGTTACTTAATGTATAGCTTCCACAGCAGAGGTCCCACACAATGTTATAAGGTTGGCTTTTCGACCAAAGTTGTCAGTGAAACACCCTGTATACAAAACTAAAATTAAAATCATAATGGCAGAGATTACTATTAGCTACCTTTAACCCTAGTGACAGTTTCTGAAGGGAATATCAAGGCCAGAACGTTAACGGTGCCCATCTACAGCAACAGCCAAACAAAAACCTGTAGATTACAATTGTTACACGTTTCCAGGAGTCAACAATACCATCAATTAACGCTCCTAATTGTAAAATTAACCTTGATCAGTACTTGTTACGTAAGTTACGTTCTCCATTAGGGTATGTAAATAGACTGCGGTTACGCGACATCCGCCTCTCCACTTCCAAACCGTGACGTGACCGTAACAAATGAAAGGCAATTTGATACACTTTGTGCCTTCAATTGGGCGTGGTTGTGGCTTGCTTTCTTTATTGGCGCTTCTTTTATTGTAGTTCGTTTCGTGACCTTAGTGTTGTCTTGGCCAAGGTCACATTTCATCGTCACTTCTTCCAGAGCTTATTATCTTATATTGCATTTTTTATTTCTTAGGGGTACCAAAGAATTGTCTTCTTTTTACAGTCATGAACTTCTAAAGGGCTCACTTTCACTATCGACTGTCTAAAAAGAATATCTAGCAAGTCACAGTTCATACTGTGCGGGCCGGCACTGGCCGCGCATTTCATACCTAAGGCTGGTTAAACTGTTATATTGTCACAAGTGACTGTTTTAATTAATACAAATAATAGTTTATGTGACTTCAGTAGTACGTGTGACGGCACTCCCCCCACTCCATCACCTGTTGGATAAAAGTTTGTGTAAGCGAGTTTCTCGCTCTTTTTGTGTACAGGTCTTCGACCTGGGAGGACGTGATGTCCTGTCTGTCTAAGATAACTGGTCCGAGGGTCCATTTTTGTAAGTAACTAGTTTAGTAAATATTCTTATTAAGTGAATTGTAATGTTAATTAGTGTCACCCATACCTTTTGTAGTTCTTTTGTAACCTGATAGAAAAGCCCAACCTCTCGCCAAGCCCGTATTTCCTACCTCTGAGCAATTCCCTTCCGTGTACCATCTGGCCATGTGTTCCTTACCTATGTACGATCCATGGTTAGTTCGTCACAATATGTTGGTTTGGGCCTAACACTTACATGCGTAACAGAGCTCCAGGTTACGGGATCGGCAGACAATGAACTGACTCACAGTTGCCCCAATAAAAATTCAAACTTTAATTCCAAACTGTAAAATTTTACAATTAACAGAGTATTCATCAATATGTATTCCCTTAAAGAAACACAAAAAACAAAAGTCATCACAATCATTAACAAAGCTACTCTTGAAAACACAAACAATTTTGCTGAAACAAAAATTTAATCAAGTTAACTAGGACCCCGGTAAACATTTAACTATAACTGAAATGCAAGCAAGCAGGCACGCCTATAAGACCTGAACTTGAAAATATAATAACTTCTGGTCCCGGAACTGACAGAATTTAGCCGGTTTAAAACCAAACAAAGCTCCCGAGAAGGCGATCAGAAAGACCACTAAGACAAAATTAATAAAGCCAACGGGCGACACTGGAGCACTTACCCAAGAGCTTAATTTGTCCGACACCAGACACAGACTGTCTTCCCGACTCGAACCAGTACCGTTATGAAGACATTCGGAAAACCGCAGCGCTCAAAGAGAGAAGCGGCAGGAATCCGAAGCAATCCCACACGTAAACAGTTTCGAATCGGGAAGACAAGGAAAAGAGTGCCGGAAAAAAAACGCCACAAATAGCCCCTCCCCATCGGAAACGCAGGGTGGAAAAGCTGAAAAGGAAAGAAAGGAAAACCTGAAGGAGTACACGGGAAGGCAGAAAGCCTCCAGACCCCGGAAAACTGAATCCCGAAGAAGAAAACCCCGGGAGAGACTGTATCTGGTGCTGGCCGCATTAAGTGCTCCACCCTCACCTTTTAGCTTTAATAATTTTGTCTTAGTGGTATTTCTGGCACAATACTAACCTTTAACTTGCCTTTGAGTTTCATTTGTTTCAGCGGTATAGTTGCGTTTACTGGTAGTCGTGTCGCTGTTATGACTAAAATAAGAAAACCGTTATTCAATTGTCTACTTACGTGCTAAATACATGTAACCGTTTCTGACTTGCAGTTTTCCAATGGAGATGCATATGGTCCACTACAAGAAAGAGTACGGAAGTCAAGAAGAAGCAGCAAAACACGAGGACGGTCTTGCAGTAGTAGCCTTCCTGTTCCAGGTAATGTTTCATTTTGGTTCCATATCGCACAGAACCTATTTTACCACTTTTCTATTTTACTTCAACTATTTTTTAATTCCAAAACAATAAATAAATAATCCTTTATTATCAATAAAATATTCTTTAGCAAACTAAATTATTGAAGACTCACTTGTGGAGTCCACACACAAACACACATATACCCATTTTGTAGCTATCTGATCAGTGTACTCACATGACTTCCTCTACTTTTGTACAAACATATATTCCTCTATCTGCTTCAACAAAAACGTTATCTTACTGTTAATTTTATTGTAGTTATAAGGTAATACAGTAGACTTTAAGTGATAGTCATATGTTTATAACTGGTGATCTAGGTGACTCTTTGAAATTCCGCTCTCCTTGTATGTCCAAGAGAGTGTGTGTGGTGTTTTAGGGTCCGTCGACAACAAGGTCATTTGGGCCCGAAGTCAACACTAAAATCTAAAAGATACACAAATTAAGCTAAAAGGTAAAATACAATAAAAACACTCAACTATTAAAAGTACATAAAAAACCCGTCCCAAGTCTAATAATTTAAAATCTCTAAAATTAACAAATATAAAATCCAAGTCAGACTTGTTTATTAAAACCAATTTCGGTAACAAACCGCAGTGCCTTAACCTCGGCCACTGGGTCGTCCCCTAAAACAGCCAGCAAGTTAGTCCCCAAGCCCAAAGACTGGCGAACGCGGGCGTACTGCTGGCAATCCAGCAATACATGCCGCACAGTGAGGCGTACTGCACATGGAGCACACACAGGGGCCGGTTCCCCTCTTAACAAATGGCCATGAGTCGCTCGTGTGTGCCCAATTCTCAGCCGGGTGAGTATCACCTCGGCTCGCCGGTTATCCCTGCAGGAAGTTAGCCAGGGTTGTACGCTCTCCATTATTTTCCGAAGTTGTGTGCCTTCCAAAGCTGTCCAGGAGTGCTGCCAAGCAGATAGGAGTTGGCGACGGAAAAAACGTTGCACATCCTGGTATGGCACCGTATTTGTTAAACTACAGGGCAAACGGCAAGCGGACTTAGCCGCCGCGTCGGCCTCCTCGTTCCCGGAAATCCCCACATGGCCTGGGGTCCAAGTAAAAACAAAATTGTACCCGCGACTGAGCATTTGCGAGATCTGGGCCTGTATTTTTAAAACAAGGGTGTGAGCGGCAGTGTGCTGTTGCAGGGCCTGAAGAGCACTTAGAGAGTCAGTGCAGACAATAAAAGAGCCAGGAGCTAACTTGCAAATAAAAAGGAGCAAATAGAAGATGGCATACAGCTCTGCGGAAAAAACTGAAGTGGAGTCCAGAGGGCGAAATTTATGAGCCTCACCGTTAGTGAAGAACGCGCAACCCGTTGTGCTACGTAACTGAGAACCGTCTGTAAAGACCGGAACATAGTTAGGGTAACGGCCCAGTAGTTCGGCAAAAAGTTGTTGGAACACCGAATGTGGAGTAGCGAGTCTAGAGTTGCTTGAAAGAGCGAGATCGAACCGCGCACGATTGAGCTGCCATGCAGGATAAGGGCAGATGGACGACCTCTCCACGCGAGGCATTCGGAGGCCATGCGAATGTAGGAGATCCCGAAATCTTATTCCCATGGGGCGTGTTCGAGAACCAGGGCGCATATAACGGTGGACTAAATCTGGACACAGAACTGGTTTAAAACAAGGATGATTGGGATAACTTGCCAACTTCGAGAGGTATGAGCAGAGTAACAGCGAGCGACGAATATGGAGTGGAGGTTCGCCTGAGTCTGCATACAGGCAGTCGACTCGAGTGGTGCGGAAAGCTCCTGTGGCAAGGCGGATACCAGTATGATGCACGGTGTCTAAAAGGCGAAGTTTAGAGGCGGTTGCTGCGCCATAAATAAAACTGCCATAGTCCAGCTTGGAACGAACCAGAGAGCGGTACAGCCTCAACATTACCGTGCGATCGCCTCCCCCCCCCCCCCCCAAGATGCTCCAGATAATACCTTCAGCACCCGAAGAGAACGATCGCAAGAGGCTCGAAGGTGACGAATGTGGTGCTCCCAGTTGAGTTGTCTGTCCAAGTAGAGGCCCAAGAACTTCAGGTGCGAGACAAATGGCAGGGGTGTGCCGTTCAAATGAAGATCAGGAGGCGGGTGAATACCTCGTAGGCGGTGAAAGTGGATACACTGTGACTTCACAGCTGAAAAGCGGAAGCCGGTTTGAAGCGCCCAAGCTGCTAGCTGGGTGATGGTCAGCTGCAGTTGGCGCTCAATATGATCTATGTTGGCTGACCTATAATAAAAAGCGAAGTCGTCAACATAGTGATGATGGAATTCCGCTTCGAACGGCACTAGTGATGCCGTTGATAGCTACGGCAAAAAGGGCGACGCTCAAAATCGACCCTTGAGGTACGCCGTTCTCCTGTATCCGCTCCCGGGATATCGTGTTTCCTATGCGGACACGAAAACGGCCAAGTTTTAAAAAGTTGCATAGAAATTCTGGTAGATGACCACGCATACCGTAACCATGTAGGTTACGGAGTATGCCGTACCGCCAAGTGGTGTCATAGACCTTCTCCAGGTCGAGGAACACACCCACGGCATGCTGCTTCAGTAGAAAGGCATCGGAAATATACCCCTCAAGGCGGTTAGATTATCGACACTTGAGCGATGGCGACGAAAACCGCATTGCAAGTTGGACAGATGGTTATGTTTTTCTAGCCACCAATTTAACCGAGCGTTTATCATTCGCTCAAAGGTCTTACAGTTCTACAGTTTTACAGTTACGTCATGTCCAAGAGATAAAAAATGAAGGTACAAGGGAATATGGAAATACAGTAGACTTTAAGTGATAGTCAAATGTTTCAAAAATGGTTGCCTATGTAACGTTTCAGCATTTCATTCTCTTTACATTTTTTTAATTAACATCCTCCAACATTAAGTTAAATCGAACGATGAATTAAATGACGTTCAAATGATCCAAGGGTCCATGGAGCTCAAGTCTTTTCTTTCCGGGGGGATTCGGCACTGTGACCAGTCTTGGTACTTTATGCTCTCAAGTGGGGCATTCACGGAGAAAGGATGAGGTGAGAGGAGACATAGGGCGCCCGTCCCAAGGAGCCATAGCAGTGCAGAGGGCAGGATCCCTACATAGTGCTTATAGTTCCTCAACCTTACCCAGGTAACGAGATTCGAACTCGGGACCTGTTGAACGTGAGGCAGACATGCTACCTCATGCGCTACTGTAGCGCTTCTGTAAGAAGTGGAGATAAAAAGGTTATAAAATGCAATTTTGGTGTTGAAGATTCTGTCTGAACCCAAAAAATTCATGAGGATTCGAGCTTTTGCTCGAAACTTACTCTGCCAGGTTTTCACGAGAGATAAGACGTGGTTCAAAATATGATCATTGAATAAAAACGACAGTTCATGCCTAGTTCTCTAAAAACCACAAAATATCTCCTGACATTGAACAAAACAGCTCTTGGCAACTGCTTTTTGGGACGAGCAAGGATCATTCATTTGGAACGAGGCACAACGGTAAGGAAAGAAATTCAAAGGGGAAAAAAACCGTGTTGAATTCTGAACTTGTATTCTTCCACGAAAATGCTCGGTCACATGCTGCTGCCCACATTCAACGTCTCCTGCAACAATTCATTGAGGTGTTTTTTTGATCATTCAGCGTTTACTCCTGATTATGGTTTTCGTTGGTCTAAAATTAATGAAGAGCCCAAAAAGAACATCACAGGTGAAAGAGTAGTTCAAAGGTTATGAAGCGGTACGTCAAATGTCTGAATATAAATGCAAATATGTTGAATCATTATTTAACGGTTTATTTTACACGTCTATGTCATGAAGCTTTCAAAAATAAAATAGCACTTCTCAATATTTAAAGGAACTTACTTTCTGAATTGCCCTTAACATGAGCGCAATTGTCTAACGTAAACAAAATTTGCTGTAGAAATGTAAGTTTAGGCACCCTCTTGTAAAATTCATAAAACCTTAAATCTTAAAATAAAAGTCTGGCAGTAAAATTATCATAATATCCATAGAGATTATTTAACAGTGTACTATATGGCAAAGTGTGGATGCGTATCTGAAAATATTTGTAACAACGCAGTTGTTTATGCTAGCCTATCATACATATGGGGCCAAGGGGCCGGTCAGTGTAGTACATCCTGTTCAGATGTATTCACAGCAAAGTGCCATACTTGAAATCATGTATAATAAACTAAATGTTGTCACAAGGAGAAGGAAAAGAGAATCAAAATCTCTTTTAGTCAAACGGCTGCAATGGTAATGTGTTTTGTTACTTACATTCTGTCTGAAGAATGAGTGCAGACAACCAGTGAAAGCTTGCGTAAAAACAAAGATATTACGTCACCATTCCCTGTATAGCAATTGAGTCTCTTACAGTGTCCCTTACAGTGAAAATGCAAAACACGTCATACGCTCACTCAGTAGAAAATTAGTATTTAGTGTGTTACAGTTTTGTGTAGAACTAATCTTGAGTTTTACGAACAGAGAAGTTAAATTCCTGCATAAATGCTTTTAAAGAAAAGATCCCTTTTGCAGGTAGAAGGACATATTCTAGAGAACGCTTGAAGTTATAGGATATCGATTCCTTAAGTACAGAAATATATGGCATGTTACGTACGCTGTGCTGATGTTTAGATGGTCGAACTGTACTCTAATACAGTGCGATCCATATAAACCTGAACCATTTCAATAGGCCATAATTTCCCTTTGAAAGTTCGTAGAATGTAGAAATTTCTTTTAATGATCTCAGTGGCTCTGGGAGAATTTACAACACTGACAATTGTTGACAGTTGACAGTCTTAAATATGCAGTCATAACAGTAACCTGCAGTACTCATTACGAGAGCGTGTGTACATTTTGAAAACATATTGGAAGACAAATCCTTGGTAACAACACATCGGGAATTTCGAAGAGAATTTAATGTATGCGATGTTCGGACAAAGGCAACAATTTTATCGCTCGTAAGAAAGCTGGAGACAACTGGTATACTCATTAGTGAGAGTGGAAAACATAGACCACCACTGAATGCAGAGACTGTTACAGATGTTCGCAGAAGGCTATTGAATTCTCCAAACAAATCGTAGCGTCGATTGAGCCAGGAATGAGGGTATTCATATGGAACATGTCAAAGAGCTGCGACTTTACAGAGTGCATATGGTGCAACAACTGAAAGAAGCAGATTATGATAAACGAATCAGTTACTGTCAATTGTTTCAGGGTATTTTATTCCACGTCCAGACATTCTCTCCATAACGTGGTTTACACATGACACATGGTTTCATCTGTCAGGCTACATAAACAAACAGAACACTAGATATTGGGCTGCTGTAAACCTCCAAGTGATCCACGAAACCACACTGCATGATGAAAATGTTGGAGTATGATGCGTGGTGTCAGGTCCCAATTTCTTTGATACAACTGTAGACACTGAAGTTTATATGGGTATCTTCAAGACATTTGAGGAGCAGCTAGATGATATCGAATTGAGATAATGTTATTTCCAACAAGATCAAGCAATGTGCCATACATCTAATGACACATTGGAACATGTAACCAGTTTCTTTGATAATCGATTAATCTCCAAAGTTCTGTGGTCCCCCAGGTCCCCTGACCTGACCTCGCCGGAGTTTTTCTTGTGGGGGTATCTAAAAATAGAGTGTACAAGAATAGGCCACGGACAATTGATGGAATCAATTCTAACCGAAATAAGTAACATTGGCGAGGATACTCTCCGTAAAGCTTCAGAGAATATGGTACGACGAGTACAAACATGTATAGATGCTGGTGGAGGACACTTCCAACATTTTCTCTGAGATGTAAATAGCGTAATATAATCTCCCAATTGTGTATTATATTCTCCCAAACTTGTACGCGTGTCCTATTTTTGGTTCAAATGTTTGGAGTATTGAAATGGTTCAGGTTTATATGGATCGCTCTATATATCCCCGACTTCTCTGATCTCTCTAAACCGAGCGACACAATTGTACTCATTCGTCAGACATGTAACTATTATTTCGCTCTTACAGTAAGCAAGATAATAAGCGAATGTAGCGCTCGTCAGTGATGGTCAATGCGGCTCAACACTCTGTCAGGTACTACCACAGTGTACGACACTGACTGGCACAGTTGTCCAGTGCCTCTCACGTTCTTTTGTTTCATTTGAAAATGAAGAGCTTGAGTTACTCTTTTGACAGTATTTTGTTTGAACTTTCAGCTGAGCGAGATGTCGAATCCTGCACTGAAGTACATAATGCCGTGGATGGATGAGGTGGTTGGCGTCCGACGCAGTATAATGCTGCCTCACACTTTCCCACTTGACATGCTCGATATTACCTTCCCGACGGAGTATGTCACCTACTTCGGCTCCCTGACAACGCCACCCTGTAGTGAGGTCGTCACCTGGATAGTTTCATCCTATGCCCTTAGCGTATCCCCGGCACAGGTGAGTTACTCAAACTGTTCTACTGTCGGATGATTCAACTTGTCATTCTTGTAAATGCACGATAAAGGTTTAGCCTAAAACATTAACTGAAAGCTCGGGAATGTGCCATATACAATTTTAGCTAATTGTTAGACCTGCTAGGAGACCATAAGATTACTGGCCCAGTCAGGATTTGAGGAATTGCAAAAGTTATGTATAAACTTTACGATTGCTGAAAGTAATTTAAGTTATGAAAATTCAGATACGCATTAGGAATACTGACATGAAACTGCATTTCTGGTTTGTGTTTTGCACAGAAGCACGGCATAATTCCTTTATTATAGATACTGTCTGACAAAACCAGAGCTAGGAAGTTCGTACCGCTTGCTGTTCCCTATGCGGGTTACACCGCCTTCTCCTGGCATCCATCAAGTCATAGATAAGAAACGTACAGCGAAGAGGCATTGAAACCGGTTGCCCAGAGAACAAAACATGACATGTGAGACATTCGTAAATGCACATCTATTTATATCATTATGTACAACATACAAATTCTTATATAGTACATATGGGGTTGCCTCTGGCTGATCTCATTATTTAAATAGACACATTGCGACAACATCCAAGCAATTATAACGCGGATTGTAACATTTCCTGATCGAATGTAAAATAATATCCAAATAATAAAATTAATTTCTTAAATATCTGAAGACTCTTACTAGACAAAATGCCAAAGCACGCATTTTACTACATATTTACACATCTGCGGCCGTATTACTAAAAACAATAATGTACCTCTGAAGCCTTTCAAATGTAAAACTCATTTTATGTCCCGTAAAACAAAATTTAGTTGATTGATAATCTTTTTCAAATTCGTTAATGATTTCAGCTAATTTAGTTTCTTGATCTGGCTTCTCTTTTTTCCATGATTGCTGAAGTATCTCACTAAAATGTAAATGTAAATAATGAAGTAAACAAGGGCATGAATAAGTACACAAACAGTTGTACAGCAAATTTAGTTGCTCATCTTTGAAGCACAACAAAGATGCTATTCGAATGTTTTCCTTCCTACCAACGTGCTCTGTGTCATGCAGTTACACCGGCTTTGTAGTAATGAGTTGTATTCTACGGTGAACCTTGCCCTTGCTATTAGCGCTACGTGGTATAGCCATGCCTGGCCGCTCTTACACTGCTAAAGGAAATCGGCACTAACTTCCTAGCTCTGGTTATAAGTAATATCGTTTTTTTAAGAAAAACAATTATTTGAAATGTATTCTGACAAGATTCTATGGTCTTGAGATATCATTCAGCGAGGTTTGTTATCCCTCGATAGTACCAGTCTCTGGTTTTTGATATGAAGAACTCGGTCACACCCATTTGCACTGATTCAATGCTGTCAACATAGAAAATGGGCCATGGATTAAAAAGGTGATAAGCTGAGGGAACGAGATCAGGGCTGTGTGCTGGGTGTGGCTGTAGTTCGATTCCTCCTAATTCCTGATTTTTTTCGCATGGTTGTTCGTGCAGTATGGGGTGTTGCATTGTCCTGTTGCAACAGAACTCTATTTGCGCTAGCTAATGCTCATGAACTCGTTCCAGTTGTTGAGAACAAAGATCCGCATTAATCACCCACCTCGAAAAATGTAGCAATTTTTTATATTAGGAGAGAGTAGGGTAATGGCACTTAAGAAAATTTGTTTAGCAACCTTAAGTATAATTACAGAAATCATTTTAGAAACAATAAATTGCAAGTTACATGAATAGGCTCTAGAAACGAATACAAATCAACACATTTATTTAAACAAGAAGGCATGAAAATAAATATAAAAGATTGGGTCGAGCGGTATTGGCCGCTGTGTGCGGTTAACGGCGCTCGAAAATGAATAAACCAATTATATATTTCTTTATCAAATAATTGTATTTATAATTATCAGGTGTGTCAGCTCCACTGCATTCCTCATGTACCCATTCAGAGTAGGAGATACAATGGAACCGCAGTTCGTTATTTTCTCCAAAATAAAAACTATATATTTTGACACATGTTCCAAATCAAGTTCGTCATCTTCACATACATTTAATTAGTTGATAGAATCTTCGTCACTGGAGCTATCAGGCCAATTGATTTTTTCTTTCCGTTTTTCCTTTCTTGGGATTCTTCTTTTCGGCCTTTTTGGTGCCATTTCTTGTGGTTTCAATGTTTTTGTGCAACCTTTTAGGGATCGCCGCCTACCTGCTTCCTGCAGATGTTCCTTCACTGGAGAGGATGTTAGAATCTGGGACCTCATTTTCTTTGGCTGTCGTCGAGTGGTCATCTTGGAAGCATTTGAGGGTTCCGTAATGGAGGAAATATCTTCGACGGAAATTTTGGGCGTTTATGGGTCTCTAGAGATAGATGTGATTAGTGAGGAAGGGAAAGGCCTAATTCTGCTAACTGGAACAAAGAATTGGTAGAGCACTCTGATATTGTTGGTTCAGTGGTGGTAGAACTGGTTGTTGCTGTCCAATACATGCGTTTCTTGATGAGTAGATCCACTTGGCGATGTTTCATGATCTTCGTCCGCAACAGAAAGCGCCTGTTATTCTCTGGTTGCTGGCCTATCGGTATTTGTAAGTTTTCTGCGACCATAAAATCTTTATCACTGAATTCATATGGGTTGAGAGAGCACATACTAATACACTGAAATCCATGAACTGCTATTTATTTGTATTTTTGTATAAGATTAATGGAAAGTAACAAATCCCATATCACGTTAAGTGATGCGTTGGATAACATAATTATAACATTCAAATATGTGTTGGACAATGGCAGTCCCCTGGTGAGAATAGAATTAAGCGCCATTACCCGCCGACGACATGTTGGATTTATCATGAGAAGCACGCTTCAAACACAGCATCACAAGATCAATTAAAGTATAAATTGTTAGCCATAAATAGCGACTCTCAACTTATGTGCTTTATAAAACATCTTTAGAACTGTATTTAGTGTTACATTGTAATGATCTTGGTGTATCTTCATTAATAAATTCACACAAAACACGCTTCTTCTCAACAAACCCGCATACACTCTCTACGGCCACGATACTCCCGTTACCCCGACTGTCCGCTAGATGTCAGTGGTATATGCAGGATCTGCAGAATCATTGTGGCTCAAGAATATTACATGAGCGCCATTGTCAGCTGAGCTTCCCCTATATTTATTTTGAGGAACCAAAATTAAACCAAATTCTTTAAAAAAAAATTGAAACTCATTAAACCAAGGATGCTAAGTATCTTTATTCAAAACATAGCAATATTTTATTTTTAGGTTAGAAACATCGTACACATTTTTATATTAAAATTTTTCAATTTTTTATGTATAAAACTTTTAATTGTTTATGTAATTATCTATATGAGCAGATTTCCTTTAAATGCCAAAGTTTAGTTTACTATTATTTTTATCATCTTTAGATCTAGAAAAGGAAGCCCGCCATTAATTTCAGTTTCTAACGTTAATTGTACAGCTTTGTCTTGTAAATTTAGAAGTGTTAAAGAATCATTTATGTGTTTATCAGGAATAATATAAATTAATGTTTTAACTATGAATTTTCATTTTTCCAGCTGGAAAAGTTTCGACGTCTCAGTGCAGTGGACTCCAGCATGGAAAATAACTTCAGGCCGGTTCAGCCTCTTAACGGAAGATCTGTGTTTTACGTCAGTTAGTTGTTAATTTAGTGATTATTTATTGTTATGTGGTGCTATTTAAGTTAATAATTACAAGACACTGTGATACAGCGATGGACATCTCGTGCTATAAAGGTGCTAATATGTTTTCTAAGGGGAAACCATGTAGGAAATACGATAGTTGTCTGAATATATCGGGTGGGCGGCGTACGGCCGAACGGCGTGGTTGAGAGTAAATATATGACTAGAGTAGCTACAAAATAAGAATGAACATGGGCTGAGCCAATACGGTTATCCTACTGTGTTGGTGTTGCCAGTTCCACGGTAAGCGCGCGACAGAGATAGAAGATATATCTTTCTTTGTCTCAACCTAGCAAGTATCATACAGATACTGAGTTGTGCAGTGATACAATGCTGACAGAGAAGTTCACTTAATATTTCAGCATGTGTGTGACAACATATAGAATGACTATCGCATAATCTGAACCTTAAAACCTTGAACTAGAGAACAGTTCGGTTACGTAACTATCGTTCATATGCACACAAAACAAAATTATTCATATTAGATGTGTTCTACGAAATAAGGTGTTTATTAAAGTGAAACAAACTAGTGACATTTCAACGATTTGTGAATATAGTTTCTATTTTAATGATGCCATATTTGTATACCGTCTGCAATGGACTTAAAACCAATTTCTGTTTCATCAAAATACATAATAAATACGGAAGATATGAATGTGTATTTATGAAGCAGTTTTACAACATGAATTTCATGTACTAATGCTATGCATTGTGCACAGAAATTTTAGTCTTGCAGCAACAATATCGCTTCTTTCAAGCAGAAATTTGCGACCATCATTGGTTCTCCTATATTTGAACCCAAGAGATTTCAGAATATTATACATAGAAGATACAGAATCCGTATATTATATTTTCCCCTCATTAAATTGGACAGCCTTTTGGCAGTTGGATATTTACCCTTGTCATATAAATTATAAATTGCTCTACGTGAAACACAATTTTGAAAATTTTCTAAGTTGGTAGCACGTTTTTGCTGTTCGACGTTTTCCTGGAGATCTAAATATGAAAACGTGTCCTAATTTGGTGAACTGTTTGCCTTCTTTAACAAAGTTCGTCACAGAATGAGCACTCACGTGACAAGCTTGTAACATTAATTCTTGACTCTGAGCGAAATTTGTACTTTCGAAAGTGTCATTAATTGACATCTGTTTGAAAAAGGAATACACATTAACAAGAATATTTGTAGCCTATTTATGTAAAATCTTATGAGTTGTATCGCAGTTACTACTAGGCGCACCAGTACTGGACTTGCTAAGCGGTGTATTTACTAACTTTGAAAAGCACGTGTGCACTCTTGAAAGATCACCACTTTACTGAATGCAGGGTACAAAATGCAACTGCAGCATAGCACGTGTGTGCTTTGATTGATAGACAGTTAATAATTCTTTTCTTTCTAGTCAGGCGCCTTATCTCCCCATATCTCCGCAACCAGAAGTCTTACAAACATGAGGTTTGGACATGTCGCGAGGTCTACCCGAAATTCCGAAAACTCCGGCCTCTATCAACCCGGGAGCGATGGAAACTCCGGGATTATTTCCTTGGAGCAATACCTTGAGTATAAAATGCCCCCCCCCCACTCGACAACAACGTCAAGACGGGTAGAAGTGGATACCCACTTACGCGCGTCAACCCCGCAGTTAAGACTATCGAAAAACCTCGGTGGGGCCGCCTGGTGATCTAGCACACCTTCTACTAGCTCTGCAGGCAAGTACCCGGGACATTTTAGGCAACCTTCTGCCCCCTCCGGGCGGCCGAGGCCTGGCCTGAGGTACCCGATCTCCCGCGGGCAACGGGAACACACTGCCCCCTCGAGTCCAACCCAATCCGAACAACTCCCATTCAGGGTGGGGCCCGAGGTTCCTCTAGTAACGTCAGAGGTACCACGAGTGCTAAGAGACCGCAGCTTTCGCACCACAGCAGCTGAAGGGAACGGATCCCCTCCCTTACGGAGTTTGGACAGTAATCCTCAGAAAAAAATAGCTCTGTAACATGGGAAACACAAAGTAGTTCTTTAATTGATATCTTTAGAGCGCGCAAAGAAATTAGCCACATGCTTCTGCAAAGCGAGCCAGTATGCGTGCTTAACTGTACAACGTTACACGCAACGCATTGGCTAGTAGCGATAGAACAACCACGCTTAGCCCCACCTTATGCTTATTCCTATTTTGTAGCTACCTTAGTCTAAGTTATACTTTCTACATGGACTCAGTGTAGATACTACGTCGCTCTTGACCACATACCTGTCGTTGCAGCATCCCTTCTCTTGGGGGTATCAATAGATCCATCACATTCTCTGATTTATTTAATAATTTGAAGTCCTTATGTTAGTATGTTAAAACTAATTTACGCTACAAACTATACGTCCTGTTGTCCCACCGCCGACACTGCCGCACTCCATGAAACCAGTTTCGCCAACAATGGCTCTGCGAATTGTCAACACTTGGAAGTTTCAGGACATATTCTGATCTTTGTTTTATAAACAGTATTCGTTCTCTTGTTTTGAATATGTTGGAATGGTAAAATCAGACACAGAAATTCAATGGCATAGTCGGGATTTGAGCCACGAACCCTCTAGTCCTCATTACATTGCTCTAACCACTGAGCTGTCATAGCAATATACCAGCACGACTACAAGGGGATCTCAAATTCATATAACTGCCTTACGGCTTTACAGTTCAACCAATGTTTAGGCCAATCAATAGAAATCTGACAACCAGTGGTTTACCGCGAAACATGAGAATCAGTTGAAAAATTAAATGTCATCCTGGCATGTTGTCATGGTAGTCCAATGGTTAAGAGCAACCGATTGGAGAGCGGGAGATCCGTGGTTTAAACCGCGGCTATTGCCATGGAATGTTTCCGTCTTATTTGACATTTCCAACCCTTGCCTTACCTTTTCATCTATTTGTAAACAGATACAAACTTAAATGAACACTGGGATCATATTCAGGCCCATCCACAATGAAAATTAAAGATAAACCTAACAAGCACAGAAGCTTATTTCATATTACTCTAAAACATGTGTTCACGTAAGTTGACGTCACAAAATTTTTAGCGTAAACATAAAAGTTTGTAAGCTCCAACCTTTTATATCTACATCAAACGTAAGAGAGCGATTTTCATCACGTGATCATCCCCTGTAAGTCGCTTTATGTAAGATCAGGGACCAGAATCACTGCGATATCTATTAAATTCTCACCAGAATATGTTGCGATATAGATGAAGGTTTTTCTGTGAGTTAAAAATCATTTAATGGAATAGTTACCTCTTGTTTACTTGTAGATCGAAGTACATTAAAGGTGAATGCGATATTTGGTATGACAAATTTAACCCCACCCTCTGCCAGCGTGGCCGGCTCTGTTCCTGGCGCATTATCTCTAACCACAGGATTGAATTATACTTGGAGTCACCTAAAATATGGCCGGGTAACATCACAGTCAAGATGTTCATGTCTCACTAGCCGAGCAATGCTTCGTGGAGTTTACCCGCCAAAATATATATATAATAGAAACATAAAATATGAAAAATATTCGTCTATTGTCTCTAACATATGCTCCGATATAAATCTGCTAAAAGTTGTTAATTTTAAGGACACGTGATTCACGCGTTTCTATAGCAGACCGAATTATACATATTTGCGTTCCTTTTTGTACCATTATTGCAGTGAATGGCTTAATTTCACATCGATTGCAAGTTATTCATTGGTTCGTTTCTTATGCATATGAATTGCTTTTCATAGAGCACTTATATTGGCTGCCTGGAGTGAAATGTTGGTTACGGAGCTAAATATACGAGGGCTGTTTAATAAAGAATGATCATAATTTTTTGCACTAAAATTCAATCTTATTATATTCTGATAGCTTAATGTGAAACAAACACGCAGTAGTAGATTCATTATTGTAAATCCTAGTTCCCGCCTGTGAGAACAAGACAATTTCAGACATGTTCAGTATCGTCTACCATAGCAATGGAGGAAACACGCGAGGACCAATGTGCGGCTTTGAAATTCTGCTTTCGTCTCAACAAATCTTCAGTTGAGGCCTATGGAGAGTCTATTCCTTCCTAAAGCATAGCTCGACGGTGGTTTAAAATGTTTAAAGAGGGGATACAACCAATTTCAAAGGAAGGTGGACCCGATGCTCCAGTTACTACTCTTACATCAACTGCAGTTGATGCAACTACAGTTACATCAACACTGCTGCTCCCAGTGTGAAAGAGGATCAACCTTAAGATCACTTTCTGAAATACTGAACATTTCATTGGGTGCCACCCACACAATGGTGACAGAAACATCGCAGATGAGACGTGTTTGTGCGTGATGGGTTCCAAGACTGTTGATTTCCAAACAAAAGGACATTCGCATGCAGGTCTGCATGCAGCTAAAGTTGATGTTAGAGGAAGAACCGGTATTTCTTTCAAACGTAATCACTGCTGATGAAACTTGGCTACATCAATTTGATCCTGAGAGCAAATAGCAAAGCTCAGTGTGGAAATCTCCTTCATCACCAACCCCCAAAAGAAGCAAAAGCGGTTGCTTCTGCTGGGAAAGCTATGGACATCTCATTCTTTGATATTCATGGAATGGTTTATCAGCATGTTGTACCTGCACACACATCAGTGACTGGTCAATACTACAGGGATGTCCTGAAAACATTGCAAGTTCATGTCAGGCGCAAAAGACCACATTTCCGTGAAGCAGGCTGGATGCTCCTCCACGATAATACACGGCCGCATATTGTTGCTGAATATATAGTAAAAATCAACGTGAAGTGCATCCCTCACCCTCCCTATAGTCCGGATTTAGCACCATGTGACTTTTTTCTATTCCCTAACTTAAAGAAACGCCTTCGTGGGAGGCATTATCCATCATCAGAAGCAGTAGTGAAGGATCTCTCAAACAATGGTTTCCAACATGTCTTTGAAGACTCACAGAAACGCTGGGACAAGTGTATCGCATTCAGAGGAGACTATTTTGAGAAGGACCATCAAAATTATGAGGATGAGTAAAGGTGCGTTGACAAAAAAATTGTGATCATTCTTTATTGAACAGCCCTAGTAGTATTAAAATTTAGCGGAATTGGTTGACTTTTATGCACATTGGTGTATAGTTGAATAAATTAAATTGTATTCATAAAGTGTGTACAAGATTTAGCATGACCACTACCAGAGCTACTGCTACCACTAGTAGCTACTATTATTGCTACTAAAAGCGAGTAGATGTCCCAACTTGTTGCCATTTGTCATCTACTCTCCTTTAATTTTCACCTAATTTAAACGTTTTAACTATTGGTAACCAGCATCGATTTTAACCTTACAATGCATTACGTCGGTTCTTTTCAATCTTTCAAAATTAATCTACTGAAGTATCATTTTAATATTAAGGATAGACAAAATTTCACTTTAACCACTGTATAAATAAAATGGGGATGCAGCACTGAAAACCCCAAAACCAGCTATTTTCAACCAATCTTGCTGAGATTTTTACCACTTAGATCTGATGCATAGTAGACACAGATTTCAAAATTTGTTTTTTTTTATCTCCAACAGTTTCTGGGTAATTAATTAGTGAAATTCAAAATTTGGGTAAAATTCAAACCTCTCGACGCGATGAAAATTTACAAAATTTTAATGTTTCTATTTCTAAAAGTATTAAGATGGTTATGAAGAAAATATCTATCATATGAATTTCCTATACTGCCTTTAGTTCCAGAGTGTTAAGAATAAGGTATGGAGCAAACAAAAAACCAAAAAATTATTAAACCTTTGATTTTATATATCAATAACTTCAAAAGTATAATGAATATTAAAAATTCATATGATAGAAACCTTTATTTGCGTTCTAAGCGAAAGGAATACAAGCGATATGGGTAAATTGGTAAAATGCAGAATAGAAGATATAGAAAAACAGGAAATATGGGGCAGTCTAGAAAATATGAAAGCATTACAATTTTACAAACAAATAAAAAGAAATTGGGTACGAGAAGCATATGTAGATTACTGCAATAAGCAAGAGAGAGAAGGGTTAGCATGGATGAGAACAGGAAGAATATTTCTAAGAGGGATAAGAGGTAGGGAAAATGTAATTTGTGAATTGTGTGGGGGGAAAGAAAGCATATAACACTGTAACAGAATGCGAGGCGGTTACAATGTGCAGAAAAAAAGGGTTGGGAGTAAAATAAGGTAAGAAATATTGGTGAGTTCTTGTAGAAAGTAAAAGAAAAATGGGCCATAAATGTAAAGACTATAAGAAAGGAAGAAGAAGGTAAGAAAGGGGCTAATTAAGTAACAAAGAGGCATGGAGGTTAAGAGCTACCTGGCAGAGTAGAAGAGCAGGGTGTCATGTAAGCCAAGTAGCAACAAGGTAAACACAAATAAATGTAGCATAAAGTTGTAAATTGTAAAATTTTGGAATGTGCACAATAAAAATCTAATCTAAAGAACATGTGTTGAAAGTGTTAGAGGGACTAAATCAAATCTGCATCGTGTGGAACATTTTGAATGACAAAACATTGTTGAATAAACTATAACTGAGTAAGTAAAATTTTAAAATCCAAAACATTTTCCTTCTGAGTTACATACCTTGAAGCAGACTAAAACCCTCCAGATAGGTAACCCTCCTGCCCCTTCCTTTTCTCTTCTGCAGCAGTTTTCTTCAATTTTAGTTTCCTTCTGGGTGTTTTAGAAGTTACCTTCGCAGTAGTAACTGAATGAAGTAAGCGTAATTGGTCCTTCCCTTGGCTAATTTTTAGAGATGCTGGTGAATTCTCAGTATCCATTATGTCTGACTGCTGCTTGAATGAGGCAGAACAACCAAAATTGAATTCACTGATGGCTGATGTCACAGCAGCTGCAATGGCCTTCTTTTGACTGGCAGATAATCTGGATGGTCCTGGTTCATTTACACATTCAGGGGCAGGCCCACACAAGTTTCAGTAGTTTTTAGCATATATACAATGGAATTCACTATTATCCAAGTTAGGTTTCCAGCGTTTTATTACTAAGCCTGACCCCTTTTTAGAACGTTTAGAGGGTATTTTGTCCTTGATACGTGTATCGTTTAGCCTATTAATGATCCTATGTGCACAGTCAACAAAAGGTCTGTTGTTTCAAAAAATGTTCTACCTATAACCTATATAACAGTTATATGACGTTTAGATGTATAAAACACCTTTATAAATGTTAAATGACACACTAAAACTCATTGATTATGTACAAACAGTATGTAGTTTAACGAGAAGCACAAGAAAATCACCACAAAGTTAGAAACTCACACAAAATCAAAATATAAACATTACTATTTGCTTGCAATGTTTCCAGCCAGTGTTTTGTTTCCATGGTCCCACAAATAGTACAAAATAACCATCATACCAACACACAAAATTCCACCAGAAATTTTGCCCGCTAATTTCAAATATGTTAATGAATTTTCATTCAATCGAACTAAAATAACATGTGAATCAAGGGGCCGGTATACACGTGCGCATGGGCAATTTAAATTGTCGTGTGAGGGTATTTAAATGCCTTAAACTCATAAATTTAGTTGAATTACAATACCATAAGGTTCAAAGTAATTTTTTTTTTTTTTTTTTTTTTTTTGTAATTTATGTACTCCAACATTAAGTCATATCGGACGATGAATGGAATGGGTGAATTGGTGCTCCAATGAACCCAGGGTCCATAGAGCTTAGAGTTACCTGACATCCGTCTTTCAGGATAAGGGAAAATCCCGGAAAAATCCTTATCCAAGTAACTCACCCTGACCGAGATTCGAACTCGGGATCTCTTGAACGTGAGGCAGATACGCTACCACCACGCTACCGAGGCGGGCAAAGTATCTTATTAGCTCAAAAACAAAAGTATTATTTTTCCCATATTTTTAGCGAATTTCGGTGCTGCATTCCCTTAACCTTACAATGCATTGCGTCGATTCTTTTCAATCTTTTATCTAACAATTACTTGTAAATAATATAAATTAACCTACTGAAGTAACCTTTAATGCTAAGGATAGATAAAATGTCCCTTTAACTACTGTATAAATAAAAGACAATCTCTATACCTACATTTACATCGGTTCCCTACAAACGACTAGCCAACATCGATTCTCTCGTATTAGGTATTAGCCAACGATGTTTGTGACATGACCTTGGTGTAAATAGTCATATATTCCAAATTAATTATAAAAGTGTCAAGCCTTTTTAATGATTAGGAAAAGTGTCGGATAAAATATTTTATGGTACAAGTCTTATTTATACATTCATGGAAATTAACAAACCTTCCACTCGTCATTTTTACTTATTTTTAACTTCACTAACTTCCACTATTCTAATGAATACTTTGCCCAATCTTTCCTTACATATCAGTTAACACTTATTGATTCAGTAATACTAAAAGCTATTTGGCTTCAATATTTTTACCATTAACTTTAACCACTATTTCTATAATATCTTAATCTTCAGTACTTAAATATCAAGTAATTGTTTCACTTTGTTTCTTAATTGCATAACGCTCAATATTTCTTTTCATTTTTACTTATTTTTAACTTCACTAACTTCCACTATTCTACTGAATACTTTGCCCAATCTTTCCTTACATATCAGTTAACACTTAAAGTTCCACTCTTTCGCAGATCCACTGCCTAGATCTGAACTCTGCTCATATACGAATGCATTTGTGTAGCACTTGATTTATACCAATAAGAAATTGACTCTACAGAAAAATGGATAATAATGAGATTCTGCCAACATTAAAGAAACAGAAACTATTGGAAAGCAGCAACATCGGCTATACATAACCTCATTGTCACTTGGTCATTTCACAGCCACGAGCTGTTTCACACTTTGCGATAGGCTGAAGTTTATGCTTCCGTATGTCATTGTGAATGTCAGTACATCCCGTAAAGTTAACGTCATTGGGCCGTATTCATAGTTATCACTTTGGTCTAGACTACCTTCCGACTAACTTGGTCCGGACCAAAGGCGATCTAACTTTTCAGTATTCATAGACGACAAAAAGCCTCGGACCAAGTAAAGCCGTGGACCAGCGTGGAGTAAATGTTACAGGACGTAGAAAGGTTCTTCTGCGCATGCGCGAGTCCCATAGTGTGCTAAACAAACCACAGTGTACGTACAAGTTTATAAATCTCGGTGGTAGTTTCGCAGCTGTTTCTTAATCATTCTTAACGGTTGCTGCTGCTGTTTGAGGTTCGGTAACAAAGTTTGGTGTGCTGTGAATATGGATAATATGAAGAAGCGTGGTATCAATTGGTCAGAGGAAGACCAATGTTTTCTCTAGTCCAAAAAAGAATGAACATTATAGAAAATAAATCCGTGTCGACGAACACAAATAAGTGAAAGGAGGAGGCATTGAGAGAAATTCATAACGAGTTTGCCGATAATGCAGCTTACTGATGCAGGTCAGCAGTGTTGTCTTGATATCCTCCTCTTGCATAATACCGAAGTGCTGTTAGGATTTGAGTGTCAATTGGGATACTCAGGCCTCGGTTATCCTCCTTGACGTAGGTACAGTTAGGACGAATCATTTCTATCAGTTTTCTGACGTTCGCTTTACTAAACCTGTATCTGCTTTTGAAGTTTAGGTCGTCGTACTTCACAATAATTTCTATTCTTGGAAGATAAGTTTTCCTCCGTCGTCTTATTTCATGAATTCTACGCACTACAGCTACATTCGTCACTTCATCGTAGTCCATGTTACAAAGACAGTCCGTCTTTAATCTACCCCTGGGAGGTGGACCAAAATTTGAGCCGGAACAACATGTTTGTTCCACGGACTATCGCTAATCCCGGTTTATGAATAAGAAAGTCGATGGTCCACCGTTAGTCCACCGTAAGTAGCAAGTTGGTCCGGACCAAGTCTGACTATGAATACGGTCCATTAATACTTAATTTTCATTGTGATTGGCCCCTTGGTTCAGTAAGGCAATGTCATAATTTGTAAAGCATGTATTTTTCAGACAACTAAGGTAAACTTATGAAAGATTATATTAAGAACCTTTAAATCTACGGACGCTTTATGAATTCATATTAAAATGTATCACGAGTATGTTATACCTCAATTTGTACATATCATGTAATAGAGGTTTTTCACTACATTGTTGTTTAATATAATATGGCATCCTAAATAAATTTATGTGAAATGTTGATGTTCTATTGTTAATTAATAGGTAATATGGTCTCTAATTACTGTCATCACCATCATCGTTATGAAACGCAATAATTCAGTTTCACATTACACCAGTTTCACATTACTCGATGACAACAATGTAGCTGCCACGCACCGAGTGGAACTATTAAATTTACAATATGACGATTTATTGAAGGACAAATGTATACACAAGAAATACTTGGCTGATTTTTACAAGAATATCCCCAAAACCAGATTTTCGAGGTTGTATTCACTTGCCGCACCCCGAAGTACCTTGTCGGATCACAATCTAACATGTAGCCTTCGATTAGAAACTTTCCAGACATTACGTCCTGACATTTATAAACTAGTTAAAGAAAAACGAAACAGAAAGTGTCGGAAAATGTCCACATAATTTTGTTCTGAATGGGCCTCCTCTAATTTGCAGAGAAAATCACTTCATGTTTTATTTTATTTAATTTATAATATGCCTGATCTTCAGATAAACTACGAGTTGAATTTTTATATATTTTCTCATAGCACAGAGTCAAATTGTAATTGTTTATAAACTGTGACCAATTGTGTCATTAAAGCAGTCAGCATTAATACGAGTGATGATCCACAAAGACTGAGAGTGATCTTTTTTCACAGATATTTATTACTGCAATTCAATGTTTACATGATCTTCTTCAAAGCAGTCTCCTACTACTTCAGTGCACTTTTTATAGCGTCTCTGCCAGTCCTTGAACACGGGCTGCAGACCATTCTTTGTCAGGTCCTTGAGATTCGCCTCACTTTTCTGAGCACTGCTTCAGAGTTCTCAAATCGAATACGCCTAAGCTTTGATTATCACCGATGATGAGTCATGGCTGCATCATTATGATCCTGAAGGAAAACAAGCCAGCACAGTGTGGAAATCGCCAGGTTCTCCAACACCAAAAAAGGCAGGGAAAGTGATGGTGATCACATTTTTGACTGTAATATAATGATTTATCAGCATGCAGTTCCCCCTCACACTACTGTTACAGCAGCATATTACACGTCAGTATTGGCTACACTGAGGAAGCACATTGCAAAGAAACGGCCTGAGCTTTCTCGGACTGGGTGGCGACTTTATCATGACAATGCACGGCCTCACGTCGCAAATCAAGTCATGCAGTTTATGTCTCGTTTCAACATTACCTGTGTACCACATCCACCTTATAGCCCAAATCTTGCACTCTGTGACGTTTTTTTATCCCCATCACTAAAGGCAAAGCTTAGAGGTATTCGATTTGAGGACTCTGAAGCACTGCTCAAGAAAAGTGAGGCGATTCTCAAGGACCTGGCAAAGAATGGTCTACAGCACATGTTCAAGGACTGGCAGAGACGCTATAAAAGTGCACTGAAGTAGCAGGAGACTACTTTGAAAAGATCATGCAAACATTGAATTGCAGTAATAAACATCTGTGAAAAAGTCAGTCTCAGTCTTTGTTGATCAGCTCTCGTATTACAACATCCAAGATGTAAGTTGTACATATTTTTAATACCCGATATGTTTGCTGTGTTTCCTACGCTGTCGGAACCCCAACACATCAGTTTTCTTCCCCTTGGGCAGCAGAAATCAGCCGGTGACGTTACACGCTAACCAGCCTTTCGTTCGGGGACATATTTGGTGGTTAGCATAGCTGACGGAGCTGACGTCACACCGCCACTAGCTGTCTTCCCCTACATTACACTTTGTAATAGCTTTCAGAGGTTCAGCATTCAGGGACGTCCTCTACAGTATCAAAACAGTAGGAAAAGGTGTTTCCTTCGTTTACACCAATGATTTAATTCAGTTAAATTGTCCGCTATTTCATATATGGTTGTTTGCAGTGTAGAAAATAATATTTAATAATTTTTTGTGCGCTAATTGCCCTGTGTTTTGTTGTTTATTGCGAAACCCTAAAGGTACAGGTATAGGTATCGTATGAGTAAATAGACTAATATACATTACCTGTATAGACATGCAGACGGAAATGTATCAGAAGTACATGAATTTATCAGAACGATATTCCAAGAGACAGTTGCCTGTTCACGAATTCACCAAAGCTTGAGATACCAGGAGAAGTATTAACTGTTAAAAATGGAGCTTTTCGTGATGTGAACATAAACTCATCAGAACTTACATTGAAAAATGTTGCACATGAACATCTTTAGCTGTATTTTCTACGTATATCTTCGTACCTTACAGAATTGTGCCAAGTTCCTTAATTTCGTAGAATGTACCTTGTTCACTGATGAGGTTGGTTTACTCGTGTCTTCAGTTGTCATGATATGTGCATACCTATGACCGGATCTATAACAAACCATGAGGTACAGAGGTTGTGTCTAAACGTTCGGCATGGAATCATTCCTATCATATTACTGCTCCATATTACCTTCTTCTATGCCAAAATACAGAGACATATCTACAGTTTCTCAAAAATAAGTTGTGCCAGTGGTTTTTACACGATGGTACGCTAGCTCATTTTGAGCACAGTAAGTAATTTCTTGAATGATAAATTTCAGCAAAAGTGGATCGGTTGAGGAGGGTTCATTACATGGTCTACTCTTCTTCTACTATTAATCTGGTGAAATTCTTCAATTAAACTCCCTGATTTATGAGGCTCTTGTCCGGAAAATTGACACTTTCACAATATTGAATTTCACGAAATATGAAACAAACCAGGAATTTGTCGCAGAGTACGCAATAACATGCAAGATAGTGTCAGAAGTAAGCCACTTTGAACAATTATTTTAGTTAACTGATGAAAATTAATGATTTCTTTACACTAGCCGTATATAGGCCAAAGTTTTTGATAGAGTCGACATGAAAAACTCAATATCACGGCCGGGACTTGAACCACGGATCTCCCGGTTCCCGTCCAGTCGCTCTAACCCATTGAGCTACCATGGTCAACGTGCCGTCATTACATTAAATTCTCCATTTGACTCGTATATTTCCCCGGTAAACCACTACGGGCTCCCGCATCCGAGATACACCGTTTGTGGCGACTTACTATCGTAAGTACTTGAGTCCCAGGCTTCATCATTTAACTCTTATTATTTAAGTTAATTGTTGGAAATTAATCATTTCTTCACACTAGCCGTATACAGACCAAAGTTTTTTATAGAGTCGACATGAAAAACTCAATACCACGGCCGGGACTTGAACCACGGATCTCCTGGTTTCCGTCCAGTCGCTCTAACCCATTGAGCTACCATGGCCAACGTGCCGTCACGACATTAAACTCTCCATTTGACTCGTATCTTTCCCCGGTATACCACTAGGGGCTCTCGCATCCGAGATACACCGTTTCTGGTAACTTACCGGAAGATCCATAGTTCAAGTCCCGGCCGTGGCATTGAGTTTGTCATGTTGACTCTATCAAAAATACTTTAAAAAATTTTCGTAAACCTTAAATTTTTAACTCAGAAACAAAGGATTTCCAGTCGCATGTTAACACGAATGTTGATGGTAGGAGGGTGTACCAAAAATATTTGATACCAATGAAAATACAGCCTGTACAAAACTGCTATATATTTATTCCTTAAGATAGCTGCACTTTTAAAGCTTTAGAAAATATTGTGACTTTGTGGGTTCGTGAAATAATAAAACGAAGTTACGAAACACAAAAACTGGACTTTATTTTCCTAGCAAACACATTCGTCACATTACAATTTGCTAGCTAACCTTAAAACTGTTTATTTTCTCTCTAACAACTACTCTCATCTGTCTCTCACTTCCGGTAACGATCGGCCATCATTTTTCTTCGGCTTCGCGAGCCTACCACCAGGGTGACACTGCTCCCTCCTCAAGGCTGGTCGTCCCGAACAGCGCCTTCGTAGCGGGCCAGGCGATCCAGGTGTACCACCAACATCTTTCCTCGCGATGTTCCGAGGTGAAGTCGTACTCCTGCTGCCTCTGAACCCCACCTGCTGTTTGGCCTTCCGGTCGCGCCTGCGCCGTCACTATCACTTCGCTCCTCGCGGGGACAACCACGTCTTCGCTCAAGACGACCCTGCCAATTCCAAGGCGCTCTTCTGGTTGACGGAGTATAACCTATTCTCCGTTGAGCCTCAGAACCTTCCTGCCGACGTCGACCGTCGCCTCGTGGCTCCTGAGGGCATCCAGTCCCAGAATCAACTCCACAGCCACCTTCGCGACGAACATCCACAGACGCACGGCACTCCGTCCCAAGTTCAGCTCCAGCAGGGCCTCCTTCTGCACAGGCATGGTGTCGCCCGATGCCGTCACAAGCTGGTATGGTCGGCTCGGTTTCCTCGTCGGCAAACCCTTCGCCACGTCAGGTCTGATGATGGTCACGGCCGCCCCGGTGTCCACCAGCACGCGGCACGGCTTTCCTCTTACCCAGCCGTCCACGATGAGGTTGTCATCCATCCGCCGGCTGACGGCGCGGATTGTCACTCGAGGGGATGGTGGTAATGGCGCCGACGTGCCCCTCTCCACGACGGGCCTTACTCGTTTTCCGGCTGCTCTTCCTGGTGTGGGCAGTCTCTCCGCAGGTGTCCGGGCTGTCCACACCCCCAACACAGGCCACTAGGTATTCGCCGGCGTCCTTCAGCTGGTCTTCTGTCTCCGGCGTAGCGGACACTCCTCGTTCTCGACGTCGGGATAGATGCTACCTTGGCTGCCTCCATCCTTAATGCCGCTGTCAGCGCCTCGTGGATGTTTTTATAATCGCCGAACATTAGGCGCTGACGAATCTCCGTGTCCCGTACCCCGTCAACAAAATTGTAGGCGGCTTCCCGGGATACGAACTCCAGTAGCAGGTCAACCAAGGCCTTGCTAGCCAGCTGCTCGATCGCTATGGCGAACTCCTGCAGCGTCTCCCCCGGCTGCTGTGACCTTGCCTTTAGCTGGCTGCGGTATGCTGCGGCTAAGCGGTGGTTCCCGAAGCGATTCTCCAGGGCCTCCCAGATGTCCTTGGGCGCCGCCGTCGTCTGCACCGCGTATAGGATTTCCGCGGCCCGTCCCTGGAGGCTGGCTATTAACTGTGTGGCCTCCTCCTCCGGTGACCATCTGTTGTGCTTGGCCACTGTGTCGAACTGGCGGCGGAAGACCTCGAATGTTGACGCGCCGTCATATTTCGGAGGTTTGACGCGCGCCGATGTTGTGTCGCGTCCCGGTGCGTCAGCCTTCAAATCCTTCAGTCTCCTGCCGACGACGTCCTCCACCATGGCGTTCAGGGACTTGACGCTGCTGTCGGCCTTTCCCTCCAGGTTGTTTACGCGGTTCGCGAGGTCTTCGACATCTTCAACCATGGCGTTCAGGGACTTGGCGTTATTGTCGGCCTTTTCTTCTAGGTCATTGAAGCGGTTCGCCAGGTCCTCGACGCGCTCGTCCACTTGGCCCATCCGTTTGCCCAGCTCCGTCACGTCATCCCTCACGCCGGCCAACTGTTCCTCAAATTTGGCGGCGAGGACCTCGTTCGCCTCCTTCATTTCCGTGGCCAGGCTGTCGTTCGCTGCCTTCATTTCTGTGGTCAATTCGGTCTTTATTTCTTTCAACTCTGCGGCCAGGTTGTTATTTGCCGCTTCTGTTTTTGTTGTTAACTCGTTCATCTTCGCGGCCAAGTTGTTATTTGCCGCTTCCGACTTCGCTGTTAATTCGTTCATCTTCTGCAAAAGCATTTCCAATACCGATTCCATGCCCATAATCTTCGGTGATGTTGTTATCCCACTTCTGACATCAGTTGTGACTTTGTGGGTTCGTGAAATAATAAAACGAGGTTACGAAACACAAAAACTGGAGTTTATTTTCCTAGCAAATACATTCGTCACATCACAATTTGCTAGCTAACCTTAAAACTGTTTATTTTCTCTCTAACAACTACTCTCATCTGTCTCTCACTTCCGGTAACGATCTGCCATCATTTTTCATCGGCTTCGCGATCCTACCACCAGGGTGACACTATAGTAATTTGTTTGGAATTTATGGGTTTAAAATTCAATATTGCATATGTACGCATCACTTGGCATGCTTATAGTTACCTAACTTCTGAAAATTTACGGCAATAAACTGTTGTAGAGAAAGTAGGGTACTCACTTTACAAGGTGGTAGCTTGTTCCGGAATGATGCCCCTATTTTACTGTTACATAAACGTAGGCGCGTGACTGACCCTAACGCGACTGGGCGCGTGGTCTACAGTTGTACACCATTTTATTTTATGCTTTTAATTTTGATTATATTGGAATTATGGGAAGTATTTTAAATCAAAGGCACCAGGAAAGCATTAATAGTGTAAAGCAATATTTCAACAATGGGAAAGAGGTTCAAAGGACAACCATAGTAAGAAAAATAGCATACCGGGCATTTTAATAGTAGAAAATGACAGACCATTCCATTCCATTATAGTTTTTATAAGACACAAGCAATTTATATTCATTATCATAACTTAAAGGTAATTGAAAAAGCTATAAGAGCTTACAAACATTAATGCTTTACATCACTCTGCTTTTATACAGTTAACACAAACGTCCTTCATGTGATCTTTGCATGCGTGATTGTAACAGAACAGAAACGTCAGGTAGATTTGTTTTGTTCTCTTGTGTAAATATATAGTTTTGATGTACTGGAGGATGACTATTCACTGGCTGTTGAATTCCTAGAAGGACACTTGCACTCCTTATTTCTATAGGAAGCTGAAGAATTGTAGATTCGAATTCTATCTGTGGCTTCACTAGTTCCCATGACAAATTGTCAATAAACTGTCTTCGTTTGATTGCTTCGTATCTAGTATTTGCTTTATAAATTCAAAGAGCATTAATTGCCGAAATATTTAGTCATAAAAAATGACCGTGGACCAGCAGGGTGTGTTACGGGTCACATTGTATTTTTGGCCTAGCTGGTCCACTAAATCAACTCCAACATTTGTCCTATTGTAACAAGTAACAATTTCAGGTTTTCTTTGCATTCCTGTTTCTTTATCAATAGCATCATCGAGATGCATGCTGGATATAACTAATACCGATTTATTTTTCTTAAGGCAATAGTATACCAAGGTACAGTCTTCTCTAAATCCAAAGGAAGATGAATTTTGTTCAGCTTTTCTATTTTGTAAGAATTCTGGAGCAATCTCGACTTTATTCTTTCGAAGAGTGCCAACATGAGTTAGTTTCTTTCATGCAACAATTTTTCTACAGCCGCCAACATGTTAAATTGTAAACAACATACAAATAGATTCATAGAAACAATATTATTGTTAACAGGTACAGTATTTCTAGACCGATATGGATAACTAATCTTTGTTTCATATAACCTTGCCCCGCTGACATATATCACTCCGCGTGCAACTACCTCCCCCTCATCCTAAATGGCTAATGCTTTCGCGCCATGGGCCATAGGCAGTGCCTTCCCGTCACATTTAAACCTGCAGTAAACGTCATAATAATTGCCGGGAAGATAGATAAAATCATACAAATAAGGATATGAAGGCTTGTAAAAATACAAGTTTATAATGAATTGAGCAAGTTGAAACTGAATGACTGAGCAATGAAACTGAAACAAGTTTATAATGAAAGGCCTTCGGCCTTTTCCACTGGGATTTTTAAAACCAGCAAACATACCTTGCAAAAATGCCTGCCTTTCAGTCTTAAAAGTCGTGTCACGCCTTACTTGTCGTGTGTCCTTCTTTCACCCAAGTCTCGTCAAGGTAATACATTTTGCGACTTGTATCCCGGTACAGTCTGATTTTCCTTAAATAGCGTCTTCGCCACACAGCAATATCGCCCCTGGGGTGGTAAGTTTTCCTGTTGTCTCAATTTCACGGCGTTGTTTCTACGGACCTAACACTCACATCTGTAAGTTCAGGGCACAGCTGTTCAACTCCTCTCACTGACAAATACGGATTCTTCTCTGTGAGTGCATTAAACACATGCACCACAATTCGTTTTTCGCCGCTTTGTAACGGTTTTCCCTTGTGATGCTTCAGCGAAAACCTGGTGCTAGACTCTGCTATTATACACATAATAAGTACACGCGCAATAAACGATCAATAAAATAATTTAGCTCTCGCACACGGCACAGCACACCTTCGAATGGCGGTATACGACTATTCCAGTTCAAAACAAGGTCAGTGATAAAAGTCATATAAACAAATATGTCATCACTACCGCTAAAGCACGTGCTATCGTGCCATGTGCTTGAGAGCAAAGGAACCTCCTCTTTAAGTCGTTTAAGAATTAACATGCATTTCAGATAAATCAACTCTGTTGCGTAATATATTTAATTAAAACAGTTACAAAAATATAAATCTGACAATTCTCTTTCA
Source organism: Mantis religiosa (assembly GCA_030765055.1). Lineage (NCBI taxonomy): Eukaryota > Metazoa > Arthropoda > Insecta > Mantodea > Mantidae > Mantis > Mantis religiosa. The sequence continues at coordinate 98,432,216 of CM060958.1, forward strand.
ACATATAAAGATATATCACCATGTTATATAACTAATTTTTACCGCACAACAGTCTATACAATAGCAGCCAATGAGAGGTGGTAAGGTCACGTGACTGTTAAAAGATACGGGGCAAGCTTATGTGAAACAAGGATTAGACATATCAACTAAACATACAACACCTACCTATTGCGCAACGTGATAGGCGCGTGGTCTACGGTGGTAGACAGCCCTCAATAACAAAAGCCTATATCACTTTCAAAAACAACTGAAGTACTGATTGTAAAACAAATGCGTGCCCAACAGCTACTAAGAAGCGGGAGTGCGCGTACGCTGCAGAAGTTGAAGTAAAACAATTGAAACATACGTCGTCTACATATGTAGACCAGGCGCTTACTGCAGGGTTAACTAGCCGTTCAAGGACGTAGTTAATATCGAAACTACGTAAACCATGTATTGTTCTGTTCAGCTAGAGTTGCACATTTTGTTTTCAAAAATAAAGAAATGTATCATTTGAGAGTCCTCTCCCCCCTTTAAATAGGAACTGTTTAAGATATTTGATTGACAAATAAAATGAATAACTTGAAATTTATGGGACTAAGCTGTTACGTTCTCTTCATTCAGAAGGAATGTCCTGTAATAGTATTTATAAATCAAAAGACGTATTAAAAGGTATGTATCTATACAATACTCAAAATTTATTTAGAATAACGTCTTGTGTGACATTTCCCATTTCCAAGACATCCATTGTCATTAGTTTAAATTCTTGAATAACTTATTCCATTTTTGAAACACTGCCAACCGTCAATTGTTTCTCAGGATGTCGTGAAAGGAACTCGGAATAATTAAGGACTTGAAAGAAAGTGCAAAACAAATACTGAAGTCAAAACTTCCTTTCAAAATGAATACCCGGAGAATCATAACATATTCCAACCAAAGGAAGAACATAAAGTACATGTAAAATTTCAAAATACATATTTTGCTTTATCTGTGGAGGTGGATGTGACGAAACCGCGCAGCAAGTCCAGCAGCGAATTTCTGCTTGGATCTCAGAATGTTCCCAAAATTAATAGAGTGAGCAAAGAAAAGAAAAAGTATGATCAAAATCAGTATAGCTAAATCTTTTGAAATTCCAGAAACTATAATATAATTTTATAAAGAAGTACTAAAAGATACCAATAAAGGTTAAAGCTTACTTGTCGCGAATCCATAATTACGACAGCCGGCGTACGCGCACAAAGGAGCGATAACAGACAGATAGCGCAGTGTGGAGATAAAGAGCCTGCAAAAACAGATAAAGATAGTCCGGAGATAAAAGACTTGCCGACACAGATAAAGTTAGACGTCTGGAACGTTCGTGTTTCGTCTAGTGTCGATTTCTTGTTTCTTACAGAACACTCTGGAATTATCAGTGGATATATAAATAAGAGATCGCGACACGCCAGCGAATAGTTGTAAACAGTGTTGTGTGTTCAGGGAGTGAACTCTTTGTTGTGGTCAACGACCTTGGAAGATTGTATTTGTGTGTTATGTAATTCTGCTGGTGTACAAAGTGTATTTCTACGCAAATAAAGAATATTTTGAATTTCTGCAACTTGGACTTTTAATTCTACGAACCCACAAAGTCACAATATTGTTTGAAATATCTTTGTATTCAATATGTTTGTTATATAAATAAAACAAAATATTATATTGTTATAGTGACTGTAGCAGTACTTCGTTTCTAAGTTTATACCTAATCCAATACTCCTTATAAACATTAATGTGTTGGTTGTATAATACATTATTTTTTATTTATTTTCACCTTTTCATAATACATAAATAAAAAGTAACAAAAACAATAAATGACAAAAATAACAAAACTTCATATGTTAATTTCTCGCTCAAGCAGATAAGTTAATCAGCATCTATCGGTTTTTGAAAAGAAAAAAAAACTACATTTTCAAACCTCACATTTGCACTAGTTAAACTGCGATATTTGTTTCTGTCAATGAGACAGTTTCAGGAAGGAGAACTGAATTATTAATATAGTTGCTGTGCTAACCAATTAGTATTGCCAATAAATAGAAAACCCCGCTTTTCTTAGAAACGTATTTTGTGCCTCTATCGAGTTCTGCAAAAGCGCTCCTCAGTTGCGGTCAGCATATAACCTTATTCTTAAACACTTGACTATCGTTGTCTTCGTACGCAACACTTAGGTAAATGTGTACACGTAAAACATTTACCTCCGTTAACTTGACACAGATAAAAGAAAAAATATTTGTAGGAATACTTTAAAGAAGATATACGAAAATATACGATACTGGGTAAGGCAATTCGTGTCTTTCTAATGGTATGCAAGTTTAACACAACAAATGGCTCCATCTACTCCATTGTCCTCCATTCGCCCTCCTATGAGATATCAAAATAGCTGTTTTTGTATTCCTGTATTGCCTTTCTTACTTCTATTGTCTGTAGAGCAATTTGAGATTCCACTGGAAGATTACGATCAAATCGCGATGGGCAAGAACAGTGCATTCGTTTAATTTCATAAATTTAGGATACTTCTTTAGAAATACTTTAGCTCGGTTTTTGAAAACAGTGTAATAAAAGCGAAATATGTTATTGCTTTTCTCTAATTGCATAACCTTATCGCATTAGTTATTTGTGTCCACTTATCCTAGCAGAATCACAAAATAAAAAAGCAGCAATAGGATTATTTTCTTTGTCACGGTAACGAGGTTTTTTTTGTCATTAAAGGAAACGGCTACCATGAATGGAAGATGATATTACTGAATTCAAAGATGCCAACCTAAGTGTGTGTTGTAACATAGTGTGTTTAGTAAAGCCTTCCATGTATATTAAATTATTTCGTTTGTGAATTACAAGGTTCATTACAGTGTCGACCACGTGCTCAGTTCTCAGTTCACTTTCATCCACGTAAGAACCATTGTTCTGGGCGGGATCGAAACCGTGACCTGAGCTTACTGCGCACCGCCTTTCCAACTGAGCCACTCAGTCTAATAATGAACGGTAAAAACATGTACGAATGTAAAAATTGTGACACATCAAAACCATTGTACAAAATTTAAAACCTACAGATGTCGAAAATGTAAGAACGAAGGCAAAAGCACAATAATATGTGAAGTAGGAGCACAAATGTAACACGAGGTCTACCCGAAAGTCCGAAGGCTTCGGCCTGTATCAACGCGGGAGCGATGGAAAACTCCGGGGTTCTTTCCAGGGGAAATACATGGAGTCTAAAAAGCACCCCCCATCGACAACAACGTCAAGACAGATGGAAGTGGATACGCCACTTAACGCACGTCAACTCCGCAAGGAAGACTACCGAAAACCTCAGCGGGGCCGCCTGGTGATCTAGCACACCTTCTACTAGCTCTGCAGGAGTTATTAGACAACTCTCTGCCCCCTCCAGGCGGCCGTAGCTTGGCCGGAGATACACGATCTACCGCGGATGTAAGGAACATATTGCCCCCTCGAGTCCAACCCAATCCGAACAACTCTCAATCAGGGAGGGGCTCGAATGTTCGGCCCGATATTCCTCTGGTAAAGTCAGAGGTATCACGAGTGCTGGAGTCCACAGCGCCCTCACCACGGCAGCTGAAGGGGACGGATCCCCTCCCCTACGGGAAAAGTAGGAACACAGTCAGATGGAATATAAATTTATGATTATTTATTTTAAAGAATATGTTTGGCGTAACCTGTCGGTAACATAGGGAATCGACAGAATATAACCGAGAGCTATGCTCGAGAGTGACAGAACCTGAAGTGTGCAAGATAAGAGCGCAATGTGATCAGTCAGTCATATTACTGCTGTGAGCTACGGCGGGAAAAGTAGCCTCTTTAACTGGGGAATGTCATTCTAAGTCTTTATCTTGTTACATAAACACTGTACACCTTCTTTGCCTGTTTCATAATTTGTTAACTTTCTTTGTTTTTCTACTACATTCTAACAGAAAGTAGAAGAAGTATTGCATTACATCTAAATATATTATTCCATAAATACACGTTTTCAGACGCTACGTATTACGAAAAATATGTTACAAAACAACTCTGTATGATTAGAAACAACGTAACTCAAAAACTAAAAGTCCTTACGTACGAATTCAATTCAAGACCTTCCTAGGACACGACACCAAAACTTTCCCTAAAATTGTTTCGTCATTTTTTTTTCTTCGAAATTGCTCTAATGGTTTTGATTAAATAAGCACTTGTTTAAGCAATTTTCATGACAAATTAAGTTTATATATGGAATTTTCTTATCGTAACAGTATGTAAATTCCATTTATTCCAAATTTTTATAATATAATTAATAAACAACAATACATGCATAGGGCTTTACAAAAATACGTATCTCGTTTTAATACAAAATTTATGTTAATAATAATTTGTACCGTTAACCAGTTCCCAGATATTGATTGTTATTGGTTTGAATTCTCTGATACCTTTTTTCAACTACAAGTGATATTTGTTTTATTTTTCACTTTCTTCTTTTAATTTCAAAGCCAATCACATAGAAACCGAATTTTGGATAATTTGACTAATGTCTTTACATGCCGCATTTTTTCTTATAACTGCAAACAAGTCTGCCAAAATATTTATCTGTATTAACAAGAACAACTTACAAAAATTTTGAAGAACGAGTAGAGACACTCATTGAAGTACTACACATAAGATTTTTAGTTTTATCTACGCCACATCCCAGACGTTCGACAAAGCTATTAGTTTCAGCTGTACAGATAAATTGGTCTATTGTTCTGAAGCTGCACGGGTCGTGATGAGTTCAGTATTGGTCCAGTAGGACCGTGCAGCATCCTGAAGAGATTAACCTGCACAAAAACACAAACAACAAGTGTTACTTCCTACAGTTATTCTTAGCAAGTAATTGATAATATATCAAATATTATAGGCGTGTCTATTTCTTATTGTCTAAAAATAGTGACAGTCTTAAAAATCAAATCCAAAGTGGATGACGGAACGTGCATGCATGTCATAAATATAGTGCACTGAAGAAGACGCAGTAATTCTGTACATCCCAGAACCGCGCATCATGGGCTTCATCACAAGATCTGCAGACAACAAGGACACCACCTGGCATCAGAAGTATGTAACTGCACACTTTGTGGACAGTTTTGTGTACAATATCACATACTTACATGCCAATCAAGGACTCAATCACTGATGGTTATTGTGAAAGACGATCGTACTTGATCACTAAATCACTTTATTATTCATATGTACATGTTGTGATCAATAAATCTTTATATATAGCGATTCAGGATTACAATTTAGACTAAAAATTATAAGGATATAGTAAGGATTACAGAACTGAAATTGTAAATCTAGAACTGTAAGAGTTTGAAGAAAAAGGCTGCTGAATTCTCTCTTACGGATGATTTATAAAACACCAGCTGGTTATGTCATCAGCAGGAAACGTAGCACTTGATCAAGTCAGGTAAACGTCCATCGTAGGTCAAAGCTTCAACCAATAAAGTTGAAGTTGTGATTAGGAAGCTATAAAAGCATTATTTGATACTTTATTGTACATGCAGGCCATTACTTAGAAACCCAGATTAGACTGAAGTCAACAGAACCATTAAAAAGAGATCCAGGCGACTGACAGCAAAACAAAAACGTATTCTAGGACACCTTGTCAAAAATGCATAGCCGTTAGAGTAATACAATGAAGCACGAACAATAATAGCTTGTTATAGCTGAGGAGATCTTCTCAGTTCGTGATTCTTCCCCATTTTGGTTGCATATAAAAATCAAAACTATGCAGCAGTGGATTTTCTTGAAATTCTTTTAAAATTGATGAACGCATTTCCTTTTTGCGTCGTACCATCAAGACTAAACAAGCAATGACTGAGTTAGGAACTGAGAGTAATGCCCCATCCGCCTTACTCACCAGACTTAACACCGATTTCATAAAGTGAGAAAATAACTTCGGGGTGACCGTTTTTATACTCATCGTGAATTAAACAATACAATTTCTCTTTATTCAAAACAGCCTCCGAGTGTGATTTGAACCGTTGTAAATACTTTGAAGGTGTGTAAAGAAATACGAGTAAAGCTGAACAGTGTTGTGTTACAGTAGAGTTAAAATGTGATTACCTGTCTGGTAGATATCGGCAATGTCTCGTTGAGTATGATCCACGTGACAACCTCGCTACACGGAGGCTGTGTAAGTGAACCTTTGTACGTGTAGTAACAATGCTGGAAGGGCTCGTAAAACCAGGATAGTGGGAAAGGCGGGATGTTGATCGATGTACCTGGGCTTACCACTTGCGGCAGATGGTTCGTAATCGGATCCAGGAATGGATTATCCACAGGGATTATCTAAAATAAATCACACACACGCCTTTAATGAGTGTAGTTAAATTATCATTAAAGTTACCATCTATCCACAATTTATACTATATCTATATCTTAGGTTCATTAGGTAATTCCCGGATTCAAGGTATGCCAGATGGTCTTTTTCTATCATCTTCCTGAGCCTTGGTGTAGATGAAACTTGCTAGTCTCTGGCCGCGCCGTGGCCCAGTGGTTAGACCGTGGCTCGGGTTCGATCCCAGGCGACTGCAAAGTGAGATTTGTCGTGGACAACACGGCGCTGGGGCGGGTTTTCTCCGGGATCTCCGGTTTCCCCCGCTATCTCATTCCACCGGTACTCCATCTTCATCTCATATATCATCAGTGTCATCGCCTGCGGTGCCGTATGTAGTAAAAGCGGGCGTTAAACACCACACATTTCATTTTGCTAGTCTCTGGCCCCCGAAGCCTAATAATCCTTAACATGACTTCCTTTGGAACGAACATAAAGTTCGCGGTCCTCTGTCATAGATATTTAATAATAAAAATAATAAACTCTGGCACGACAACCCTAAGAGAGCCAAGGCCTACCAAATCGACTGCCGGCCTAACGCCCACTTACGCATGGCAGAGGTGAGTGATCATCCAACCGATAGCGGGGAGGAGTTGTGATCAGTATCTCGGCATCCCCCAGCCGGAGCGTTAGTTTTCGTGACCAGGGCTGTTTACCTAGCGTAAGCCCCTCACTTTCCTCACGATGCTGAGTGGGCACCGGCCCCACACCCGGGACTTAAAATTCGCACCCCATGGGTGGGATCGAACCCGGGCCGCTTTCCGTGGCCAGGGACCAAGGCATGCTACTTTAGCCCGCTACGCCACGTCGCAGGACCTGTTGTAATTTTACAGCACATAAAAGAACCTCGAGCCTGATAAAGAGACCTATGAGCAAAACTGAGCGGTCTTTCACCCATAATGAATGTTATTTTATTGCATTTTATACAACAGAAAACACTGTATCAGCAAACTATGTCTTGTGAACTGCAAGTAGCAGGGAATACCGCCCCTGTGTTTGGTACAAGTTAATCAACCAACTGACCAGTAACTCGCGTCAGTTTGTAAATAGATGAAAACATCAGAAATGTCTACTATATTAGCAAATAGATATAACTTCACATAATTAGTTTTACCTCAAATAAATAAGCGACGATGACGATAGCGTCCTTTGAACAGGTGGCGCAGGCAGCCGCAGGTGTGCTATAGTTCTCCTTGAGGTGCATCATCTGTATCTCAAAAGCGTAGCGGGTGTTGTTGAACGTATGCTCACTGCCTTCTTCATCGGACGGACCCCAGCGGAAAGACACGTTGTGAAAGTTGTAACGAGTCTCAGGAGGCAAGGCACCCCCTTCCAGGTACGGAGTTGCTCCTGAAGCCCAGCTTCCCGTTAGCACTACTGTAAACACGCATATATTTAAAACAAGTTAGAGGGTGAGCTTGATGAAGGTAGGACAGCTTGCCCCAATGCCGAGCTGTATAACATGCTGCAGGCACAACACCTGCGAGTTGTTACAACCAAACTGTAACAACCTCAAACTAAAAGGTGAGTATCAAACAGTATTTTGACAAACATCACTTATCTGATTAAAAAATTATAAATTCTTCCAAAGAACTAGTTTCGCCGTACATCAATTGCATCCTCAGTTTATTCTCACGTGGCTACTGCAGCTAGGTGATGGATTGTTCACAATCATACAAAACAAATTTATGTATAGAATCAATCGACGTTATTTCAAAATTCATTACACGACTTCTGTTTTCAAGATTTGTAGATATGTTCTCCAAAACCATTAAATCTATTGGTCCGCTTAACTTCTTTTATAATGTAATTCTAGATTTATTTCACGATAAAATAACAAAGCTGATTTACGAATCTGTTTGTATTTCATGTTCCTGTAATGTTCCTACGTTCTAGTTTCAAAATGACGTTTCGTCTTTCCAATGTAAACCCGCTCAGAATCAAAATAGCTGAATATATGTATACTAGAATTTTTTTTATTATGTGATATTTCCTTGTTTAAAATAAAGTAGTAGGTGTTTACATTATATTTATTTTAAGCAACCAAGTTACTCTACCATGTAACTAACATTTTACCATTACAACTAAACATAGAGTTGTCATTGCTAATATATCTCCACAAAATAAAAAATAATCTTCTAAAGTCCAATCTAACATTTCAAAGCTCCTCACATATATATAATACAAGAAATAAAGGAAACTTAACAAAACCAACAGTGAACACTTCTACTTATGGCCTGAACAGCTTAACCTCACACGTTATCAACTTATATAATGCACTGCCACTGGAACTGAAAGGCTGCAGGAACATAAAAGGTTTTAAAAGGAAAGTTGCTGAAAATTTACTGAAGGCATATATTGATAGCTGATAAAGTGTTACACATTTATAGCTGGTTTGAAAGCTGAACTATTTAAAAATTAATATGGATTAATGTCCCATAGAATATGTAGCTTCTATTTTTCTGTTAAGTTCTTTGTTACTATTATTTCTTGAGTTATAGTGAATGTCTGTATCTTTGTATGTTTCATATATGTTATTCTTGTACGGTAATTCATTCCTACTCTAAAAATGTAATATAAGTATTGTTAAGGGCTGTTTGCTATCATTTTATATATTTTTGTACTGTTCCCTAGCATGAGCTATGGCTCTGGGAACCTTTTCAGATAGCAATAAATAAAAAAAATAAAAAATAAAAAAAAAAATTATAACAATTTTTTTTTCATTAAGGTTTTATTACCCCAAAGACGATAGCTAAATATTTTAAACTTATAAACGTATTTTATGTTTAAGGGTAGAAACATCTTTCACACTTTTTATATTTAATTTTTTTATTCCTTTTAGGTATAAAATCTTTATCAAAATCATTAATTAAAACAATATAATTAATGTGTTAATTCCTCTATATTTAGGATATATTTATTAACCTGTAAATGAAACTATTAGAAATAGGAAAATTTATATGAAAAAAATTTTAAAGCTTATACTTTTTAAGCAATTATCAATATGAGTTGATTTCCTTAGAAGCCAAAGTTTACTTTATGGTTATTTATTATTATCTTTGGACGCAGGAAAGAAAGACAAACATTATTTTAAAATTCTAACGTGAACTTTATAACATTATATTGTAATTTTAGACGTTTTAAAGCATTATTTATGTGTTTATCAGGAACTATATCAAAAATGTAATTTAAGTATCTATACCAAGTATTAAAAATTAAAAACAAAGTGCTTTAACGACTTGCATTTCAAAAATCTCATAAAGAAATTAGCGAGAAAAGGTGAAAATATACTACCCATTGCTAAATCAGAAGTTTGTTGAAAGAATTTACCAATAAATTATCTATAAATTTTTTTAAAAAAAAAAAGATGAGTGAAGCTGCGTACAAATGTTATATTTTATTGAATTTATATTTCGACAAAAGACCAAATGTTTCTTACCCGACTGGCCGTTGTTTGTTAAATTCCAAACGTCAGGTGGAATGTCGTAATTGGTCCAATTGAGCTTTTCGCTGGGCTTGACGATCGTCACATGTTCTGGGCAGATGTTGATCGGCGATTGGCAGTTCCCTGCAGCTTCCACACTCTCGGATCCAACTGTCATAAACCAATCAGATGTAACATCTACTGCTTATTATAATGGATTGGCACATAAGTTCTGACAGTCTTTTTTTAATGAAATAATATTTTCGCAGTGCGTTTTATGATATTGTGTGCTCTGCAAAATAGTGTGTTGGATTTATGTATGCATATATACTCTATACACTAGTTCTTTTAGACCAATAAAATGAAGTATGAAGTCGACAGTAAAGAGCATTTTGAGTTTAATTGAGGTGCCAAAGCCGGAGTTGCTTGGTTGACAAAGCATACCATGTTGAAATCGTTACTGTACTAGTCGGCGAGGATATGACTGCACTCGGTGAGAAGCGTTACTAAACAGTTACGTCACAAGTGGGCGGAGTACCGCAGGTACAGTGCGGATAACGCAAACATAAACAATACCGAGATACTTCCAATGTGACGCGCAGATGTAGTGCAGTTCAACACGGTGTTTCTTTGAACATTTTCTTGTGCGGTTAAAATTCTAATAGTCTAGTGGCAGTTGCAGTGCTCGCTCTGACTGTACTTGTGAAGAGTTTAATTACGGTGGCATCTACAAAGTTAAAAACAAGAAAAGTATCCATTCTGATGAAAAGTATATATATATATATATATATATATATATATATATATATATATATATATGCTTCAACAACTGGGGTTAAGGTTAGAACTTCGAGGAAAAATCGAAAATCAGGCACAATCATATCTCTTGATGAGTTTGATAAGTGCGTTGTGCGTAGAAAAATTTTGGAGTACTATGAACAGAAAAAGGAAATTCCTACTTTGAGGAAACTCCTGAACTTCGCTAAAGAATAAATATTCAGGATGGCAAAAAATTAGAAAAATATTAAGAAAAATGGGATTTCAATGTAAGAAATACAAAATCAAACAATCTGTGCTAATGGAGAAACCACAAATTGTTGCAAAACTTGCAGAGTACTTAAAGGCTATTAGTGAAAATGTAAACGGCACACGTAAACCAGGAGTTTATACGAACGAGTCTTGGGTCCATACTCACTAAACCGTCAAGAAGTGTTGGCAACATTAGGAAGTATCAGGAGTTTTGACTAATGCTAGTGCTGGTCAAAGAGCAATTGTTGTACATGTTGGGGGTCCATGGGATTTATTGACGGAGCAGAATTGATTTCCGATTCAAAAACCAAATCAGCGAATTCCCATGATGCAATGAACAGTCAAAATTATAAAAAGTGGGTAGAAGAGAAATTAATATAAAATATTCCAACTGAAATCATTGTTATGCCATACCGTACAGGAAAATAAAGCCCCTAACACTTCATCTCGAAATGCACAGGTTATTCATTGGCTAATACAAAATAAAATTAAATATGATCCGCAAAAGACAAAAAATGAGCTAGAGATAGTGAAAATTAATTTTTAAAAAAAAAAAGTGTGTTTATTGGATTGATATAATAATGGAACAAAGGGGCTTTACAGTCTTACGCTTCCCTCCGTACCACTGTGACCTTAACCCTATAGGGTTATCTGGAACTTAATTAAACAAAAGATGTATCATCGATTACTTTGAGTAATCTGAAAGCTATGACAACAAGCTGCGTAGCTCAAATTACACAAAATGATTGGATAGAACTATGCAGACACGTGAAAGGAACTGAGCAAGATTTTAAGCACCGAGATGGGTTAATGGAGGAAACAATTGAAGATATAATTATAAAAGTGGTTCTAGAAAGTAACGATGATGACGATGAAGATTGCAGTCGTAATGAATGTTATTTCGAGAACATGAATATTGAAGCAAAAGAACGCAGTGCCAGTGATACAGTTGATAAAGGCAACAGTGACACGGATATAGCAGATGAAGGACCTGAAACAAACATTCCCAAACTTGCTGCTTCCGAGAACTAACGTGAAGACATCAGCAGGCGTATACTGTTTTAATTGTGACTGTACATTCCCAGTATCGCCTTTCCCCTCGCTACCCATCACTCCGCGCGGTTCCCTAAGCTTCATGTAGTAAACAAAACAGTGCCGCCCTCCTTCTAGTGCATTCATATCTTGACCGACTAGTACTACCATGTGTCATCACCTTTCCGTTCTCCCCTTCCTCCCAGGTGTTACTTAGTTATCAAAAAGAGCGCACTTGTGGCTTTCTGCCTCAAGTCTCCATCTCCCTATTCCGAATTCCTAATTTTGTCACTACGAGTACTAGTATTAATATCTCTGTATACCGTCTTCTCTGTCATATTAACTGAGTATATAAAATATTTTTAGACAGTGGATAGTAAAAGTGTACCTTTTAGTTAAAAGTAGAAAATTCTTTCGTTCAGTGCCCAAAAGCTTTCAATATGTCGGTAATGCCAATTTTGTTTTATTGTGACAATCGCCTCATTCAAGAAGGCCGTGAAACTGAGTTAAATAATACTTGTATATTCAACATTTCAGTTTCTCAAAATATGAGAAAGTTTGAATACAAACTGTAATCTATTAATTAAATTTTTGTGGATTTATTTTCATCATTGTATAATTTCCACTGCGTCCATTTTGTAGAGTGGTATTTCCTAAAGGTCATGTTGTCAACACTGATGTTACATAAGACAAATGACAAATGAATATCATGATCATGAGAATGGTAAAACAATGGCATATATTTATATATAATCTACAATATATCTATAAATATTCAGGAATGTCTAAAATAGTGTAAAGGGTTAAAATAATTTTATTATGTACGTAGGTCTCGACCTGCGGAATCACATCTACTCACAAAATAAAATCTTACTTATAACTGGTATTCCCAACACATTAAGTAATCATGTTTACTTACCATTACTGGAACTATCCGACGAAAAAGCAGATGCAAAATTTCGACCCCAGGATTCCGCTAGGATCAGTGCTGTAAACAAACCATCTGCTATCAGTAATTTCAAATACATTTCACAAGTTACAAAAATTAAAACTCGCCCCAACAGTATAGCAAATGAACTGATACAAAACAAAAGAATAGTTGATTTTTTGTGTATGATTTACGTCCTTTTAACCAGTTAGCTCATATAGAACAATGAATGAAATGATTTTCAAATGAGTACAGGATTTATAGAGCTTAGAGTTACCAGACATTCATCTTTCAGGATAAGGGAAAACCTCCAACGTTAAGTCATATCGGACGATGAATGAAATGATGTTCAAATGAGTACAGGGTACATAGAGCTTAGAGTTACCAGACATTCATCTTTCAGGATAAGGGAGAACCTCCAACGTTAAGTCATATCGGACGATGAATGAAATGATGTTCAAATGAGTACAGGGTACATAGAGATTAGAGTTACCAGACATTCATCTTGCAGGATAAGAGAAAACCTCCAACGTTAAGTCATATCGGACGATGAATGAAATGATGTTCAAATGAGTACAGGGTACATAGAGCTTAGAGCTAACCGACATTCGTCTTTCAGGATAAGGGAGAACCGAGGATAAAAACCTTATCCAGGTAACTCACCCTGACCGAGATTCGAACTCGGGACCTCTTGAACGTGAGGCAAACACGCTACCATCCACGCTCCGACGCGGGCACTCTAGATTAGTGCAATAGGCTTACTTATAAGTAACCAATATCCAATAAATACGTAAAATATGAAGCTATTAACAGTGAAGCAGACAAATATATACAAATATAATTGATAACATAAAAGCTTCACTTATCTTATAAGAAACGATGAAAGTTTTGTTATAAATTGATTTAATTGATTTGTTAATTGATTAATCAATTTATAAGAAATTTCATCGTTTCTTATAAGTGAAGTTTTTATGTTACAAATTATTATGTTTGTATACAACCAATATCCAGTTACTGATATCCTGTCTGTTATTTGACTCCAGTTCATACTCCATATAAGTACACCCAAACTTGGGGAAGTCTCGAAACCACAACGCCTTGCGGTTTCACTACCACTCGCTAGGCCCAAAGCTTGTTCTGTTCATCATTTCTATCTCGAGGTGTTGTATGCTCAGAAGTTGGTAGCCAGAACATCATTGATATATAAGACAGCCCATACTAAAATCGTTTTACAAAGCAATCATCGGTGGATGGCTATCCAATGAATGACAATTACTTAAGAAAGATACTGTTTAAATGTACCATAAAAAGTAAGTATTCCTGGATTACTTGGCTTTTATTGATCATTTACATAAACTATTAAAACTAATGCAACTAAAAAGCTGAAAGTTTTCCACTGAAAGGATCAGATTTGAAATACAATTCGATTTTAGCAACTAGTACCCATAACCTTACATTTGTACACAGTTGACATGCTATTATTTTAGAGCTGTATTAAGTAATCATTTCTGAATAAATAGACAAATTTGAAGAGGCATATTTCAGTAATTGAATTACAGAATGTTTTCTGATTTTCCACAGAGATTCCGCTTACTCCCTCTATCTGTTTATTTGCTTCAGAACTGTATGTCTAATAAACAGTGCTATCCTTACGGAAGGAACACCTGATTCAGCATTGCCGAGGGAGTAAGTCGCAAAGCTAACCTTAACATGTGTTTATAAGTACAGTCAAGCATATAGAAGACTTCTTAATACAGCTCACAGACCTGTTTATGACGCCTGATATGCTTTTACCTGCCGTAAATACTATCAAGTTACTTCTGAAACATAGAAATCCACTAGGATCGCAAAGAACCATCACAAATTACGATGGAAATGAAGTGAACAAATATGACAATTATTGCACTTTCTTATTAGCACTAATACACATTACATTCACTTCCTTTTATTTGTATTCCTTTATAGAATTCTTTAAAGTATACCTTTTAAGAAGATACGCCGTTCTGAATACTTAAAAAGATCCTGCTTTCCAGCATTTTGTTTTTAATTACGTTCGCACTCCCTATCACGCATGCGCAGTAGCAAGAAGATGGCGCCGTTTTCTGACAATGCTATTATTTTCTTACAAATGAAAACGTTATTTGGTGGATGAATTTTACGACAGTGACTCCAAATTACACTCCTAAGTTACTCAAAGTATGGAGAAGAAAAACTAATTTGAGCAATAAACTATAAGCTTCACGTTTTGAACTCAACATTAACATGATAATATTAGTGAGCACGGTTTTAGGTTATAAAATCCAGAATGATTTGATTTAAAATTCCGTAAGTATTAGAATGTGATAGAACTTACCTAATCCAAAAATAGGACACATTACATGGAGAATTTTGGGAGTGTTTCCGGGCATTGAGAAATCTTGGTATGTGTTTACGTTCAGTATTAAAAATTTAAACTTAATCGACTAAAGTATCACGGCATGTTTATGTATGACTGACAGTAACTAGGTAACCGAGTTGCAAATGTTTCCGAACCAGCACTAAACGTTATTTGTGAACCATTCTCTACAAAGGTTAGAACTGTCACAAGTAAATTAATTTCGTTAACACTATTTGGAAACATTTATAATTCCATTCCAGAAACCAGTTTCAGTATCCTCAGTGCTTCGAGTTGCATTCATCTCCTGGCTTCGAATGAACGTTCTGTGGTTTTGGAATTTTTTGTGAAGACGTTCATTTTGTAATAAATGAATATACATGTTAAGGCAGCTTAAACATTAAACAGGTATATAACTGTAAAATGTATTTCAAACCAAATTTAACTTATTGTGGAGGAACCATATTATCTTCACCATATATCAATAAACTAGGATTAATACAAAACCAAGCTTTACGATTAATTACTGTAGGTGTCAAAACAACATCTATTGACTCCATGAGAGCACTTACTAACATACAGTTACTCCAAAAAGTATTCGTCTAATACATGAGTTTATGTTTAAGGATGTATGGATAGTAGAAAATCATCAGAATAAAGTACAGCAAAACAGAATACAATAAAGAAACATATTTATTTTATTTTATTTTTTGTGCTACGACAGAGCAATGCTCCAATTACAGTAATTACATACATAATAATTTACAAACATGCTTAAATATAAATATAAAAGTAAGACAAAGGACAATGCAAAATGTAATACAAAAAAGTAAGACTAAATATATACAAGTTTAAGTGCAATACAAAGAGTAACAAACAAGAATACAAAAAACTAAACTAAAACATATATAATGGAAGACAAGACATTGGTAACTGTATTATCATTAAACATAAAACATAAATAACACAATTGAAAATCGCATACCGTTAATTCCTGTATATAATTCTTCCTTAAATTGCTTGTAGGAGAAACTATGATCCAGTTCTATTTTAGCAGAAATTTCATTGTACTTGGCACTGGTACAATTTTAATGGGTGGCGCACAGTTCCACGTTGACGCTACAGTTTGAAGCAAATAGTGTTTAGCTCAGGGTAAAGCAATGAGATTTCTCCCAGGGTATGCGTGAGTATGTATAAGAAGGATAGTTCTAATGACATTGGAATGCCCGTTTCAAACTGGTTTAATGACTGCTTCTGTTTATCAGAACATCAAACTCGAAGTTGCCGACCAAGGTTTACCAATATCACTGTTTAGAGTTACTATATGTGAAATGCTTATTACTCGATAAAACTTAATTCGTTCTTCACGTACCGACAAATATCTTCTCTCGTCGCTTCTGGTCTGCTCTCGACCAAAGAAAGAAGAAGACTGCCCTAATCGGCTTCACACCGAGGACTGACTGTCCTTACTGGGCACAGCGGCGCGTGGGTGTATGTGACTTTCACTTTCTCGAAGCCCTTTTATTCAACCAAAGATTGCCTTTGTGACTATTTTGTCATGCCATTATGAAGGGTCCGAAGAATGCCCTATTCAACAAAGTCAAGTGCTACCCTTTAGAACTCTGCTAAGTACAGTGTTTCTTACGTCTCTTTTGTTAAAACAACTTATTCATCCAAACTGCTATTCGACTCAACTGCCCCTGCACGTGATGTAACAAAGAACCAACATTCCTTTGAAATCCATCATGATTCTTTACTTATGGCAATCCTTTAATTTCAGTATCAGCACATAACCTTAAAATAGCGGAATCATATGGCATCTATTCACATAAACACAGTTAAACATTCGAAAGAAAAGATGCAAAATAAGTATTCGTCTTCGTACTGAAAATGGTGTAGAATGTTACTTAGTAGGCCCTCCATTCCTCTTTATAATCTCTTGCATTCTCCTTGGCATGGATTTCACCAAAGATTGTGTTGTTTCCACTGTAATGTTATGCTATTCCTCTAGTACAGCGTTCTTTAGATTCTTTATATTAGATATCTGATGGTTCTTAATATTTTTATCTTGTATAGTCCACAAATTCTCTATTGGATTCATGTTTGTATATTTACATTTTCAATTTTATTCTGAGCGAAAACTAATCCTAATTGTCTGTAACTGGAGGATGATTAGAACTGACGTAGTGGACAAATCGGAGTGGAAAGGAAAACGGTGGAACATTCCATTTAAGTACGTAATGAAACAAATGGTGCAGGCTCTGGCGATTGTCCATCAACCCGGAGAAAAGCCAAGCATACTTTTCACCAAGCGCTGCTTTCCCGCCAACCTACCGTCTTTTAATTATTCTGGTCGAAAGATTCGGTGGACAAATTCTCTCACTTATTTGGGGTTAAGCTGGACAAGCGCCTAACTTTCGGAGGTAACATCCACGAGTTAGCACATCGGGCAAGCGGGGCTTCGGCTTCGTTATACTCCATGATGCGGTCAGGGATGCCGACACCTCTAAAGTTGTGACTTTTTCAGGCTTTGATTCTTCCTATAATGCTTTATGCGTGCGATATCTGGGACATGGCCACAGAATCTAAACTGCTACAGCTTCAACCTGTACAGAAGAGGTGTCTTAGGGCTATCTATTCTGTATACCGCTGCTTTCCCGTGAGATACCTTCATGAAGCCTCATCTCTCCAGTATGTAGAAGATGTCATTAGGCGCCGGGTCGCAAAATTCTACGCGAGTTTGCCTCAACATCAGAGCGCCCTGGTTAGGTCTCTTAGGAATTATGAACCAACAGAATGCCGCTTCAAGCTCTACCGGCTTCTCCGTATGACATGCGGGCACAACCGGTAACAATAAAGTTGATATTACAACTTCAAAATTATTTCTACCTGAGAATTATACCGGCAATTATTCTAAATTAAACTCTTCCTAAATATTCTCACACCAGCAGTGCACACAGGCGTTGCCCCCGAGTCGGCAACCGTTGAGGAGTCACGGCTACCTCCCGTCTTTCATCCACCTAAACTAAACCCGCCACCCTACAAAACCCCACATATCCTGGCATTAAGTGGTTAAGTCCATCTAGAACAGGTACACGTATGACATACAACGTACTGACCCTCAATCAGCTGCCAACAGCCGCCAAATAACGCGTTTCTACACTTGTATATTTATATCTTTATGCAACTTACACACATTGTCTTCTTTTGATGTGATAAATTCTCTTGGTGTGGCCTTTTGGTGTGGTATGGCAGGATGGTTAAGAATTATATGCCGGTGAGAAGGAGTACTCTCTCAGGGTCCAGCAGTTATCACCAATCAATGAAAAGTACTGCCTCAATTTCCTGTGGATTGTTTATTCCCACAGGTTGGATTACTCTGCTTTTCTCGCTTGTTATCACTCTCGTTGTGTCACCTTGTCTCTTTGAGGATATTTAATCCCACCACGTTTGAAATCTAACTCTACTATTACCTCGTCATCAGATGTTAAACTAATGTGTCTTCTCCCGTTCGTTGTAACCAACCGAGTGACGCTTCTCGCTTCCCCTACTCTCCTCTTCCTATTAGATTTATTTGTCTATCTCCACCCTTTTTCTATTTGTTCTCTATTTCATGCCTATCACGTGGCTTACGCTACATTTTATTGGGGGAGTTTATTTCTACGATTTTACCTTATTGGTCATTTCCATTCACCGTCAACTGTGCAGCAGTCACGGGTCCACCCCCTAAAGTTGCATGGGCCCTTGGCGTCATAACGGTACAGCATCCTGCCTCTACATATTTTCCTTAAACCTCACTATTGTCTGAGGCTCCGTGCTGGTGAAGAAATTTTGGGTCTCTATTGTCCTATTTTTTAACTTTCCTACAGCGCCAGCTCACACAGATTTCGTGGTGCCATTCTTCATTTTTAGGCTCATTTAAGCATCATTTCACCCATTCCATTCATCGTCCGATATGATTTAATGCTGGAGGACGTAAATAAAAATAAAATAAAATATTTGAATCCCCCACCTTTCCTTAATGGGCTTCTCCCGCTCTTGCAGTGGTATTTAGTTTTGCCCATTGGCAGCACTGTTTAAGTAACTATCATAACAACAAGGAGGATTATGGATGTAACAAACATAAAAAATAACAAAACGCCAGAAATATAGCAATTGCACAGCTCCTTTCCGTAAAAGAAGCTCGATTTGTCACTTAGACTGACAAAACACAATCGTATTACACAGTCAACTGTCTCAGGTAGTTGTTCCAACAAAACAATACACTACCGTCACCTAGGAAGCAGATGATGAAAAACTAATACGAGTCGCTGGTCAGTTCGAATCTCCCGCGCTTAGCTTAAGTATTGGAAATTTTAAACAAACAACAAGGAATATCATGGAAAAGCTTAACTCTACAACAAAATGTATTTGACATAAATTGTCTGCTTTAACAACATCTATACTTTTTGTACTAACATTTTGTCTATCTCTTTTGTTTATTAGTTATGCAAAAGCCATCCAGAATGAAGAACACTTTAGCATCTGTTCCCAGAAAATTCAGGTTATAATTACATTTATCTGGAAAATTAAACCATTATACATATTTGAATCAAAAGTGATACAACCGTATCTCAGAAAAAAAAAATTGAAATGGTTTCCATATAAAGATAGTCTAATATTGGAAATTTTCGAGAAAACATCTATACAGGATTAGCACAAATGTTTTACCCGCTTGGATTGTATTGTCGAAAGTAGGAGGCTTACATTGTTGAAATATACACCATTAAAAACATAAACTCAACAAGTTGCATTTAAAATTTCGCGGATGTATGTTGGTACACCTGTTTACTGCTATGCGGCAAGAATGAGAAAAGGCGGTTACAGGAGCAGAACGAGCAAATTGTATTCTTGAATTTCATACAAGGTCAGTAGCCGTTGTACAAAGACATTTCCGTACACGATATCGTAAAGAACCGTCAAATAAAAAGATAATTGGTGCGTGGTATTCAAGGTTCACAACCACAGGAGATCTCGCACGGCTCTGGGCGAATTAATAAGGTGACTCGGAACATTGGCTAACCTAAATTCGCAAAACCAGCATCGAAATAACGGATGCTATACTGGAATAGTGGTTTTGAATTTCGATGGGGCTTCCCTCTGTATATGAATCCAAAAGTTCCTTAAAATTACCTTTATTTAAAGAGTCCTCACTTTCATTATGTCCACGAAATGTCATTTCTTATTTACTTCCCTAATGGGATATTGCATGTAAAGCCTGTTAAGCTCAACGTTCTTATTGTATTTTACAATATATAGACGTGAGTTTTCCCGAAGACGTCTGCAATTTTAGTAGTGTTTTTTCCTAGCTTCTTCAATCCGACACAATTGTTCCTCATACCAACGAGTCTTAAATTTCCTGGTATATTTTGATGAAGCTCCACAGCAAAGTTTTTCTAAACATAGCACTCATGTTGACCTACCGACATTTAACACGTCGCTTTATTATTTGTCCATAAAGAAAATGGGGTATGGAGAATGGAGCACACCAATTCGTGTTTTAATTGTAAATCCCTTAAATATGAAAAATTAAACACTTCACATAGACAATAATCATTTATCACATAAGAAATTACGTTTTTACACAGGATGCAAATTGATTATAAACATAACACATAACACGCAGGGCTCGCTTCAAGCGGGTTACCACTTCTACTAACAAATTTATTTTCAAATAAACGGAAAAGTAGGAAGAAAGTCCTGTATTGTGTTGGCAACACGAGTTGGTGCGGGATATATGGCTTCTATGAAACGAAACCGTAGCCATGGTAACCAGTAATACATTCTGCCCCTCCAACCTGTCCTCACTCGCATCACCTTGGCCTTTTAATAACGAACCACTAGTCGGGAAGTAAGCTAGCTGCATCATCGACGTGCGGGGTCCAAGAGAGCAGCTCCATTACAAAATATAATTTGGAGAACATTTATAATTGAAAATTAAATGCTAGAACTTAAAACATAAACATGTAAGTTATTAAAAAAAAAGGTAGGTGACTCGACGATTCAAACGCATCAAGGAAGAACCGCCCTGCTCTGTACAAAGAAATCCACAGGACGCCCATCTGTCTCAAACGAAACTGTGGAGCGCAAGAGAAGCTTACATGCGAAGTGTAAGGAGCGGACAGCGGATCGTATGGAAACTGTTGCGTAAACGTCTGAGGTGACACCACTTCATTTACAACTGTATCAAGCCCCTACAAGGAGGACGAGGCTATCACGACGATCAGTGTCTTCTCCATTGGCCTCCTCGTTCTCCTGATCTTATTCCCCCCGATTTTTTCTTTGGAGGTTTGTAAAAAATCAAGTTTATGTACCACCCTTGCCACTGAGCCTTTATGAACTGAAGTTTGTCTAAAACTTCTTTGATTGTTAATCAGACAGTCTCACAATAAAAAATTGTAAAATTTTACAATAATCACATTGTAAAATGATTACTCAATTTAAAAGGTTCTACATCTTTCCTGAATTTACTTTGATTACAATTAGTCACATGGCTTGTAATTATATTGAGTTGAGAAGAGTAGACAACACAACACATTGCCACGCAATAAATGTTCTTCGTGTAACAACACTGTGTTTTGTTTCTTGTGCGATTGTTTTGGCTACGAGATTTAGATGTTCTGTGGTTGCAGTGATACTTATGGAATAATTACAAGTTAACCTGAGGACTGTTACTGATGAAGAAGTTGATATCCCACCATAACCATAAATATTATCAAAATATTTCATATATTTGTATAGTTTTAATTTGTTCATTTTTGGCAGAATCTAAGTGTGTTTTGCCCTTACGAGGATGATCTGAAAAGTTTCCCGCCTAATAAAGATAAAAGACATTTTCTCAGAAATTTATTTTTTATTTTTCAACAGACTCCTTGTAACACTACACACTTTTCCCAGCGATTCTCCCATCTCTATAACCCATCCAAATAGTACTCGGAAGTTTTCTCTTCTTTTTTCACGAAGGTGACTGCCTCTTCATTTGACGAAAATCTCTGTCCTCCGATCGCAATTTTCAGATGAGGGAACAAAAAGAAGTCGCTTGGGGCTAGATCTGGTGAGTCAAGCAGTTCAAACCGAAATTCGTGGATTTCGACATTGCAACCGCTGAGGTTGCAAATGTGGCCGTTTTTCCGCAAGTTCTGCCTTCAGCTTGTCAAGTAATGATGCGTAGTATGCTCCTGTAATGCTTTTACCTTTTTGAAGACAATCGATTAAGCTAACTCCATGACTATTCCAAAAAAAAAAAAAAACAGTTGCCATAACTTTCCTAGCCAAGTTTTTTATTTTTTTTGGAGCTTGTTTCCCCTTTGCAGTCCACTGTTTGGACTGTATTTTTGTTTCGGGCGTATAACGGAGTATCCCAGTTTCATCTACAGTAATTAATCGGCACCAAAACTCGGATTTATTGCGCCTAAACTGCGCCATCAGAGCGTTGGAAATGTTCATTCGAACACGTTTTTGGTCTAACGTAAGCAAACGCGGCACTCAGTGCACGAACAGCTTTTTCATGTCTAAATGTTGATTTCATATGTGACAAACACGTTCTTTTGACATGTTCGTGTTTTTTTAATATTCTAGTTTTTATTCAGAGGACTTGACTGGAGTAATCTCCATATCAAATTTTGGAGTGAAATGCAATATATCTCCTAGCTACTAGATATGTACAAAAATGTTATATGACTATTTTTTGCAGTGTGGTATCAAAAGTATTGATTATATGAATGGCAAAAACTCTGTTTACCTACGGTAACTGATAACTTCAGGAAATAACATTGCCTTAAAATACCGCACATCTCAGATAGTGACTTGAGTTTTCCTTAAAATGATAAGTACACATATTTCTTCTATTTTTTGTTTCAAAACCTTTTCCTGTTCGATAATATAGGTAGTAATTTTGTGGCTATATTAGTGTCACAGTGGTGTTCTTTATGATATATAAACTTGTCGCACAAGCTGATTGTGAAATAGATACACATACATCTGCACAGCGCCAGTCCTGACCTAGGTATACGAGTTGTTTAATCATGGAACGCACTCGCAGATAAACCTGTTCACAGTTACGCAAAAATAAAAACATTTCTAGACTACATCGAGAATCGAATGTGGAACAGAAAACTTCTGCAATGCCAACTGCGCTGCGATAGAGAAAACATCTGACGTGCTGCATACAAAAGGCATTATAGCTTCATTATTGTTTACTTTTATGTCCCTTCTTCAAAATATCCTTAATTATCCTTATTAGTTTTACCATATAATCCATGATTCATCTATTAAAATTCGATGCCAATATTTCTCTGTTTGAGTTTGCCTTAATCGAGAAAGGGTATTTTTAGACAGTTGATACAGGGGAAGATCAAATATAAACGGGAATTATTTTTAAATGTATTTTATCAACAAACAAAAATGTACATATACATATTACTTTTCTGCATAGTGTCCTGCCTTCGATACACATTTTCTCCATTGGATTGGCAAGTTTTTGATGCCATCCTTATAGAATCTGTCTCAACCTAGTTTAATCCTGCTGTAAACATCTGGGTGGGAAGAGAGACAGAGACAGAGATATTGGGACAGAAAACGGTTAAGCTGTTGATTGGTTTAGCGAAGTTAATGGGCGTTTTCTTTTATTTGCATGTGTACGATAAACCCCTCCTTTAAGTACAGTACTGTAAGTAGTTTTCTGATCACTGCTCTGTGCGAGCTAATTTCGGAGAGAGAAAAGTATGCAAATGTTTCGATTATTATAAACGCAATAGCCTCACATTTTATCTTTCTGCTTCACATACTACATAGATGTGTTCTGTATACGATATACAGATTAGACAGAAGACAGGCGAAATTATATACACTATTAACTTATAATGTTAAATTAAGCTGCATTTTATTTAACAATTACTAAAGGACACTGCTATTATATAATATGTTTGCATTCCTATACCAGGCAGCTCTCTCACAACGAGGTCTGTATCGAGTTGAAGGCTGATTAAGATGTTATTGTTTATAGTGTGGAGTTGCTTCTGATATTTAACACTCCATATCCTGTAATCTCGCGTATAGTCGTCCTGCTGGAACGGTTACCATGGATTTATCATTGATAATAGATACCTCTCAGATAACACACTGATTACTCCACATGGAGTGAACATATATCTGTCATTTGAGACTCCTGCGAATTCCATTGGTTGAAGTGATGCGTTCATTGGTGCTTAGCACACGACCGGGAGGCGCGTCAGTTCCCCTCTCATTCTTACAAGAATAATCAGTGCGTTATCTGAGAGGTATCTATTACCAAAGATAAATCCATGGTAAACGTTCGAACAGCGCGACTATATCTCACAAGACCAACAAAACTTATATATATGCAATTTAAAGTCAGTAAGCTTTTCATCATGGAGCAGTCCGGTGCTTCACCCGAAAGAAACACAAATGAGACAAACCTTCAAAAACTGGCGAGAGGCGAATGATCCCGCATTGTTTCGCGGTGCTTAAAGAAAGAAACCCGGAATCTTCTATAAAACACGTTGAGAAAGAAACTGATCTCCTTGGTGTTTCTGCAAGTAGTCTACATAGTGTTACAATAGAACAACAAGCATCCGGAACTCTAAGAACACCGGGAAAATCGCGTAAATGCAAACAGCACGTGAAGAAATACGACGATTTTACGAAAAGCCTATACGCAGTAAAGTTCATGATCATTATTTTCAGAAATGAACCAACTCATAGATTTAATAAGTTAATGTGTAACCCAACTCTATTTATTTATTGTCTAGAAGTTAGCGCTGCAAAACTTATGTGCATGCATGTAGCGTCTAACACGTGACGAATTGAGTCAGCTCCATCTTGTTGTTTACAGCAAGATTAAACTAACGTGAGACAGAGTTTAGAAAGAAGAATGACGCGTGCGGAGCTAGTTACACACGAACTCTTCTACACTTGCGTCATCATCAAAGCCCTAGGTCTTGTTTGAGTGGCCCAAACAAATGGTAGTCGCAGGGTGATATATCTGGACTGTAAGGAGTGTGTTCCAGATGTGTCCAATGCATTTTCTCCAGTTTTTCCGCCGTTAAAGTGGCAATATGTGGCCTCGCATTGTCATTGAGAAGAATGGCATTTCGGATCAGTTGTCGGCGTCGCTTATTGCGATATGTAACTTTTGTTTCATCCAAAATGTGACAGAAATAGGCTGCATTAACTGTTCTTTGTTCGTTAAGAAAATCCACCAGCAAAACGCCCGCGGAGTCCCAGAAAACGGTTATAAGCACCCTTCCATCAGATGGGCGTGTTATTAACTTGACCGGACCTGCCTCGTCTCCTCGCCGCCACTCCATACTTGCTACTTTGACTCAGGGGTGTAATGATGCACCCATGTTTCATCACAAATCACAATGCGATTCCCCCTCCTCCCTCCACAAACATTTTGGCCCACCCATACACTCTAGTCTACGAAAGTGTTCTTCCCAAAAGTGTGCGCGGAGCTGTCTCAAATATTCCGATGGTTTGGTGCCCTTGTTTGCAAGAAATCTGATGATGATACGTTGCGCAACAGACGTGTGCACCTCTTACTTATGGCGTACTGACGCAGCTACGTTCTCCGCAGCGTGCGCGCGCAGTATCCCCTCTCGAGATATCCCCACCAACATACTGACAGTCTCTCCTCAAAATTATTGGCAACAGGAGCACTATATTAAAATTCCCGTTGTTTTTTTTTTTTTTTTTTTTTTTTTTTTTTTTTTTTTTTTTTTTTTTTTTTTTGTAATTTTACGTCCTCCAACGTTAAGTCATACCGGACAGAAACTTCCCGTTTATATTTGATCTTCCGTTGTAGTAAAAGTGGTGCGAATATAACAGAGTTTATCTGCCAACACTTCCTTAGAAAGCTGTACAGTATTGTCGAAACAGTAAAGCAGAATTACAAGTACAGAAATGAAGTATTTACGAAAATGTGTAGGGAAAACTAGAAGGGACACGGAAAGAAATTGTCCAATAATGAATATTCTTAATCAATAGCCAGTAATAAATAAAACAGAGACAAATATTTTACGATGCTTTGGATAACAAATAGGATGGATGAAACCAGGAAACCGAAACAGGTATGGGAAGACAGAGAGGAAGAAAGAAGAGGGAGAAGGGACCAAGAACAGAATGGAGCGATTATGTAGAGAAAATAGTGAATAACAAAGGAAAGACTTTGAGGGAAGCTAAACAACTAACTAAAGATGGGATAAAATATAGAACATGATCATGACCGACTCAGGAAACCTGATGCTCGAAAGGGCATAAGAGAGAGGAAACGAAGAAGAAAAAAATAGTAAAAGTGGGCCTATTAGTAGTCCACGACTGTGTTAAAACCAAAACATTCTTTCGGTCAGTGCTCAAAAATTTTAACACGCCAATAATGCCAACTTTGGTTTACTGTAACAATAACCGGATCCAAGAAGACGTGAATCCGAATTAAATCAAAGGAATAACTATTAAAAATTGTAATAATTGTACAACCATATTTAAATTTTCTCAACAGATCAGTAAGTTTGGAAAAAGTGGTAGGCTATTAATTAATTAAATTTTGTTACGTTATTTTCATTGTTCTATTCTTTCCACTGAGAGTGTATTAGGTGAGTACCAATGTGGATTTAGAAATGACAAGAGCACAATAGACTAGATATTTGTAATAAGACAAATATTGGAAAAATTCTACGAGCATGGTATAGACTTACACTTCCTGCTTATTGACTTCAAGCATGCATTTGATTCAATTGATAGAGGAGCCCTCTATAAAACTCTGTAATGTTTTAAAATGCAACCAAAAATAATAAGGCTAATAAAAATGCCAATGGAAAATACAAAAGCCAGAGTGAAAGTAATGAATAAAATGAGTCCAGATTTTGATTATAATGCAGGAGTAAAACAAGGTGATGGACTGTCTGCAACTCTATTCAACCTAGCCCTGCACAGAGCAATAGAAAAACTTGATTCTATAGGTACAATATTCTTTAAGTCCAGTCAAATATGTGCATATGCAGATGACGTAGTGATCGTGACAAGAGACAAAAAAGCGTTAGTTGAAGTTTATGAAGAATTAGAAAGAAGGTCCAAAGAAATAGGATTAGAAATAAACGAGAAAAAATCTAAATACATGAAAATGACAGCAGATAAAGGCAAAAGAATAATTTCAAATCTAGTAGTTAGAGACAAAACATTTGAAGGGGTATCCAAATTTAAATATTTAGGAGCACTTGTAAACAATGATAATAATTTAAGTGCATAAAGTGCATAAAAGAAAGAATCCAAAGTGGAAATCCAGCATATTATGCAAATTTATCACTATTAAAAATAGGTTTATTAGTAGAGGGACAAAATACAAGATTTATAAAATCCTGATAAGACCAATAGTAACATATGCTGCTGAAACTTGGACCCTAAACAATGCAGATGAAGAAATACTTCGAAGATTTGAAAGGAAAATATTAAGACGTATCTTTGGACCTGTAAAAGATAAAGATCAATGGAGAATAAGATATAATCATGAAATAGAAGAACTAATAAATAAGCAAGATATTGTGAAATTTATAAAAGCACCAAGGATAAGATGGCTAGGGCATATAGAGAGAATGGCGGAAGATAGGATGCCAAAAAAAATATTGAAAGGAAGATTGTATAATAGAAGAAAAAAAGGAAGACCGAGAACAAGGTGGTTAGATGATGTAATGGAGGACCTAAGAACGATCGGAATCAGAGGCTGGAAAAGTAAAGCGGAAGACAGAAATGTGTGGAGGAGGATCGTGCAGGAGGCCAAAGCCCACCAAGGACTGTAGAGCTAGTAGAGAAGAAGAATTCTTTCCACTGCCTCCCTTATGTAAATTGTTTCGGTTTTCTAAAAGTCATTATCAACACTGTTGCTACACAAGACAAATGAATATCATGACCATGAGCAAGGTAAAACAATACCATATATAATGTACAATAAATCTATAAATATTCAGGACTGTCTAAAAATAGCGTTTAATGTACGGGAAAAAGGATTTTATTTGTTCGTAGATCAGCTCGGCCCATGGAATCACACCTACTTACAAAATAAAATATGATTTTTAACTATTGTATCGTGACTAACTACGAGTTTACCTAGCGTAGTAGCTCGTTATTCATCGCTTAAGCTTACTGCATTGCATCTACCCACAAGAAAATAACAAATACCATAGTTTCTACGAATCCTTATCTGGATTAACATGAACTGAAAAAAAGATACACTTTTGTAAGAATAGTTTGTTTTAAAATTGGTAGAGAAAGCAGATGAATGTAAACCATTATGTACTTTTGAAAGATTAAGTCGTTATTTGCTTTGTTTTTGTGTGTGGCCGTAAAGAACACAGAAGTTCAAGACATTAACCTTTTATGTTTATCGTTGTTTAACCTAGTAAGTCATATCGTACGAGGAATGAAATGATGTACAAATAAGTACAGGGTACATAGAGCTTAGAGTTACCAGACATTCATCTTTCAGGATAAGAGAAAACCAACGTTAAGTCATATCGGACGATGAATGAAATTATGTTCAAGTGTGTACAGGGTACATAGAGCTTAGAGTTACCAGACATTCATCTTTCAGGATAAGGGAAAACCTCCAACGTTAAGTCATATCGGACGATGACTGAAATGATGTTCAAATAAGTACAGGGTACATAGAGCTTAGAGTTACCAGACATTCGTCTTTCAGGATAACGGAAAACCTCCAATGTTAAGTCATATCGGACGATGAATGAAATTATGTTCAAGTGTGTACAGGGTACATAGAGCTTAGAGTTACCAGACATTCATCTTTCAGGATAAGGGAAAACCTCCAACGTTAAGTCATATCGGACGATGAATGAAATGATGTACAAATGAGAACAGTGTACATAGAGCTTAGAGTTACCAGACATTCATCTTTCAGGATAAGGGAGAACCTCCAACGTTAAGTCATGTCGGACGATGACTGAAATGATGTTCAAATAAGTACAGGGTACATAGAGCTTAGAGTTACCAGACATTCATCTTTCAGGATAAGGGAAAACCTCCAACGTTAAGTCATATCGGACGATGACTGAAATGATGTTCAAATAAGTACAGGGTACATAGAGCTTAGAGTTACCAGACATTCATCTTTCAGGATAACGGAAAACCTCCAATGTTAAGTCATATCGGTCGATGACTGAAATGATGTACAAATAAGTACAGGGTACATAGAGCTTAGAGTTACCAGACATTCATCTTTCAGGATAAGGGAAAACCTCCAACGTTAAGTCATATCGGACGATGAATGAAATGATGTTCAAATAAGTACAGGGTACATAGACCTTAGAGTTACCAGACATTCATCTTTCAGGATAAGGGAAAACCTCCAACGTTAAGTCATATCGGACGATGAATGAAATGATGTTCAAATAAGTACAGGGTACATAGAGCTTAGAGTTACCAGACATCTATCTTTCAGGATAAGGGAAAACCTCCAACGTTAAGTCATATCGGACGATGACTGAAATGATGTTCAAATAAGTACAGGGTACATAGAGCTTAGAGTTACCAGACATTCATCTTTCAGGATAAGGGAAAACCTCCAACGTTAAGTCATATCGGACGATGAATGAAATGATGTTCAAATAAGTACAGGGTACATAGAGCTTAGAGTTACCAGACATTCATCTTTCAGGATAAGGGAAAACCTCCAACGTTAAGTCATATCGGACGATGAATGAAATGATGTTCAAATAAGTACAGGGTACATAGAGCTTAGAGTTACCAGACATTCATCTTTCAGGATAAGGGAAAACCTCCAACGTTAAGTCATATCGGACGATGAATGAAATGATGTTCAAATAAGTACAGGGTACATAGAGCTTAGAGTTACCAGACATTCACCTTTCAGAATAAGGGAAAACCTCCAACGTTAAGTCATATCGGACGATGAATGAAATGATGTTCAAATAAGTACAGGGTACATAGAGCTTAGAGTTACCAGACATTCATCTTTCAGGATAACGGAAAACCTCCAACGTTAAGTCATATCGGACGATGAATGAAATGATGTTCAAATAAGTACAGGGTACATTGAGCTTAGAGTTACCAGACATTCATCTTTCAGGATAAGGGAAAACCTCCAATGTTAAGTCATATCGGACGATGAATGAAATGATGTTCAAATAAGTACAGGGTACATAGAGCTTAGAGTTACCAGACATTCATCTTTCAGGATAAGGGAAAACCTCCAACGTTAAGTCATATCGGACGATGAATGAAATGATGTTCAAATAAGTACAGGGTACATAGAGCTTAGAGTTACCAGACATTCATCTTTCAGGATAAGGGAAAACCTCCAACGTTAAGTCATATCGGACGATGAATGAAATGATGTTCAAATAAGTACAGGGTACATAGAGCTTAGAGTTACCAGACATTCATCTTTCAGGATAACGGAAAACCTCCAACGTTAAGTCATATCGGTCGATGAATGAAATGATGTTCAAATAAGTACAGGGTACATAGAGCTTAGAGTTACCAGACATTCATCTTTCAGGATAAGGGAAAACCTCCAACGTTAAGTCATATCGGACGATGAATGAAATGATGTTCAAATAAGTACAGGGTACATAGAGCTTAGAGTTACCAGACATTCATCTTTCAGGATAAGGGAAAACCTCCAACGTTAAGTCATATCGGACGATGAATGAAATGATGTTAAAATAAGTACAGGGTACATAGAGCTTAGAGTTACCAGACATTCATCTTTCAGGATAAGGGAAAACCTCCAACGTTAAGTCATATCGGACGATGAATGAAATGATGTTCAAATAAGTACAGGGTACATAGAGCTTAGAGTTACCAGACATTCATCTTTCAGGATAACGGAAAACCTCCAATGTTAAGTCATATCGGTCGATGACTGAAATGATGTTCAAATAAGTACAGGGTACATAGAGCTTAGAGTTACCAGACATTCATCTTTCAGGATAACGGAAAACCTCCAATGTTAAGTCATATCGGTCGATGACTGAAATGATGTACAAATAAGTACAGGGTACATAGAGCTTACAGTTACCAGACATTAATCTTTCAGGATAAGAGAAAACCTCCAACGTTAAGTCACATCGGACGATGAATGAAATTATGTTCAAGTGAGTACAGGGTACATAGAGCTTAGAGTTACCAGACATTCATATTTCAGGATAAGGAAAAACCTTTTAAAAATATGTTATCCTGACAGAGATTATAAGTCGAAACCTTTTGAATGTGAGACAGATATACTTTTTAAACATCTGTCTCTTGCGTCTATTGTGTTTTTAAATCCTATAAATTGGTGACTCAGTAGTGAAATTTTTATGCATCAAAAATACTAGTGCCCACCGCTCTGGTATGCAGGTAGCGCATCTCCCTTAGCTCTAAGAGTTCCGGATTAGAATTTAGGCTTGGGGAGTTACCTAAATTAAGTGTGCTAATGGGTTTGCCTTATCTTGAAATTATGAATGTAAGTTTCAATGGCTTTCGGACCTGTAAGCTTGATTTCACCCATTTCATTGGTCATTCAATATTACCTAGCCGGTCGTTAACTCCTTAAAAATAAAGATAGATGACAGAAGAATAGGCTTTGTAGAACAGTAGGGAAGAATGTAATGAGTGTGATTCTTATTGAACAACACCCAAAATCAGAGAGAAGTTAATGCACTTCAAGCATAGAATGCACTGCCTAGCTTCACTCTGTGAGCTGTCCTAAAGCATTTCCTAGTTTGCGTCACTTATTTACTCATCATGGAAAATTACCAGCTTTTATTATATGTAACTAAAGTTTAACAGGGATTGTCTCCAAATTATTATCTGACATTGGGTACACAGCTTTTATTGTTCAAGGGCGGATACCTTCCTTTATAAAACATTATCTCCAAAAACGTAGTTTAATCGCTAGGTAAAATTGATTTGGCAACTGATAAGCATTTATGACTCTGTGAACTATTACCGATAAACCGTCCATATATAACCTCGAAATAAACTGTGTCATTTGTATAGTTATTGTCATTGGAAACCTGGGATCTCCAACACGAGGTGACTTGTAGTTTTTCTCTATTTAAAACAAAAATATTAGATGTAAATGTGTAAATATTTTTATCTATTACACTCATGACATTCTCTACTCTTTTGCAAACACTTATTCCTATATCTACTTCAAGATAAACATTGTCTTATTGTTAATTTTCTTGTACAAATATGGGGATACAGTACACTTTAAGTGACAGCCACATGTTTTAAAGTTGGCTTTGAAATTTCGTCCCCTTTGTATGTCCAAAGGGTAAAAAATGAATAACTTCCCATTTGCGTATAGTGTATTAGGAAATTCAGACAAATAACAAGTAATATTTCGGAAAAAGTTTACTACACAAAATAATATATTTCACATAAATTTTGTTTCCAAAGAAATCTACACTATGTCTAGTAATATTTTGTCCATCTCTTACAGTTTACCAGTTACACAAAAGTCATTCAGAATGAAGTGGACTTTAGAGCACATTCCAGGAAAATTCAAAATAGCAAATTCGGCAAATTTCGTGGTACTACGCTTATGATCATTTGGAAGCTTATGGAAATAGAATATGAAGTTTAAAATCACTTTGCATCATTATTTGGTATTATAACTAAAAAACTAAAACACATTTAATATTTGAACTCAATATAATTTCTTTTCTTTTTTTCTTTTTTCTTTGTAATTTGCGTTCTCCAACGTTAAGTCATATCGGACGGTGAATGAACTGGGTGAAGTGATGCTCAGATGAGTCCAGGGTCCATGGAGCTTAGAGTTACCCGACATTCGTCTTGAAGGATAAGGGAAAACCCCGGAAAAAGCCTTATCCAGGTAACTCGCCCTGACTGAGATTCGAACTCAGGACCTCTTGAGCGTGAGGCAGACACGCTACCATCTACGCTACTGAGGCGGGCTCTCAATATAATTAGCTATCAGGTTGAAAGAAAATGTCACAAATTTAGCATCTCAGAACCACTAAGGTTAATTTCGTGGAACACTACCTCTAATTTCGTGGTAATAGTTTCCATCCAGAATATGTAGTGCAGCCAAAGAACTTGAAGTTATATTTATAAGTGGAAAATCCCTGGCACTTTTCGTGAAACAATCATAGCAATCATACATCGATATGAACACTTCGATTCACACACTGCTCTTCTCTTACAAACAAACATTTGTCGACTGCTGGGTTTTCCTGTAAGTGTCTTTCAACAGCCGTTTAAAGTACTGGAATCGTCCACACGGAGGAACTCCGTAAGCCAGAAGTTACCTCCATTTTTTGGATACTTCAACAACTTCGATGTGCAGCAGTGCAATATCGTTGTAAGAGTGAAATATAGGGAGTAGCAGCCAGGTCTCACCTACACCGCCTTGAAATTCTACAATCCCTATTCCTCCGCAATGCCACAGACTCCCCTAGGTACATCCCCAACCTAGTTATCCGACGTGACCTACGTATACCCACAATAACAGACTACATCCATACCCTTTCACGTTCCTTCTATCAAAACCTCTTCCACAACTTCAACTCCCTCATCCGTGGTCTAGGTGAGTACGACATCGATCCTGGAGAGCGCTACAAATGCCCGAGACTGCTTCTAGGCACATAAAATAACACATTAGATGGCTTGTATATAATTCCAACCTCATCTTCTGCCGCATATTATCCTTCCTTAGAAAACACTCCACTGCCAGTAGAGGGCCTAGGTCTGATCTGGCTTGAGACCGAAGGTCTGACGTTCAGATCTTCAATGTCCAGTCGTGATGGTGTATCGTTCTAAACGAATAGAAAAGAATACAACTAAATTACCCATGCCACGAAATTAGCCAAGTTTGTTTAATTTGCCATTAAGCATTTTCAAAAAATATTCCGTGTAAACGGTGGGGTGGGATAATGTTCTTGAAAATCGGCATGTTCCATCTTTGCAAATATTTATTATAAATATTAAAAATAGAAGCATTATTAACAGTGAAGCATTCTTCATATTTAAGTTTGATTTATGAGTCACTATGTTTACACTCAAACTTCACTTACTTGTTGTTGTATAATTGAAACGTTTTCAAGATCATTCGATCTCATCCTCAGCTGTTTGGTGACTAAATGAACCTTCCTCTTCTTCCACTACTACGGAGCTCCGATCACTCTGCCATCTGGTGTTAGGGGCACTAAGTTTTAATACTTCATTTAATGCCGGGATTTCAAAATTTATAATTTTATCACGGTTTTTGTTTATGAATATTTTTTCCCAAATATCCAATTCTATGGGTGTACTTAAAGATTTTAACAGTTTAATGTTGTGGCCAATGTTGTGGTTTTCTGACCAAAAATGGTGTGAAACTGCAGATTTTTCTGTTTGTTTCAACTTAATGTTCCTCTGGTGTTCTTTTTGCTTGGTTGACAAGTTTTTCTTAGTTTTTCCTATGTAGCTTTTTCACAGGTTTCACAATTAATCTGATAAATTCCTGATTTCAAATTGTTGGGGATTGTATTTTCAGTGGTTTATTTAGCTGCTAAATAAACCACTGAAAAAATCTTTAAGTACACCCATAGAATTGGATATTTGGGAAAAAATATTCATAAACAAAAACCGTGATAAAGTTATAAATTTTGAAATCCCGGCATTAAAAGAAGTATTAAAACTTAGTGCCCCTAACACCAGATGGCAGAGTGATCGGAGCTCCGTAGTAGTGGAAGAAGAGGAAGGTTCATTTAGTCACCAAACAGCTGAAGATGAGATCGAATGATCTTGAAAACGTTTCAATTATACAACAAGTAAGTGAAGTTTGAGTGTAAACATAGTGACTCATAAATCAAACTTCAATATTTATTACTTAACTGACTTCTTGCTTTTGAATTAAGATATTCACACACACACACACACACACACACACACACACACACACACACACACACACACACACACACACACACACACACACACACACACACACACACACACACAATTTCTAAAATTGTTTTCTTTAGATTCAGGCAGTTTCAAAGCTTATATTTCCACTAAAATTTTATATCGAATGTTTGGATTGAATATGATACTAGTAGAGAAATTAAAAATCAACTAAACATAATGTTGAAGGCTATTCAGGAAGTTTCAGAACCATTTGTACACTAATATTATACAGACAAAAATTGTATATTTATAACAAAAATTTGTCATAAAAGTCTTTTAATTTTTATTCCGGAATTAGTAAAAGGCTGAAAATAATTGAAAACGCTTAGGTATTTGAATAGAAACAATGCCAGAGAATAAAAACTATTGTATTAGTCCACAGAAAAAGCCTATAAAACAAATGTTTCATTCCAATCAGTGTACATAGACGGTCACGATTTAAAAGCTAGGACAAAACGGAAATGCCACACAGAGGTATCGTTGAAGAGCCCTCCTTGTCCAAGGAGAAAGAGCCTTAAACCTTTTGCCATTACGGGACTCTGTCCCTTACTGAAGTTATGATGAATTTATAATAATAGACACTGGGTAGATGCTGGTCTTTACATAAAGTGTCACAAGTTGTAGGATGAAAGAGAGAATATGTGGTTAATTATAGGAGACCATTTAGGTTATGTTAGACCTAAAGGTGAGTCTGGGACGCTTGCAGGTCTCCCCGGGGTCAATGGCATATTCCCCGAGGCCTCGGATAAGTTGATTGAAGCTGTAAGGAAGACGGGAATAGGATTTGTGAGAGAGGTTGAGGATATAGTCATTTAGTTTGAGAAAGGATAGATCTGAATAGATGTTTTCTTTAGAAATGTACCATTCAGCAGCTGTTGCTAGTGGAAGGTATCGGTTCTGAAGGATTTGTTACATGACAATTCCCAGCGATTCTTGTTCCATTACTAAAAGGTACTTAGGTATAGGCCATACATTTTCAGAGATGTAAAGCCTTCGGCGTTCGCGCGCGCACACACATACACACACACGCACGCACACACATGGGGGGAGAGAGAGGCGAAATCGTGTTTATTGTATGTATCGTTTTCTGCTTTTTTATCTCGGAAATCTTAAAACAAATATTTCCGTAGAAGTCCATAGATATGAAGACTACTGACTGTTCTACCTCTAGGAAGCAATAGAGTAAGTAATAATATGACTAGATACAACTTAACCTGTAAGAAAACTTTGATAAATGACCTTCTGTAAAACATTTACCTCAGTTAAATTTCAACTACCTATTCATGCTTATGGGTGTCTATTACAGTGATGTTCATTGCTGTTAAAACTCTGATTAGATTTGGCTACCAGTTTTTATTAAATTACTTAAATATTATAAAGATTACTTTATATTTTTGTATGCTTAGGTATATACAAGGCACTGGGTACATTTTAAGAGAAATATGAACTAATTGGTGTCTTATACTGCGGCTGCCTGTCTCTTCCATGACTTCTAGGTTGATATCATCTCTGTGTGCATTTAAAAAAATGAACTAAGTGATTGTTATACTCATACATGGGTCATTCAAAAATTAGTGACAACATTGCCTGCATTTGGCGCTATCAGCGGTAAATCATGTAAGTTGTTAACAGTAAACAATAAGAGCATCTAATATTTCTTAGTTGTGAGTTTGAAGACAATAGTTTTATTTAATAAGACATTTTAATAAGTTTTTTTCCTAGGCTGTTATCTTTAGTGCTTTAAATATGTTTAGTAAATACGAACGAAGATGCTTCATTAAAATTCAGGTTACAAGAGATATCAATGCTCGACAAGGCCATACAGAATTATTGGTAGCTTGTGGTAGACAGACTTTACCATATTCTACCATGGGCGAATGTATTTCGTAGAGGAAGGGAAGAAGTTCATAAAAAAACGTGGAGCTGACAATCAGCAACGCAATCAGCAAGTAATGGATGTTCCATTCATGCCGTCATCACGCGTCAACATCACCTGACAATTTGCCACGCGCGCAGCCTTGTGATCATCCGTCAGCATTGTGCCACCCACTGGAAGACACAGACACTTTCCTCATTCCAGGATTGTGTGCACAGGTCCCACAGAAATGCCAATTTTGGAGACGATGTCTGCAACTGTCTTGGTCTGTTGTCACACAATGTTCTGCCTTCATTGACTGTCGCACCTAGTACCACACATTAGACACATCCATGGTACCATCACCACATGCCTCACTCAACTGGCGATATATTTCAACAGGTGTCAAACCACGAAAATGGAGAAAACGAATGATTGCACGCTGTTCTTGCAATGAGAACGTCGCCATTTTAAGTATCAAAAACAGTCCTAACTCTCGTTGCTACCACTAGAGTTCTATGCACGGTACAGTGCTGCCATCTCACAAAGTGTCCACATGTGTTTAAAAAAAAAACAAGAAGTTCCTATCTGGTGCCAGTCCTAAAAAACAAATAGGAGCTGTTATAACTTGAACGCACCTTGTACTTCTCTCACACACAGATATCTCCTTAATGCTTTATTTTTTAGATTCAGGGGTATCAAAACATGAAATTTCTGTGAAGTCTTGGATTCAAAGTTTTGGGTGGAATGCAATACTTCACTGTTTACTATATGTAATAGATAAAGTAATCGTCAACCATGTTTAAGGCAAGGCTACACTGAAAATTCGCCAAAAATGTTTAAAATCATGGAATTTTCTTTTTTGGCATTTTTGGTAGCTTAGGGTTCGTAATAACAGATGGCATGCTATTTTTATCATTTGCACCACTTTAGGCCATCACGTAACAATTTAAAGAGACCTTTAACAGTCGTTAAAGGTAACAATCATGACTTTAAAGTTCATTTTCTGAGAAACGTTTTTTCTAACACTTTTCAGTATACAAAATGCCTCACGCATCAAAGTTTTCCATTTGACTTGGTGAAACTTCCAGGATAGGTCCATAATATGTAAATAAGTAACTTCACATTCCCCCCCTTTTTTTGTTAATGCTCGTGTTTTGAAAATTACATGCTGTTTAGTAACAAAATAAGTTAATATTTTCAAAATTTTGAAGGCGAACACGTGGAAAATATTTTAGAACGAATGCTACAAGAGTATTCCAAAAAATAAGAATGTGGGTCTTTTAAAATTGCTCTGTACTAGCCAAAAACAAAGATTCAACTTAAAATCTCAAATTTTTTGACACGTAGAACATTTCAAATTTTTACAATATTTTCACAAAAAATAATGAATAATTAATGAATTATTTGGTGTAGAAATATAAAAATTTGCATGCAAGTTTAAAATGATACTCTAATTATGTGGCTAAATTTCCATAATGATAGGTTTATTATTATAGAATTTGGAATTTTCAGTGTAGCCTTGCCTTAAACCCAATTTAGATGGAAACAGCTGGAAGTTGTTTTTATCATTCTTAAAGTTAATCTCTAATCGTTCCTGAGAAAACCTTGTGGATCAGAAAAGTCAGCTACGGGAAATTAAAAAACGAGCTCCCGATTGCGGGCTACAGAGGGTCAATTCTCCCTGAACAACCTACGTATCAAAACTTACCATGAAGGAACTGAAATATAGTTACAGTTAAATTAAAGAGATAAGATTCACTTATGCAACTTTCTCTAGTTATTAAAAATGCACACACGTTTTATGGTATTCAGACAAAAAGCTATTTCCTTATCTACTTACATCGTGCACGATAAATGTTTACCTAGAAATGATTTCAAAATAAGCAGCTTACGCAACGTATAACATTCCAATGTTGATACCCTAAGTCATAGCAACGACCTCTTGCTAAGGAAAAGCAAACTGCATTCATACAGACGATTTGCGTCTATTCTTCACAGCGGTTTGCTGATTCAGTTTCATCATATATTAATGCCAAATCTCTTTTTCCTTCCAAAGATTCTTTAATATTTGCTCGGATTTCATCTGCGCAACGAGGGACGAGTTGGTTGGCTCTAAGAAGGTCACCCGATCCTAGTAATAAAGCCAAAATAAAAAAAATATGAAATTTAAAATGCTGTCTTAACAGTCCGACACAAGCAAACTTCTATAAACAGTCCTACCATCGTACCTACACAGGCACATAATCGGTATAACAGTGTTTTTCTCTTACCTTAGGCGTATTTTCAAATCCACTGACATACTGCAGGATCATCTATCTTTTCTAATAAAATGTTGGCTTTCAGTAGCATCGCTGTAGTGTCCATTACAAATTCAGTTTTTGTTTCAGTTTTAGCCTTCTTCTTTCTATTGAAACGTCTATGGACTACTGGCGTTTTGCAGTTATTGTGTTTGATATACGTTTCAAATGTTCCTTATTTTTAAAACAATGTTTTTATACAGTGTCCTTTATCTCCCAATCTATTCGAACATCACAAAACTTGCTCATCAAAATGTAACTTTCCGACACATACTTATATACTCTCTAGCAAATTCTTTCGCTCTGCTATGCACTGTAACATTCGCTGTCCGATCCGACTTTGCAAATAAATACACACTCTTAGGAATCCTTATTTAAATGTAAATAATAAAACCCTGGGGGGAAATGTGTGAACAATTTGGTGTTCGGAATTTCATGTTCTTTTGTGCTTGTCTTCCCAATGTTCCTAACTCGCCCTTAATCTATCACTCTGGTCAGGTGATAAAA
The DNA here is from genome assembly GCA_030765055.1 of Mantis religiosa. Classification (NCBI taxonomy): domain Eukaryota; kingdom Metazoa; phylum Arthropoda; class Insecta; order Mantodea; family Mantidae; genus Mantis; species Mantis religiosa. The sequence goes on from CM060958.1 coordinate 98,472,015, forward strand.
GGGTTGTTTTACAAGAATGTTACTCCGTCCTTGACCAATCATTACTTCACTAATGACAGAAGGGTCGGCTTACAAGAATATTAAACTATCCTTCCATTAGAGGTGGATTTTGACATTTGTTACTCTATGAAAAGAGCAACGCAGCAGAAAACTGTCCATAACCATCACTTCACTGTTTGTGTAACTGAGAATTTTATTTGATTATTAATTGTAATGTTTAATAATTCACAGGAATAAATTTAATATAAAGTGAAACTAAACTTTATACTTAAGATAGCTGAGATTTCGCAAAATAAGAGTATTTCGCTTCATTTTGTTCTTATCGCGGAAATTCGCTAAAATAATATTGATTTATTGGCCAGTATCATATAATTCGCAAAGATATTGCCGTGCCTGTCGCGTTTTTCGTTTATGGGAAAAAGAGTGCTCCTAGGTGTGCTCTACCCTCTCTATAACCAACGATCAGTGATGTCTCTGCCTACAAAACTACTCCTGTATAAGTAAGTACTCCGGCCAGCCATCACATACGTCAGTAGCAGTAGCAGCCTACACCGCCTTGAAATTCTACAATCCCGATTCCTCCGCATTGCCACAGACTCCCCTTGGTACATCCCCAATCTAGTTATCCGACGAGACCTAGGTATCCCTACAATAACATACCCATTCACTTTCCTTCTATCAAAACCTCTCCCACAGCTTCAACTCTCTCATCCGCGGTCTAGGTGAGTACGACATCGATCCTGGAGAGCGCTACAGATGCCCGAGACTGCTTCTAGGCACATAAAATAACACATCAGATGGCTTGTATATAACTCCAACCTCATCTTCTGCCGTATATTATCCTTCCTTACAAAACACTCCACTGCCAGTAGAGGGCCTAGCCCTGATCTGCCTTGAGACCGAAGGTCTGACATTCAGATCTTCAATGTCCAGTCGCGATGGTGGTGATGGTGTGTGCTTCTATAAATGTAACATGGTAAACGGTTAATTGCATACACATCTTCTTTGGGCATTATCGTTCTTTTGTATTGTTAAGTTATCCATATTTGACAAAGTGCCAAAACATTGCCAAAATTCATATAATTGAACTTAAATGTGCGCCGGACTCCTCCCCCTACGACTGTACAAACAGCAAAACAATGTGAAACTACGTAAGGAGGTAAACGAAAGGTTTCTCTCACTGTAAGAAGGGACACAGGAGGACGGGTTGAATTGCTAGAACAGCCAGTTTCCTGATACAATAAGTAGTTATTGAACTTGGCCAACACCATGAACGTATCATTCATAATTAACTTCAGTATTTTTTCTGTTACTTCTTTCGCAACCTTATTTCTACAAAACACATAAGGAAATAAAACCTTGGAAATGTAACAAGCAAACTAATGACATAAAATGTTGAACACATCAATATAAATACCCTATATATAGGATACCCCTGTAAAAACTGATTAACCGAAAATAATTTACAGAATTAGTTAAAGTAACAGCCAGTATTCAGGAATGAGCAACCAACAAAATTAGATCACTGCTATAGCAAATTAAAAGAAGCAGACCTTGTAGTGAATGTGCACCTTACGAACATGAGATGGCGAAATGTCGTTAATAAAAATAGTTAAATGCAAAAGTAGTAACTGCACTAGGCCAATAATTGCAAAAGCAAAAGACAAAACATAATTCAATACAAATTCCATATAAAATTCTATATAAAAGGTATAATATAAAAATTCTATATAAAACCTAACTAGTAACTATATCAGAATTATACCGCTGTATACCTACACTTTGAAGCTAAAAGACCTCTGAATTACCTTTCGCCCTTATTATCAGAATCGTTCTCAACGAAACCCAAGAATTCGATATTCAAAATACAGTTAAATGTATGTACAAACACGTGTGGCACCAGAACAGAAGCAAGTGATAGCGATACTTTAGCGATACTCAAATGTTTTAGGAGCTGATGACCAGTGAGTGAGTGGTGTTTTAGGGCCCGTGACTTGAAAATTTCGTTCTGCTTTCATGATGAGAAGGGGAAAAAATCTGAATATTGCCATTTTCCCTGTTGTTTTAGACTTAAGGTGAGGATATGTTACTAAATATCCAATCCAGCATTTAGCTTGGCCATTGAGGGAAGCCACGAAAAACTCCAGTTAGATTGTTCCACCAATGAGATTTGAATCCGGGGCCTCCCAAATACGCCCTAGCCATCCCCCATGGTAGCAATACGCGTTCTTGCATCTATGTACCATTGTTCACTGCATCACTTTTACTGGTTCTGTTTATGAAATGTATTTTTTTTCTATATATAAGGGGCGTTCAAAAAGAAACTAGCCGGAGTCTGGTATGTGCAAACCGGTGACAGGATGGTAAAATCGTGGCGTGTGTAACGAAGTGTTGTTCCGACCACAGCGTGGAAGTTCACAGCCTGTCGCTAGAGGGCACACATACACCTCACGTGACTATACAAAGCTACCAACAGCATGCATCAATCGTCCAATACTACCAGTCGCATTGCAAACAGTGAAATGGAGGCAGCAAAAGAACAAAGATGTGTTCGTTTTCTGACAGCGGAAGGAGTAGGGGGAACGGACATTCAACGACGAATGTCACAAGTATACGGCAAACACTGCATGCCCCTTGCAAGGGTCAAGGCGTGGCACAAGCGCTTCTGGGGAGGACAGGTGTCGTTAGCCGATGATGCGGTCTGAAGCACCACACTACATTACCGATGACATCGTCCAGCTGGTTGATGCACTCATTACCCAAAACCACCGAGTGACAGTGAAAGCCATATCCGTGGAGGTCGGATTGAGTGTCGGAAGTGTTCACACCATCATGAAGGAACAGCTGCTCTTCCGCAAAGTGTGTGCCCAATGGGTGCCCCACAGTCTTCAACCACGCCAGGAAGCATGTCGAATGGCCCACTGTCTTGGTCATCTGCAGCGCTATGCTAGGGAAGGGAATGAATTCCTGGCACAAGTGGTGGCTGGATGAGTCATGATGTCATCACTTCGAATCAGAATGAAAACGACAAAGTCTCCAGTGGAAGCATCCAGGGTCACCACCAAAAAAAAACCAAGGCCATCCAGACAAGTGCAGGAAAGGTTATGCTGACGTTCTTCTCTGATCAAGATGGCCCCCTTCTGATACACTTACTGCAGCACGGGACAACAGTGAATGCCCAGCATTACTCGCAATTCTTGACCAAATTTCGACAAGCAATCAACTCAAAATGACCAGGCAATCTCACCCGTGAGGTCATTCTGCTCCACTACAGTGCAAAGCCTCATACGGCCTACACAGTCACGGCACTCCTGCAGAAATTCAAAATGCAGGTTCTCGGCCACCGCCCCTACCGTTCAGACCTCTCTCTGTGTGATTACGCCATGTTGATCCCCTTAAAAAGGTTCTGACAAGCATACAATTCACCTCGGATGACGACGTCCAGCTGTATGTGCAGAACTGGCTCACATCGCAGCCCCGAGACTTTTATGAGATAGACATTCACCACCTTGTGTCATAATGGGACAAGTGTCTCAACAGCCAGGGCCAATACTTCTAACATACAGGTAGTGCTTTCTGTAATTATGCCTCCGACTCGTTTCTGTTTGAACGCACCTTATAAAACCAATAGTGGGTTGAGAAAGTCGTGTGAACGTGATTATATTTTTTGTTGCCACTTGCAATCTCTTGTTTTAATCAGGAGCGTCGATGACCAGAGAGAGAGGAAGGGAAGAGAATGCACAGTGTAAACAAACAAGACTGCAGCTTATATCACAGGTAGAGAGAAAGTAAGTTATCGCTGTACCAGGAACATGTTTTCAAATGTTCTTAAGGGTAAATTTGGAGCTCAGTGTTAAATACGTGTGAGTTTTTACTTGCCTTATGGCCACATATTCTTCCTGTTCAAGTTAATTGACCATCAGTTTTGAAACGTCGTTAATATAATGACATTTAGCTTTACTGAAATATGAGTGGATATTATATCGTTCCCAAAGTTGGCATGTTTGAAGATATGAGGCCATTGAGAAACTCGGTTACTCAGAAGGCTTATCGTTCCCGCAGCGCGATGAATTACTATAGTCCACGAAGATAATAATAGTAGCTCTGATAATAGCTTGCCCAATACTTATATAGTATGATAGAACGTTATTATTGTAGTTAATAGCTGGAGACCTGTACACACGAAACCTCATCTGTAGTAAGGTTGGTTACATTTACATTTCTATACTCATATTAAGACTTAACCCTCTAATGCCCAAGTATAGAACAGGCTTAGTTAAAATATATATATTTACAAATCATTTCAGGCTGATTTATTGACTGTAAATGAGCTTTCATATGAAAAATATATGTTTCACCATTTAGGCCCTTTTATAACATGTGTAACAGTGGGCATTTGTGGATGCAAAACTGGATCTTTTTCGTAAAGCTCGCTTTTCTTTTAAATACAGTTTATGTGTAGAATCTTCTAAAACAATTTCTGTCCTTGTTCAAGAATACATACGCTTCACATTTTGCACCACTCACGTGATTCCTTCCATATGGAACAGTAATCTGTTTTGTCTTTTTGACAGTCCACAATAGGAACAACGGTAGTTACTGCTCTTCTTTTCTGTTTGGGCATGTCATCAGCACTCGGTCGGCCTCTTTCAGATTTGCCATGTCCAGCAAGAATCAGCCCAGCTACTAGGTCGTATGCTTGATTCTCTGTAGCAACGTACACGGCATTTGGCAAAGCCTCATTCTAAGATAAATGCCTAAAATTTCTCTTTTCCTGATCTACTGGTGATTATACTATGTTCAGTCTTTTGGGTACTATATAAATGTGTCTCTTCCCCTTGCATACCCAGCATTTCATTAGTAACCAAGCTTTTGAAGGACTGTAAAGGAGAAGACAGCTGAATTGGAATTTCCTTTGGAATTCCGATAAATGGCTGTATGTTGGGAGTAAATTGCCCTTCTTCCACTCCAGGGGTGATAAAGTATCAACTGGTGATTCTAAAGATTCATCTAAATCAACATCCGCAGGCACATGATCAGGAGAGTCAGTTTGATCTACAGAATCACCATGAAGATTTTTGACACTAAGGGTTTCCTCCTCTTCTTCGCCTTATAATTCTGAGAATTCAGAGAAATCACTGTCTAAACTACAAAAAATGTCATGGATTTTGTTTTCAGATAGCTAAAACAATGATAGAAACCAAAATTAACTTCTATTATGGATGACTGTACCTAACCTTAAATGCCCAATGTTACACATTTGTAACGCATAAAAAGTTAGTGCTGTCAAAAGCAGATTAGCCAAGTTTAAAGCATATAAAGGAGTTTATACCATTCTACTACCACTTTTCTACAGATGTTTGTCATATTTAAGTACACAGAAGTGGTTTTAATCCTTAAAACAATAATAATTTACACCCCTTGTGTGCCATTGTTCCTTACCATGAAAACAGCTGAATTCAACTTTACATAGTCACCACCAGGGGCAAATAATTACTGCAGAATCCACCAGAGTGAATTCCTAGGCTTGATACAAATATGCCACAGCAGGCGTTAGAGGAACAGCATATTCTGAGTTGAAATAATGAGGAAAACTCCTAATGTTACACATATGTAACAAGGGGCATTATAGAGTTAACTTCTAGGATTATTTGGGTTGTTCCGTCTTCAGGAAAATAATCTGCCCATCTTATAAATGTAGTATTGTGCATTGTTTTCCAAAAAGGAATAAAAAATCCCCAAATATTTATGCAAGAAAGCAAAATATCAGCGGAACCTCTGACATTTTAATCTTCCCCTGATAGTGTTCCAACTTTGGAAATGCTACATAGTCTATAAGCAGCTTTTGGTGGTGAAACAATCATCAGTCGGAATGTACGAGTAATTTTTATATAAATTGGTTAGATGATATTTTAAACCTTTGTATTTTCTCTTTGCTGTCGTAGCTATTTAATAACAAAACAGCTACATAATTCAAAAACCCTTAACATAAAATGAGATACACTTAAAGTTAGTAAATTTGAACATTCTCCACTCATTTGCCATCAGGATAACCAACATCTATTTTAATTATATCTTCTCTCCTTACTTTATACTATTATATGCGAATCATATATACAACCTTAATAATTATAAATTCTGAGATTATATGAACAATAGATCAATTTATCCTAAACAAAATTACCCAAAAACTATTATATTTTTTCTCTCAATTATAACTTTAGAACCACTGTGGAACGCATAGAGCATCAAGCAAAATAATTCTTTATAAAGCATCACCTCGGAATTTTTCAACTTGTCTCCACCAGTGGCGGCTCGTGCCGCAAAATAACAGCGTGCTGCGGGAAAAGTTTTTGAAAACCGAAGTACATGCGCCGATGTTTCTTCATGATATAAACAGAATTTCAACTTCCTTTCGCTTTTTTCTCAAGTTTTAGATCGAGTATTGATCGCCCTAACATATTTATACTAACCCTTTCTTTTAATGGACGCCTTGAAAAGGGAATTATCAGAATTTCATTAACCATGTTCATTATTTATTGGTTAAATTTTTCGTAATGTTAAATTACTCATACAATGAATAAAGTGAATTTATAACACGTTTCACACACAAAATAAAGAAACTGATATCAGCCACTAAATAACATTGCACAAAGAAATACTTGGATACAATGCGAGCTCCCGAACCACACTCACTTGTTATGAGGGATTCTTGTTATGGTCGCTGGAAAGGAGTATCGTGCCAACATGATAGGTGCATCACAAACAATCTGCCCTGTGATTTAATAACGTAAGAAGGATGGAATTAGTTTCTACAACTAAAATATAAAGCAATGATAAATTGCTTAATGATTTTCAATGCATATTCAAGTTCTACAGCTGTAACTATGAGTGTTGGTGGTCCTGCTTAACTGTGCAGCGAATGATCACCGCGCAACAACCAGATGCAGCACGCATTTGTGCGAAAATCTAGGGAACTTAGGACATCAGGGAGGCAAGAGGGGAAGGTTGTACGCATGTGCAATAACTGATTACCGAGCTTGCTGGCTCTCAGCACTTTGACGTCGCGGATGCGTTCCATTAACTAAGCAGGTGTTTTCCATGCATAAAGAGTTCACTGTCGCTCTTAATTGCTTTCTTATACTTATAATAATGCATTGTTATTTACATGGTCTTTTAAAATTTCTGCAATGTGATTTATAAAACAGAAAATAGCGTGCTGCAGCACTGCACTAGTCTCCACTAATGCGTCATTTTTATGGGCAAGTTGTTTACGTGAAACCCATCGACATAAAGTATTCTCACGTCTAACTGTCGATGTAAAAGTTTCGGATTTGACTCATATCAATGTCCAATAAATTCATAAGATGTTTGTCTATCATTGCTCTACACCGACAATATTTTCATCAGTAAATGCAGCTCTTGGGCTTAGTCCTTCACGAAATTCCTCACTAGGAGAGTCGACCTGGTTAGGTTAGGTTAGGTCAGCTTAGGTTAGGTTCTGGCTTATAGATCTCAAGCTAGCGGGTTCAACACGTCTAGACCGATAGTTTTCAGTGTTCTTAAATGCAGCAGCTTCGACAGTAGATGGGACGAAATTCCGCATACCGATGACACTACCATCCCAGTAATTCATAATTTGTTACCAACCAAATAAATAAAACATCGGCCTCTTTTGGATTCGCTCGACCAATACAAACAGTTGCTTTAGTTGGATCCTTTTTGTCAAATGCATTTCTAAGAGATCGTTGGCCCGCCCAGTAACGTGGATGGTAGCGTGTGTGCCTCGCGTTCAAGAAGTCCCAAGTTCGAATCTCGGTTAGGATAAGTCACCTCAGAAAAGCATTTTCCCGTAGCTTTTCCTTATCCTGAAGGATGAATGTTGGGTAATCCTATGCTTAATGGATCTTGAGCTCATTAGAGCTTCATTACACACATTTCACCCATCGTTCAATATGACTTAATATTGGAGCACGTTAATTTCAAAGTCGATCTGCACATTGTTCAGGCGTTAATGAAGATTCAAAATCGTAAAACAATTATAGTCCAGAAATGTTCTCTAGCCAAATTTATTCTTTTGGATAGAAACAAAATGTTAAATTTATGGCTAATAAATTATTATTAGAGAAAACTGAATCAATTATCTGACAATAAACTCAGAAGACATTAGGAAGTAGCTAACAAATTTTATTTGTTTATATACATTTCCAGCGTCTCTCTTGTAAAAGAGATAACTGTAATTCCCTCCCTTCGGTTTCAAAACATTCTGGCACATTCTTGTGAATTTATCCATTACTTTTTTCTAATTTTCTTTGGAAAATTGAATTTATTTCTACTTGAACGCTTCTTTAAGGTCATGTATAACGCTCGCAAAAGTTAAAGGCATATGAACGCTGGCCAATGTTCAAGCGGAGCGCTGTTGCCAAGCGTAGTGCATGCACCTGCAGAGGCTCCTTGTACATAAGAGCAGTTTTACCCGCCAGCAAAGGTTGTGCCTATTTTCCCCGTAATTAAACAATACATTAAATATTCCTAAAATATTAAGATCTTACCGTGACACACGTCACAACAGTGGAACAGCAAGCACGGTTTCCAATCTAGTAACACGCTTTCCGACTTCATGGGTCTTTCCCGGAGATTGAAACACAGGTACGCTCCCTTTTTCTAAGCATGAAGCAGCTTCATTGCAAATTCGTGACACTGTGTGTACACTACCTGCACCACAATGTTACAGAGTTAATTGCTGCGATTTTGAAAAATCAACAGTTGTCCTATATCCTGGATTGGAGAGCTTTCGTAAAAAGATTTTCACAGTAAGTATAATTTTTCTGCCCTGAGAATGAATCACTTGACGTTTGTTGAACGAAAAGTCACTTGTCCCATCTTCGAAGGACATGTTCACGCACTCGGATCACGAACACTAGAGAAAATATGTGTATAATAATAATATAATGTAATATTAACAATATTTCAGCTCGAATTTGACTCACGAATTAACGATGCCGTTCACTTTAACAAAATAACAAACAGTACTCTGAAAACGAACTGAACATTAACTCGGTGTACTTCAAACTGCGTGCAGTAAGTGAACTGTTTATTTATGTTGAGATTAAGTGTTGTCAGGAAGGGATGTTGTTTTTCAGGCTTATCTGTGTTGAATGGGTAATCATAACCATATGAAAGATAAAACGTGCATCGCTCATGTTCTAAGTATTGTAGAGATTGGCTTTTTGTACGGTCATGATCACAAAATAAAATTCTTTCTTATTATGGGATCGGCATCTGTCATTTTCAAATGTTAATATCCGAGCGTAATTAATGAGATAATGTTTTCAATTCAGGCGCGTGAGATGCGTGTATAGTGGAGCTATACCATGGATTTATCTTTGGTAACAGATACCTCTCAGATAACGCACTGATTACTCCACGTGGAGTGAACATATATCTGTCATTTGTGATTCCTGCGAATTCCATTAGCTGAAGTGATGCGTTCATTGGTGCTTAATACACGAACGGGAGGCGCGTCAGTACCCCTCTCTTTCTTACAAGAATAATCAGTGCGTTATCTGAGATGTTTCTATTAACAAAGATAAATCCATGATAACCGTTCCAGCAGCGCGACTGTACCACATTTGGCAGCACTGTTAGGAGGCGCAAGCTTAGGATTGGCTGGAATCTGCAGTAAGGGCCGCCTCCATATGTCTTTAACTTTCAGTACCTTGTCTAGCTCCTCACTTTCTTCACAATACTGAGTGGGCACAGGCCCCATAGCCTCGGTAGCGTGGGGGTAGCATGTCTGTCTCACGCTCAAGAGGTCCCGAGTTCGAATCTCGGTCAGGGTGAGTTACCTGCATAAGGTTTTTCCCGGGTTTTCCCCTATCCTGAAAGGCGAATGTCGGGTAACTCTAAGCTCTATGGACCCCGGGCTCATTTGAGCATCATTTTACCCATTCCATTCATCATCCGATATGACGTAACGTTGGAGGACGTAAATTACAAAAAAAGAAAAACAGGTCCCATACCCGGGACTTAAAATTCGCGACCGCACCAAGAGGTGGGATCGTTGCTGGGCGCATTTCTCTATCCCACTATGTCACGGCGCATGACTTCCTTTCTTTCCAGAGATTCTTAAAACACAAATTCCCGACAAAATTCTGCTATGGAATTTTTGTATGCAATACAGAACTTCTTTTGATTACTGCATGTAGTAGAAAAAGCAAAATTGTCATTCGTTGCTAATAAAACTGAAAAAAGTGGTACATTCTGAAACACATTTCATTATAATTATGGTGAACAAATGCAAACTCTAAAAATGTAAAAGCATGCAAAAATTAATGTTTCGGAAATGAATACGTGACACATTATTATTGAGCACAAATTACATATGTACAGAGGCCGACAGAAGTTCGAATAATATAACATGTAACATTGCGCGTACCATAAATACTGTAATATTTATTTGGCAGCGTTGAATTGTTTAACTTGTAAACATTAATCTTTTGTGTCTCGGAAACAACATTTAAAATATTACTTTGCATGTATTTATTGCACAATCTGAACTATATTTATATTATTGCCCCTCTTATTGGAGGACATAAGTGTTCGAACGTACCCAAACAGAGAGAAAGGTGGTTGGACGTACCCTACACGCCCCTACCACATAGCAGTTGTGTTTATGCTATGCCTCGAGACAGTGTGCTCAAAGTTATTCAGCCGATTGTGAACTCACAGGTAACGTGGGACGTAAAGGTAAGGAGACAACGGTGGCAGAGAGGAATATCATGATAAATATGTGCAAACAAAGCAAATCTCTCTTCGAAATTGCCAAAACCATTAACAGAAACAAAACTACAGTGTTCTGCATAATTCAACGCTTCAAACAGATACATACTGCTGTAAATAAACCTAGAAATGACGCCCATTCTAAACTAACCACCAGAGACAGGAGACGAATAATAAAAAATGGTGAAGCAGAATCCGGGAGTCACTGCATCTGAGATTAGAGGATGCCTTGAGCAATATTCTGGCACTGTGGTTCACACCAGAACAGTTGAATGGGTTTTAAATAGTACTGGGTACAACACCCGCGTTCCTAGGAAGAAAGCATATGTTAATAAGATGAATAAGAAAAAGCGTATAGAATTTGCTAAACAGTATGTAGTGAAACCAACAGAATTCTGGGATAAGGTTCTCTAGTCGGACGAGAGGAAATTCTGCTTATACAAGAGTGATGGACGTCTTTAAGTGTAGAGGCTGCCAAATACAGAATGGGAACCTAAGAACATGGTAGCGACAGTGAAACATGGTGGCAGTAGTGTGATGGTACGGGGCTGTATAGCTTTATCTGACTTTGGGGAACTGGTGATCATAGATGGGATCATGGACAAATTTGAATACAAGAGGATTCTTGAAAACAGAGAAGCTGGGATTAGGACATGATTATTACTTCCAGCAGGACAATGATCCGAATCATATTGCTGAAATTGTAAGTCTTTAGATCGTGTACAACACTCCTCACACTTTGAAGACACCACCCCCATCTCCAGATTTATATCCTATAGAGAACATCCGGAAGGAACTCGAGAAGCGTGTGAGGAAGCATCACATCAGAGGGAAGGATCATCTGAAAGAACTTCTTCAAGCAGAGTGGAGAAATGTGGATTCTGCAGTCACTAAACAACACATACAGACAATGGCCAAACGATTATCAGCAGTAATTCAAATTAAGGGGATGATAACTAAATACTAGCTGTTCTCTGTTCGAAAACTTATGTCCAGATGTAAAGTAATCGTTTTATTTCTACTTGTAGTGCAAATTAGTTTCAGTTGCTATTTATGAGTTTATATGTTTAATGGAAGACTCAAGTTTATTTTGTACCAGTTGTATTTACGAATGGTTACTCTGCGTAGCTTTAAAATTATATAAGTAATAAATATATTTACGTTCGAATACTTATGTCGGCCTCTGTACGTATTTTTAACAAAAGCTACATGTTTTCTGTACTATGTGTTTTTGATACTCACGTTTTCCTCGTTCTGTTACTGAACAGAAGTCAATGTGGAGTTACAGCAGCTTCGTCACATAGACTGAAGAAACCACAAGGACAATGTATGGCTCTGACAGTGAGAATGAAATGTCACTACGTCATTCTAAAACTCGTAACCATAAACATTTACAATTGCACCTAAATAAAAGGGTGTCAACAATAAAGAAACCACGTTACGTGTAGTTTCAGCACCATAAATTAAGATAAAGTCTATTCTTGAAAAACTTAAAAGATAAAACTTCTAATTTTGATTCTTTTTGTTAAGCATGGTGTTGCTTTTTCTAGCCACATTAATATATTTACATAAATGTTTAAGGATAATTAAAATGGCTGTTGCGTGCGTGTTCACAAAATGTACTACAAATGCTTGGGTAAGTTGTGCAGATGAATGATTTGCATGTTGCTTCCATTGTTGTTAATGGCATGTCATTCTACCCGGTAGACAGTTGACGAATGTATCGCGGGGAAGTCACCTCCTCTTTCTAGTGTACTGAATTAATGAAAAACAAATTCAAAATTTCCAAAACTTAAAATTGAAGCCGCTAACATTTTTGAACAAGCACTAATATATGTGGACCATTTCAAAAATGCATTTTTCTTTCAAATGTCTAACACAGAGTTTAAAAATAAGTACAGTGTGGTTTTAAATTTTTTTCGATAAATGTGTGTTGCTAATTAATTTCATTGGCGTTACACAGCTCTCCCAACATTCTATTGTTTATTGAACCTAGAAGTAGAAGTGACGGATCGTGTATCGAAGTAAGGATATCGTGGAAAATATCGTGTATCGGTATCGGCTATCGAAATGAAATGAAATGTGTAGTGTTTAACGCCCGCTTTTACTACATACGGCACCGCAGGCGATGACACTGATGATACATGAGATGAAGATGCGGCACTGGTGGAATGAGATGGCGGGGGAAACCGGAGGTCCCGGAGAAAAAAAAACGTCCCAGCGCCGTGTTGTCCACCACAAATCTCACTTTGCGGTCGCCTGGGATCGAACCCGGGCCGTCTTGGTGAGAGCCAAGCGGTCTAACCACTGAGCCACGGCGCGGCCATCGGCTATCGAGAAAACAGATATCTATCCCTTCCTACTTTGAATTTTTCAATGCTTCGAAAAACTCCTTATCAACATTTCTGCGAAAATCAATATTTTGAGGTCCCCGGAAATAAAACAAAAATTTCATAAAATGTGTGTGTTTGTGCAAATATTGGTATTTAAGTTGTTGTAGGGATAAGATACTAGGATTTTAACAAAAATTCCCTACCCTGAACTATGTTTTACTTGGAAAAGTATCATAGTTTATTTTTCTATCAAACAAAATGTAATTTTTTTTATTAAAATGCCACACTTTTAAAGATGTTTAAATTTCCTAAAAATAGTTCTTGAGTCTGGAAGGGATTTTATTACTGGTATCTTGTGGTAAGCCACAAGAGATAGTCGGTTTTTATATACGATCCGCTTTCTAAGGATTTGATTATCGCTTAAAACGTATCATCCTTGTAGTTTGTAGGTGTTATGGATTCATTCAAATCGCTTTATCGTTATTACTGTAAGTACTAATGAAGGTGCACGCATACTTGGGTCTGACACAAGACTAATTAACAAAACAAATAAGTGTGTGTATATGTGTGTGTGGAATGCTATAAGGGCCAAGGTTATCTGATGGCTCATAAATAACTGACTAGACCCACCTTACCAGTTAAGGTTATCTTTGTCCTCGATGATAACCTGGAGGAATTACTCGGAAATTAGAACACATTGTTGGCTATCACCAAAGTACAGAATGTCCAGTTGAATAAATATGAAAATAAACTTGTTTCAACATACACATACACGTGCATTTGTAGAGTAGAGCTAAGCATTTTGAGGATAAGACTGTGGCTCATAATGATATGGAGATATGCTCAAGCTCGGCGGACTAAGAAGAGATCATATCATTGCAAGAAGAAAATAACCACCAGTAGCCCAAAAAGGCCTCAAATGCCACCGTATATTGCCGATATGTACCACACTAGCGCCGTAGCGTCACCTGACCCCATAGTCAGCACCAAAACAAGGCATACTGACTGCAGCCAAGCCTCCTACGCCACAGCACCAGGGCACTATACCCGAATAGCTGTCTCACCACCGCTATTATGCAGGGTCACCGCCTCCTACCGGATAGGATGATTCTGGAAGCTGCTATGATCCTCTATTCTTTGCCTCTTCGCTTCTGCAGGATCATTTCTGAAGATGACCGACGTCACTGTTGCACTCGGCCTTCCTTGATCAAGCGCGCTACACCGCAGCGCTCCTGCCAGCATGAGGTAAGTCGCTCAACACGTCACACCCCATGCCGATCTGCTGCCCTTACACCCACACCGCGACCTTGTGCATATCATCGGCCAGGCAGCAATCCCGTTCTACTTTAAGGCTCCGTATCAATGTAGTCATCAGTCACCACACACACCTCACACACTCCACCCTGCATACCACCGACAAACACCAAACTCTGCTTCCTCCTGCAGAGAAATGCCAAGACGCTCATCACAACTTTCGTAGCCGACGACTTTATGAACTTCATCGAATCTCTTCACGACCGTGCCGAGGCTGTACGGCGAGCACCTTGCTCCAGAGGTCAGCTACGTAACTACATCAGCAAGCTGCAACAGCAACAACGCTTATTGCCCACGTAATGGGTACCATCTAATCAAGGGGAACAGATCACGTTTTATACTTTGTTACGTACACACCTAGCAAGTGTGACCAGAGCACGTTTTGCTTACATCTCATATACTTAGATATCTTAATGAGAACGTGATTTATGGCCTAAATAAATATTCTGTTTGTTTATGGCGCTGTCAGTTACCAGGATCCTGATAACGTCACCAGTGTACCGTAATTTCGTCCCATAGGAGTTCTTTTACATGCCAATTTGACCATATTTGACCACATTCAACGTGATTTCTCGCTGCATCGAAAATGATCATAATTGAGCTAGGTAGTGCTGGACCGATCAGTTCTTTTGATTGTAGCCAAGTAGCGCAAAATGGTTGTCCGTTTCGACGTTGTTGAAGGTTACTGAAGGCGAGATGACGTATCTATATTTACTTGCCTCACGTTCATGAGGTCCCGAGTTCGAATCTCGGTCAGGGTGTGTTACCTGGATAAGGTTTTTCGGGATTTTTCCTTATTCTGATAGACGAATGTAAGGTAACTCTAAGCTCCATGGACCCCGGACGCATTTGAGCATCATTTCACCCATTTCATTCACCGTCCGATATTACTTAACGTTGGAGGCCGTAAATTACAAAACAAAAATAACAAAAACAGTGTAGGAACTAGTAAATCAAATTACTGAGAGGTTAGATTTTCCCAGGAACCGCAATCATGGTGTTTCATCCATGAACAGAGGTTTAACTTCGAGAACACACGTTACACATGGTTTAACTAAGGTGATTGGGGATATTTAATATACATACAAAAACAATAATAATAATAATAATAATAATAATAATAATAATAATAATAATAATAATAATAATAATAATAATAATAATAATAATAATAATAATAATAATAATAATAATAATAATAATAATAATAATAATAATAATAATAATAATAATAATAATAATAATAATAATAATAATAATAATAATAATAATAATAATAATAATAATAATAATAATAATAATAATAATAATAATAATAATAATAATAATAATAATAATAATAATAATAATAATAATAATAATAATAATAATAATAATAATAATAATAATAATAATAATAATAATAATAATAATAATAATAATAATAATAATAATAATAATAATAATAATAATAATAATAATAATAATAATAATAATAATAATAATAATAATAATAATAATAATAATAATAATAATAATAATAATAATAATAATAATAATAATAATAATAATAATAATAATAATAATAATAATAATAATAATAATAATAATAATAATAATAATAATAATAATAATAATAATAATAATAATAATAATAATAATAATAATAATAATAATAATAATAATAATAATAATAATAATAATAATAATAATAATAATAATAATAATAATAATAATAATAATAATAATAATAATAATAATAACAATAATAATAATAAATATGCTGGTAATATGGACATGCATTCATGATTGCATTAGTATTTATTAAAACTCCAATCGTCATTTTAATAACATTAGGAAAGGAATTGAAATTATAATGAAAAGCTCAATTATTAAGTTAGTTAACCTACAATTTATATCACATCGTTATTATGAGTTTTGTATTATAAACAAAGTGACAAATATAATACAGTATACAATTAACATTTTTAAATTTCTTAAAAATTTACACATGATGACTAGCGCCATTTTAACAAATACAGATTTGTTTATTTGACTATTACGTCTCGGCTTGTGTCAAAGTACGCAAAAGTATATCCATTCCTTTTGCTTGTCCTGAATAACACGCATCAGTCCTTTTAATTTCCATTCTATTGCAATATCAGATATTTAATTCCAAAAGAACGTCTGCACCATAGTGTTTTCCATTTGAATTTATCGCTAATAAAATTTAGAATCACACAACATGTTAAAAGTAAAATAAAAGCGAAGCTATATAGACAAAGACAATTGAACTACAATCTTTGGTTGAATGCTTTACCTTGAGCGCTCAGCACACGGCCGGCTGATGGCGTCTCATTGAACGAGCATTAACAACGATGCACCACAATTACAATTTAACCACGTCAAAGTTTGAGTGACCCTCCTCCAACAAGGATGTGATCAAGAATGGTACACACGGCTATTAATGTTAACATAGAGACAACTTTAGTACCGCATTTTAGCTACCATTGCTTTGTACGTCCCGTGTATGGCGAGCTGGTAACCAGGGAATTGTATCCACAGCTTTTACCCTTTTCCTTTGTCTGCCTTTGTACGATTATTCTGATGTAGTAGATTACAGCAAAGTCATAATCCGTGTGTATCCTACATTTACAATGTAGATCCATTGTTAGATTCATATAACAATGTTGTGACTTCAAGAGTTCGTAGAGTCAAAAGTCTGACTTGCAGAAATTTAGAACACTCTTTATTGCAGAAACTTAGTGCAAACCTTTCAGCAGCAAAAAGAGGTGAATCTGACAATCAACTGTCTTCAAGGTCGACTCGGTGCTCTGCCGCACGTAAACAAACGAAAGAAATCATTGCGGTACACTTCAAATGTCCAATGTCGCAATAATCCTCACACAATTTAACTCAACTGTACAACTCTCACACTTTGCCGCTATTTACACCTCCCAGTCATTGCTCCAGAATGCCGTAGACTTTCCGAGAACAATCGCGGCGGCAAGAGAAGGACGGAACATTCCAAAGCATCTTCCTGTCTCTTCCTCTTGGCAAACGTCCAGCTCTCCTGCCCACGCGGCACGCATCTAACTCTGGCTTTGCGGCAGCTCCACAACAATGCGATCGGTGACAATATCTCTTCTTGAGTTAACATTTTCTCGTCCAATTGATTATAGAAACATGCACTGTCTTAACTTCTCTTTAAACTTATTCACAAGTATACACTTATCTTTCAAGTTCGCGCTTACCTTAATAAAAATAAAAGTTTAAAAATCCATACACTTATTACTGTATAAAACCAAAGCAGTTAGGTACCAAAAGTCACTTTATTGTGCTATTAAAATATTTGTGTTGCTTCTTTTTTCTATTTTCAGACTTTGCTGCATAAATAAACGCATACATTTATTTAAGTTGATTAATAGAAATTAATCGTTCCTTCACATTAGCCGTATATAGGCTAAGTTTTTGGATAGACTCAAACTGAAGAAGTCAATGCCATGGCCGGGATTTGAACCATGGATCTCCTGGTTTTCTTCCAGTCACTCTTACCCATTTTTTGACTCTATCTATCAAAAACCTTAGCCAATATACGGCTAGTGTGAAAGAACTATTAATTTCCATCAATTAACTAAAATAATAAGAGTTAAATGATGAAGTATGGGACTCAAGTACTTACGATACTAAGCCGCCATAAACGGTGTATCTCGAATGCGAGAGCCTCTAGTGGTTTACCGGGAAAATATATGAGTCGATTGGAGAGTTTAATGTCATGACGGCGCGTTGGCCATTGTAGCTCAATGGGATAGAGCAACTGGACGGAAACCAGGAGATCCGTGTCATTGACTTCTCCAGTTTGACTCTATGCATACATTTGTGTTTATTAATGCATATATATTATATCGTGAACAGCCGAAGCTGTATTAATATCAAATATAAGGTTTTAAAGCAGAGAGTTCAATCTAGGACATTGTATAACATTTTATAAGTAAGGGAATGTGATGTGCTAAATCACATAATAACATTGTAATTCAAATATGCACTTCTGGTACAACATTGAGCAAGTTAGGTTAAGATATTTACAACAAATACAAAATGTGTACCTTGAGTTTTCTGGTAATAATCCGTAAATACACTTAATCTGCAAGTAAAGTTTCATAATTTTATATAAGAGATTGACAAGGGCTTAGCACACAAAACATGAAAACGTCCTTAAACCGCAGTTTGTTTCAAATACATTTTTAGTGATGTGAATTATTTTTGACACATGTGTTATTATGTATTTTAAGTTTTACTTTCTCTGCGATATAGTTAGTAAGTAGTGAAGGTGTTGCATTTCACCCAAAATTCCATAACAAGATATCACCAGAAATGTAGGTTTGAAACGCGCTATATCCAAGAAAAGGGATTTTAGAGTAAAGTTCGTGTTGGTATGTGTATGAGAGAGGAGAGAACAGTATAACCCCAAAATGATTGCGTCTTTAAAACTTCATTTGCATAGAACATTTTAGAAAAAAAGTATGTTGTTTTTATCTTTTAAAAATTGCTCAAACTTTTAAGTAAAGTCATATGTTTAAAAAAAATAACAAGTGAAATGTACAATTTTCTGGAATAGCCTCGTTAGTCCCCGTCATCCTGGATGACTTTGCATAAGTGACAAACACACAAAATTTCACTTTCAGCATTTATATATTCTTTCTCATTTGAATTTTCTAATGCTAATACTTTTCTCAAATGGGAAGTCGTTCCCTTCGTGTACAAACAAAGAGAACGGGATTTCAAATTCATTTCATAAATAAGCAACTCTTAAAATATACGAGGGTGCTCTGAAAAGTTTCCGACCTCAACAAGGAGCACTCCTAAATAAAAGCTAGTTAATTTCGTTGTTCATCTGTTGACAGTTACTTACCAAAGTTTCAACCATTTTGGACGCTCGGTTGTTATGTAACAGTAGTTTGAGTGAGTTTATGTGAGTGTTTTTATGAAAAATGGACAAAATCGAGTATCGAGCTGTCATTAAATATTTGTTTTTAAAAGGCAATACACCTACGCAAAACAAAGATGACTATGGGGACTCTGCACCATCATTTACCACAGTAAAATTTTGGGCAGCTGAATTTAAACGTGGCCGTAAGAGCTTGGGAGACGATGAACGTTCGGAACGTCCAAAAACTGCAACTACCGACGAAAACATCGCCAAAGTTCACCAAATGGTGCTACACGACCGCCGAATTAAAGTGACAGAGATAGCAGAGGCTGTGAACATGTCAAAAGAATGTGTTTGTCACATATTAAATCAACATTTAGACATGAGAAAGCTGTCCCCACATTGGGTGCCGCGTTTGCTCACGTTAGACCAAAAACGTGTTCGAATGAACATTTCCAACGCTCTGTTGGCGCAATAAACACGAGTTTTGGCGCCGATTAAATACTTTAGATGAAACTTGGATACATCATTATATGCCCGAAACAAAAATAAAGTCCAAACAGTGGACTACAAAAGGGGAACCGGTTCAAAAAAAAAGCAAGAACTGTTTTTTCGGCTGAGAAAGAGAAGGCGACTGTTGTTTTTTTTTGGGGGGGGGAATAGACATGGAGTAATTTTAATCGATTATCTTCAAAAAGGAAAAACCATTACAGAAGCATACTGCGCATCATTATTTGACAAGTTGAATGCAGAACTTGTGGGAAAACGGCCACATTTGCAGAAAAAGAAAATCCTGTATCACCAAAACATCTCAGCGGCTGCAATGGCAAAAATCCACGAATTACGGTTTGAACTGTTTGACCAGATCTAGCCCCAAGCGACTTCTTTTTGTTCCCTCATCTGAAAATTGCGCTCGGAGGACAGAGATTTTCGTAAAATGAAGAGGCAATCACCTTCGTGAACAATTATTTTGCAGAGAAAAACGCCGAGTACTATTTGGACGGGTTACAGAGATGGGAGCTTCGCTGGGACAAGTGTGTAGAGTTACAAGGAGACTATATTGAAAACACATCTGTAAAACTGTCTTTATGTTTATTAGGGCGGAAACTTTTCAGGCCACCTATGTATAGGAATCACTTAAATCTAGCCTATTCCCGCAATCTCATTCTAGGTACAAGGAAATATTATTATAAAAGCTCCATTTAACATGAACTAATTATAAGCAAACGAAGAATAATGTAAGTGATAGAGAAATCATATGTAACCTGTGCTTTACCTGCCTTTTAGACTGTCTTTATCAAGCTTTAAGGTGCTATCATCATTCATTTCCCGAGGTCATGGAAAGATTATGAAATTTAAAACGCAGATATATTGACCCACTTTTAGAAATTTGACTGCCACTTCGGTGTCCTGTGTTGATGTGACTATCTGTAGGTTATGAGTATGTTACTGATGTGGTACTGCTTGTCTGCAGGTTACGTACGAGGATACCTTCATCACTTGGTTCAACACATACAGAGGAAGATGAAAGTTCTTGTGTTCCACGTTGTTTTGAGTCTACTCTTTATGACTGTGACTTCCTGCAGATCAAATATAACCTCACCAGGTCGTAGGCAATCGCCCGTTAACATAGACACTAGCAAAGTAAAGCGACTTCCACTCAATAGAAGTCCACTTGCAATCTTCAACGGTATTCCTGACAACAGCACCTTCAGAGCCTACACGGATAACTACACAGGTAAGGATAACTCTAAAATCAGGGTTTATAGTAAATGTGGGACTTACATTTTAGAAATTCTTGGTTCAGTTCAGTCCGGAAGACTAATGCTGGCTTGGTTTCTCTTTAGCATGGCCTCCTTTATCTCTTTTTTGTTTTATTTCGATTCCTTCTGTGTTATAGAGTGAGTGAGTGAGTTAGTTGAGTGAGTGAGTGAGTGAGTGAGTGAGTGAGTGAGTGAGTGAGTGAGTGAGTGAGTGAGTGAGTGAGTGAGTGAGTGAGTGAGTGAGTGAGTGAGTGAGTGAGTGAGTGAGTGTGTAGTGTTTTAGGGCCCGTCGACAAATCATGTAATTTATTATGTGTTTCAAATGGGAAGAGTTCTGGAGTCCAGCTAATCAGATGCCATATCACTCTCAGCGTTGCCAGCTTGTTACCCCACTCCTTTTATGTTTCCCTCTCTCTCTCGCACACTCATTCAACATACACGTCTGCTTGGCGCTAAATGTAAGGGTAAGCAAATTATATTTTACAAACTTTTACAATGACGCAGTTGCCAAAATCAAAACTGGAAGAAGTATTTTCGCAAATTATGTATATTTTTAAATACTATAACTATAATTTGAGTTTATGAATTACCTGCTTTTCTAATCCAAATGCGGGACACACTTGTTTTACCTACACCACACGCTTCAGCAGTAAGGCGTTGAGCATTTTTAAAATCGAGCTGATTTCTATATTCCTCATTGCCCAATTTTTTGAAGAACGTGTACGCCTTAAAAACAATACTTCGAGCCTGACTTCGCAATAATTGCCTTTTTGACTCGCCACTTAATTCACCGCAAGAAGCCATTGCACTATTTAACTCTTACTCTACTGTTGTGTAAAGAACAACTGAATGATATTGATCTGAACTCTCCAGAGTAAATAAATACTTCTTATCCAGCATTCATTGATAAACATTGCCATACAGCATTACACAGGCTAACAGGAAATGAAGTGTTTGCTCTTTCTCGAATTTAACACCTTGATTTATTCACAGTAATTCTTTTATCACGTCATGTCAGTAATTTACATTTCAGTGCTCAGTAATGAAAATTAACTGTACATACATACACACCAACCAGTTTTAACTCCCTAGAGTAAATAGAGATTACGAACCATTCATAAACAAAGATACGTCGTATAATGTGACCAGACACGTTCTGCCAGGGCAGCAGGAAATTTATTGTTTCCTCTCCCTCGAATTGGCTTATTCAAAGTAATTCTTTTGTCACCTTATGTCAAACATTTACGTTTCAGTTCTGAGTAATTACAAATATATGTACACACATACATGCCAACCAATAATTATATTCATACAGTGCTTACGTCGTGATGTATTGTTATAATACAGGTAATAGTGTTTTATTTATTTGTATTAAAAAAAACTATTTGCGCTAAAAATATGGGGTTTTCATGGTCATGTTAGATACATTACTCTCTACCTTCCACATGGATCAGTTTTGGCGAAATCTGAATTTTTGTCTTAGCGCGAATAGTATTTCATACAGATTGATTAGGCTGGAGCTCCTCACACACCATTTAGCGGGAATGCTGCAGGACTCCGATTGGTTGCTCACCTAGTAGCGCTCAAGGACAAACACCTTCGCATTTGTAACACATAATAGTTTTTGCTGTGTAATGCAGTTGCTTGTGGTACGTAGGAAAATTGCAATAGCAGAAGGCGAGACACTATAACCCAAAAACGAAAAATTGAATAAATATCAAGTTAATATCCTTAGTTCCATAATTCCCCAAGGAACAATACAAAGATATTTTAAGACAATTACTACATTCAAAACACCATTTACATAAAAATATCTTCCAGAAGTTTTGATTTGTTTAATAAGTGTAACAATTTTAATTAAAATATCATAGGTTTAAGATTTTTCATGACAAATTAAATGTTGAATTTTCTGCAAATAGCCTTTTAAGTACTCTTCATTCTGGATGACTTTTGTATAGTTAGAGATCGTACTGGAACTCGTTAAAGAGATTACCTAAGTGTTATTAGTGTCATTGTTCACATATATTTTTTCCAAAATGAGATCATGATGTTCTAATTCTTTCTTGGCTCATACAAAGAGCAGAGGATTTTAAAAGTTTCACATAACTTCCGCTATCCTAGTGGCCGCCCGTACGGACCATAGCTTTTTTCGAGGTTTTTCCTGGCGACAAGGCGAATGGGAGTGGTACCACTGTTCTCTTTCGCATTTCCTTCCATTTTCGCTCTCTCGGGATGTCTCCGGGACTTATGTCGGTCGATGTCGCATAAATGGCGCTAAGGAGAAGTTGCGTTTGCATCTCAGCGTCCAGTGCCGAGTCGAGCTTTTCACAGTTTCCTCTGGAAGGGAGCATATGCCTGGTTGAGCAGGTCAACGTGAGCTCCTCTGAATCGGATGATCAAGTCAGTGAATACTGTGAGTGCGTGGGTTATGTAGATTCGGAAATCTGGTTTGCAGAAACTTAGAACAACTTTTGCTGCAGTAAAAAGATGGGAAATTGACAATCAATTGTCTTTGAGGCCGACTCGGTGTTTTGATGCACGAAAACAAATGACAGAAGTCACTGTGGTACACTTCAATCGTCGACTGCCATAATAACCAGTAAACAACTGCCTTGCGGGTATTTATACCTCCCCAGTCATTGTTTCTAGAATGCTGCAGATCCTCCGAGAACTTTTGCGGCCGCAATAATGGGCAGAACGTTCTGCCTCTTTTCCTCTCCTAGCAAGCTCCCAGCTCGCTTAGCAAGAGCCCAGCTCCGGCCTGTGGCATCAGCACAATGCCTCACGGTCACAATAGACCTCCTGCGGGCCCTTCACTTCATCCGTTCCTCCCGATGATGTGTATGCGAAACATCTAATTGCTAGGTATCCCCTTCGTTACCTAATTCACCTCTACCACTATCACTAGCAATATTTCCTCAAAATAAATTTAGTATTAAACATTTACTACATTTCTCTAAAAAGATAAAACTCCTAATAATAAAAAATTTGGTATTTATCAGTTTAATTGTTTAGATTGTTATAAAGTTCATATTCGAAACACAAAACGTAATTTGGAAAGCAGAACGAAAAACTTTTTCATAACATTAAGTATAAACAAACTGGAAATTAATTGTTCTTTCACACTAGCCGTGTGTAGGCTAAAGCATGGAAAGATTGAGTCAGACTGAAAAATTCAATGCCATAGCTGGGATTTGAACCACGGATCTTCTGGTTGCCGTCCAGCCGCTCTAACCCTTGAGCAACTATGGTCAACGTGCCGATACGACATTAAATTCTCCAACTGACTCGTGCTTTTCCCGGTAACACACTTAGGAATTCTCATAAACACATGAGACAACTACCTTAATGGTGACTTACAACGTGTAAGTACTTTAAGGTCCGGGCTTTATAGTCAACCACTATTAGGTCAATTAATGGAAATTAATTGTTCTTTCACACTGGCCGTGTGTAGGCTAAAGTATGGAAAGATTGAGTCAGAGATATTCATAGCCGGGATTTGAACCACGGATCTTCTGGTTGCCATCCAGCCGCTTTAAACCATTGAGCTACTATGGTCAACGTGCCGATATGACATTAAATTCTCCAACTGACTCGTGTTTTTTCCCGGTGAACCACTAGGAGTTCTCATAAACACGAGACAACTACATTAATGGTGACTTACTATGCTGCAAGTACTTTAAGACCCAGTCTTTATAGTTAAACACGAGTCAGTTGGAGAATTTAATGTCATGTTGGCACGTTGGCCATAGTAGCTCAATGGTTTAGAGCGACTGGACGGAGACCGTAAGATACGTGGTCCAAATCCCTGCTATGGCATTGAATTGTTCAGTCTGGCTCTACCCTTCCATAGTGCGTACGTACTACACACGGCTAGTGTGAGAGAACAATTAATTTCCATTAATTGTACCTAATTGTAGTCCGAAGTATAAAGCCCGGGCCTTAAAGTACTTACACGATGTAAGTCGCCATTAAGGTAGTTGTCTCATGTGTTTATGAGAACTCCTAAGTAGTTCACCGGGAAAAGCACGAGTCAGATGGAGAATTTAATGTCATACCGGCACGTTGACCATAGTATCTCAAAGGTTAGAGCGGCTGGACGGAAACCAGAAGATCCGTGGTTCAAATCCCGGCTATGGCATTGAATTTTTCAGTCTGACTCAATCTTTCCATATAAACAAACTGATAAATCGGCCGTAGCAGATCATTTTTGGTCATTTACCCATGAAAGAAATTCTGAAGTTAAATTATTAAAACAATTAAATGGTCCGATAGATTTAATGGTTTGATTTAATTTTCAGATGT
Source organism: Mantis religiosa (assembly GCA_030765055.1). Lineage (NCBI taxonomy): Eukaryota > Metazoa > Arthropoda > Insecta > Mantodea > Mantidae > Mantis > Mantis religiosa. The sequence goes on from CM060958.1 coordinate 98,497,421, forward strand.
TGTTAGTATTGACAAAAACATAGTGACATCTAGCGATTGTAACTGACAACGAGGTTGTTTGGGCTGATAATGTGAATGAATTTTCACGAAATCGCTGTCTTCATCAATTAATAAGAACATTTTCATCACTTTCTTTTAAGATAAGTGAAGTTTTATGTTACAGATTATTATATTTGTATAGTATCTGTTGCTTCACTGTAAACTAGCTTCATATTTTACGCATTTGTATTGTTATTTACTGTACAGACACGACTAATAAACTGAAAATACAACTACCCACAACGTTCTCAGAAATACGTCTTCCTCGCTGAGAGAGAAATTTTCTAGTAGATTCCCTTGCCATAGTAACCATCGACTTCTCGTCTCTGTGTCTCTTCTTTTTGTCATTATATTCATAATCATGTTTATATTACACTACACAAACATTTATTATTTTTCAAATTCGAACCAAAATTTCAAAATGTATAAAAAAACTTTTGTTTGGGAGCAACATAAATAACGTTGCACTCATACATTTTTTAAAGAGTGAATGATTTCCGAGATATTCCTTGTTATTTGCCTGATTTTTTCAGTATCTATACTTTGCTAAATGGGAAGTGACTATTAATTTTTTCTCTCGTGGATATACATAGAGAAAGGAGTTTCAAAGCTATCAGATGGTGACCAGGTTTAAAACATTTGACTGTCAGTTAAAGTGTGATTTTCTCCGATGCTATCAACTTTTCCCTCTGTACGAACTGTCACGTTATCTCGAAGGTTCCTCGCTCCGACTGGCTTCGAAGCCACGATCTGTTTGCCTTTGTCGTACTCGTCGATGTTGTGGCTGAGGAAGCGCTATTATCTCAAGGTGTGCCTCGACCAGTATATGTAGCACTACTAAACTACGGAATAACTGCTGTAGTTGGACTGGGAATTTTGGTTTTTCTCAGGGTTCTTGAACAAGAAAGTCATCTACTCTTTTGTTTCGGTGTCGAGTTACCCGATTGTCTGCAGGCTTTAGTAATTTAGGCGGCATTCGCAGAATGGACTCTTAACTATATATACTCGAAGCTTTAAAATATTTATCTTAATTTGAGAATACTTTAGATATCGGCGAATGCACCTCGCGCTTCTCTGGATACAAATTTCTTAACGTCGCTTGATGCTGCTACGGGATAACACTTTTCCCTAACCCAGACTTCGCAAGGCTGTCCCTGTCTCCACTCCAGCACTGACCTTTTCTACAACTCCCAGAAACGGTATTTCCTTTCTTTGGCTAAACAAAAGGGAATGCCAATAACCCTTATGGCCAACACAAAGGGGTAAGCAACAGCGGAAGTTATCCCGTTACTTGCGCTGAAACTTAACAGATATTCCAGGGAAACTAAGCCTATGTATTTTATTGTCTACACGATTTTATACATATGATACCTTCATACAAATATTGGTCTAATATCATAGATATTTGCTATTGAGTTAACTGTTTACATAACTATTAATAACTCCTGAATCAGTAGCATCCACTATTATGTATTTCAAATGGGAAGAGTTCTGGCTTCTAGCGAATCAGATACGTTACAGCCTTCAGCGTTGCCACCTTGTTACCCTCACCCTTTTATATTTCCCTCTCTCTCGCACACTTGCGTATCTTCTTGGCGCTAGACGTAAGGAAACGCAAACTGAATGTTCCAAAGCTTTATAATAATGCAGTTGTTCATATCACAATTTACAACATGGATATTCGTATATTACGCACATGTTTTAAATATACAGTTTAAAAATAATTACAGTTTATGAATTACCTATTTTTTTAATCCAACGAAACTGCTAGCGGCGCATCCATATAGCTGTGACTGTCACTTCCGTTAAGAGACAATTCGTCATTATCACTGTCTTCATCGTCTGAGTGTTGTAAGTTTATGATGATAGGTGCCAAAACCTCGTTAGTGCTATTTCTTTCCGAAAGCAGTGCTCTTATAGTTTATCTAAATGTCTCATGCAGTTTTCCCAGTCTTGAGGAACCAGTCAATTTCTTGCTGAATAAGTCGTTTAGCGTCAGTAAGTTTAAAACTTTTATTTCTGTTTGCAACATAATTTGAGTCCACATTAACTCAATTGGATTGTTCCGGCAGTAGTAAGGGGGAAGGTGGTTTATAATACCTCGTGTCTCATTTCAATTGATCCAGCTAATACACTTTCCTTGGTTTTTAAACGGAAGGGCAACTGAATAATACTGCTTTGAACTTTCTAGAGTGAATAGAGATTACGTACGATCCACAAACATATAGTGTGACAAGTACGTTCTGCCAATGAATCATTCTAAAAGCCAGCAGGAAGTGTTTTGTTTCCTCTAATCGAATTTAACAAACAACTTGGTTTATTCAAAATAATTCTTTTATCACGTCATGTCAACGTTTACGTTTCAGTTGTGAGTAATTACAAATATACGTACACGCATACATGCCATCCAATAATGGTATCTATTAAAATGTTCACATAACGATGCATTGTTATGATATAACAGTGCTTTATTTATTTGTATTAGGAAAATTAGGTACAATAAAAATATGGGGCTTTGCGGTTATGTTACTCTCTACCTTCCTCATGGATCAGTTTTTGCAAAATTGAATTTTAGTCTTACCGCGAATAATATTTATTAGATATTGATTAGGCTGGCGCTCGTCACACACCACTTAGGGGGAATACAATACAACACCGCAGTACTCCGATTGGTGGCCCGACTAGAGCTCTCAAGGACAAACATCATTCCATTTGAAACACATAATGGTGTATTTTATATTAGAATAATGGGCAGGCGGAAATATCGCTACAGAAAACAGCGATTTTCTTGACATCAATAGATCCCATTTCCCTAAATGTATTCATAACGTTATGAAGATTTCAATGTATACAGGTGTTTTCAGTAGCATAAGAGCTGGTTCCATAACCTCTCTACAGGACAAACTTCGCCAACTGATTAGGTGATACACGTAGAGAGAACAGAAATGGTGGGAAACGGTACAGTGCAAACATTTCCCCGTAGTACGGGGAATTTAATGTCATTACTATTGTTATTCTGATGTACTTGCTGATGTACAAGTAATAAACGAACGTCTATAGAACTAAGTAGATCACTTAAAATATTTCATCAAAATTTTCAATGTTTAAGGAACAAAAAAGCCAATTTAGAAACATTGCTGCATGACCACAGGGATTTAGACGTAATCTGTATCTCTGAGCACTGGTTAAATGAAAACGAAATTGAATTTTTCACAATACCTAATTTTACTTTAATAACTGAATTCTGTAGGAAAACTATAAAGCATGGAGGTACATGTATATATGTAAATTCCAATATAGTGGCTAAACCTTGCACATATTTCCCAGATTTAAATATTGAAGGAAAATTTGAGTCTTGCACAGTAGAATTAACACATTTTAATTTATTAATTACTTGTATATATAGGCCCCCTAACAGTAGCCTTGACCTGCTTATTGACTGCTTGGAAATAATAAATCAAACAGCATTAAACAAAGGAAAGAAACATGTAATCATGGGTGATCTAAATGTAAACTTTCTAGATAGCACACCAAAACCAGAGCTAATGTGCATGCTAAATTCTTTTGGAATGGAGAGTAGTATTTGTGCCCACTAGAGTAACACCACATTGTCAAACAGCACTAGACCAAATTATTATAAACAAAAACCTATGGGAATATAGCTTGCAGGTAATTGAAACAGGGTTTTCAGACCACTTAGCCCAGATTATAAGTATTAAAAGCAAAATCAGATGTAGGTTACCAAACAAAAAGCTCGGCTATAAATACATAAGGATGATCAAAGAAAATAACTTAGATTATTTAAATTACTTACTACAAAAACAGTCATGGGATCTAGTATACCAATACCACTCAGTAGATGATGCATATAATGAGTTTTTTAATACTTTCAATTATTGCTTTCAAACAGCATTACCAAAAACAAGAGTGCCAATTCGGCAACCAAAAAACAGATGGATAACACCTGGTATTATAAATTCAAGTCACAGAATGAAATTTCTTAGTAGAATCATAAAAGCTGGAAATGTGTCGGAACAATTCAAAACCTACTATAAAAAATACAAACACATATATATATATATATATATATATATATATATATATATATATACACACCAAAGTATTGGTTGAAGCAAAAAAAAACTGCATAATGCAAGGTTTATACATGAATCACAAAATAAATCAAAAGCCATGTGGACCATAATTAAACGAGAAATTAAACAAGATAAGAATATCCCTGAGAATATACACCTTACACACAAGGGAACTAAAATAAGTGACCCAAAACAAGTAGCCAATCTTTTTAATAACTATTACACAAATATAGTTCACAATAGTTCGCATGATAGCCTGAAGAAAGATTTCCCACAGCCAAATAGATATCCAAAACAATGCAATAGTATGTATTTAACCCCAGTCACAGAAATGGAGCTGGAAAGCATAATCAAGGGTTTGAAATGTAAATCATCTTGTCGTATTGATGAATTTCCTGACAGTGTTATAAAGAACTGCTACCAAAATTTAATAAAACCCCTTTGTTACATGATAAACCCCTCACTATCAACGGGTGAATTTCCAGAAAAATTGAAGGTGGCTAAGGTGAAACCTCTCTTTAAGAAGGGGGAAGAATTTGATGTAGGTAACTATAGACCTGTATCACTACTATCCGTTTTTTTTCAAAATTAATAGAAAAAGTAATGTACGTCAGACTTACATCATTCCTCGATAAACACAGTATAATAACAAACAAACAACATGGATTTCGTAAAGACAAGTCAATAAACACAGCAATAGCAGATTTTGTTAAACGTATATATAAATCTATGGATAAAAAAGAAGAAAATATTGGTATATTTTTAGATTTGTCAAAGGCATTCGACTTAGTAGACCACAAAATTTTATTGGAAAAACTAGCTGTTATCGGTATACGTGAAACAGTGAACAAGTGGTTTAAAGAATATTTAACATCCCGACAACAGATGGTAGAAATCACTTATACACATGTAAATACAAATGAAATTACAACATATTTATCATCTATGGCAGTAATAAAATATGGTGTCCCCCAAGGTTCAATTCTTGGACCTGTTTTATTTCTGATATATATAAATGATCTAGAGTGTTCCTTAAAAAATAGTTATCCAACATTATTTTCTGATGATACAAACTTATATATTTCTGGTTACAACTTGAGATCCTTAAAATTTAAGATAGAACAGACAATGTCTGATTTGTTAAACTGGTTCAACATTAATAGATTATTAATAAATACAGAAAAAACAACAGCAATAGCTTTTCATCATAAACAAAATACACTTGCCAGTCATCCCTTTATAGAGTTCCAGGGCAAATATATCTCATACACAGATAGTACAAAATTTCTAGGGGTATGGGTGGATAATAATTTAAAGTGGTCGGCTCACATTCAAAAACTATCTCAAAAACTGAGTAAAATAACTTATGCCATCACAGTCATTTCAAAAATCATGGACTTGAAATCGGTCATATCTTTATATCATGCATATTTTCAATCTGTTCTTAGCTTTGGAATATTATTTTGGGGTAATTCAACAGAAGCAAAATCTATTTTTAAAATGCAAAAACAGGCAATTAGGATAATACTACATGTTAATAAAAGAACCAGTTGTGGGCCACTATTTAAGTAATTAAATATATTGCCCCTCCCCTGTATTTACATATATGAAACACTATGCTACATAAAAAATAATCTCAGTATGTACACAACAAACTCACAGATACATTCTCATGATACCAGAAGAAAAGATAACCTTCATGAAATCACATATAGCACTACTTCTTTTGAAAAAACGTTTTGTATATACTGGCCTCCAGCTTTATAATAAATTACCCAATTATCTGAAGCAAATACCTGCATTGCATCGATTTAGAATTTGTCTCAAAAAACTTCTTTCACTCCATTGTTTTTATAGCATAAAAGAATATTATGATTACTTTGACAATTAATTTTGTTAATGTTAATGACGTTAATGTTTTATAGTATAGGTGAATTGTTTGAATATGTTAACTACAAGTGAACTATTATTATTATTATTATTATTATTATTATTATTATTATTATTATTATTATTATTATTATTATTATTATTATTATTATTATTATTATTATTATTATTATTATTATTATTATTATTATTATTATTATTATTATTATTATTATTATTATTATTATTATTATTATTATTATTATTATTATTATTATTATTATTATTATTATTATTATTATTATTATTATTATTATTATTATTATTATTATTATTATTATTATTATTGTTATTGTTGTTGTTGTTGTTGTTGTTGTTGTTGTTATTGTTATTGTTATTATTATTATTATTATTATTATTATTATTATTATTATTATTATTATTATTATTATTATTATTATTATTATTATTATTATTATTAGTATTAGTATTAGTATTATTATTATTATTATTATTATTATTATTATTATTATTATTATTATTGTTGTTATTGTTGTTGTTATTATTATTATTATTATTATTATTATTATTATTATTATTATTATTATTATTATTATTATTATTATTATTATTATTATTATTATTATTATTATTATTATTATTATTATTATTATTATTATTATTATTATTACTATGATTATTATTATTATTATTATTATCATCATCATCATTATTATTACTATTATTATTATTATTAGTATCATCATCATTATTATTGTACTGTACATACAGTTGAATTTTCATTCCAAACTTGTGTTGTATATATGTATATTGTATAATTTTTAGTTATAAGTACTTGACGTGCCCTATATCATGTAATATGATCAAAAGGAGGAATAAAAACTAACTAACTAAAACACTTACTTGTCTTTCAGTGAAGTTTGTGCCTCTGGATATACCAAACAAGTTTACGCTGTTTCTAGATCATCTGGTCTACAACTTCCTCGAGCTACATTTTCACTGGGGTAGGGATAACAGCGAAGGCAGTGAACACACTGTAAATACGATTCAGTAAGTAATAATACCTAACCCCTCAGCTATTAGACACATTTTTGCTAGCCTCTAGGGAAAATCTTTTTCGCAAGTTTAGTATTCAGAACGTCCCGAGTTCTAATCTCGATCAGGGTGTATTTATTTGAACATCATTTCACTCGTCCGATATGATAACTTTGCAGGTTTTCCCTTATACTGAAAGATAAATGTCTGCTAACTCTAAGCTCTATGTACTCTGTACTCATTTGTACATCATTTCATTCATCGTCCGATATGACTTAACTTTGGAGGTTTTCCCTTATACTGAAAGATAAATGTCTGCTAACTCTAAGCTCTATGTACTCTGTACTCATTTGTACATCATTTCATTCATCGTCCGATATGACTTAACTTTGGAGGTTTTCCCTTATACTGAAAGATAAATGTCTGCTAACTCTAAGCTCTATGTACTCTGTACTCATTTGTACATCATTTCATTCATCGTCCGATATGACTTAACTTTGGAGGTTTTCCCTTATACTGAAAGATAAATGTCTGCTAACTCTAAGCTCTATGTACTCTGTACTCATTTGTACAACATTTCATTCATCGTCCGATATGACTTAACTTTGGAGGTTTTCCCTAATGCTGAAAGATATCTGCTAACTCTAAGCTCTGTGTACTCTGTACTCATTGGTACATCATTTGATTCATCGTCCGATATGACTTAAGTTTGGAGGTTTTCCCTTATACTGAAAGATAAATGTATCCTAACTCTAAGCTCTATGTACCCTGTACACATTTGAACACCATTTCATTCATCGTCCGATATGACAACGTTGGAGATCTTCCCTTATTTCGAAAGATGAATGCCTGATAACACTAAGCTCTATGGGCCCTCGGCTCATTTGAGCATCGTTTCATTGATCGCTCGATACAACTTAACTTTGGAGGACGTAAATTAAAAATAAATAAGATTTAGTAAGAATAGTTTGTAGGACCACATGAAAACAAGTGACAGTGTGAATTTAAACCATGTTTTGTTTATGGTTTCAGGCGCTCAATGGAGGCACATCTTGTTTTCTCTGGACAATCTGATGATTTGGCGGTCATCGGCATGTTTTTTCAAGTAAGTATCGTGTTAGTTTACGTTTGTCAAGAAAGAACAGCACTCGAGTGAGATGGCATGCTAAAACTCCCGGGTTCCATAAACCTTGGGATTTTTCGTGGTTCTTTGTGCTTTCCTTCTCATGTTTCAGATATGTTTCTAGGTTTTCGTTGTATGAAGCAATGCCAGACACTAGTCTCATCGCCTTCTCTGTGGGATGGGTCTTTCAGTCAACACTGGTAAAGGTTTTCGCGTGTCTCTGTGTGTTTTGCGGCCGGTACCGGTTACTTCATTCCTAACAACTGAGTATTTTAGCTGTTACCGAGAGACCCAATACATCCTAACCGGCTGCACGATGTTTTGGCTGTCCGTGTACTCGGCGCTCCTTGCCGTCTGCCGCTGTCATAGAAAGGCGCAGATGAAACCATTTTAAAACTAACTCTAAAGGCTTTACTTGCCCATGTTACTAAAGAATATGCTAAAACTGGCCACCACCATTGTCGATACATGTTTGGCACTTCTTTAGAGAACTGCTATAGTTCACGCTGAGAAATGCTGGCAATTTCCTGGCGGATATTTTGTTGTAATTCTTCTAGAGTGTGGGGGAGGTTTTGTTTACTTTACGTCTTAAGTTACCCCAGTAATAGAAATCACATGGGGAATTGTCCTGATCGATAGATTGGTTTTATGGGTTGTTGCAAATTCTTGTTAAAAAATAGCTCTCTGTCTCTTAATACTCTAAAAAAGAAGGTGGAGACAAAATTCTATTCACGTATGTACAGACGTCAACTGTTTACACGAGAAAAAAATTGGGCCTATAACTTCGTTTATGGAGAAATGCCAACATGAACTGCATCGAGTGATGGAGGTGCCAAACATGTATGAACAATGGCAACATCTCCTTTAATAACATGTGCAAGTAGAGTCTTTAAAATGTTACATGGTTTCATCCGCACCTTTCTATGATAGCAGCACACGGCAACGAGACTTGAGGTCTTGGACTGACTAAACACCCCGCAGCCAGTTAGGATGTTTTTGGATCTCTCGATAAATGTAAGTCGCACAGCCCGAGGTGTCCCCCTTGTGTACCCTCTACTCTCTATCCTACTATAAATTAAAGGAATTTATGAACGCATTTTTATGGTCATTAAGTCCTACAACATAATATTGCATACCATGAATATTAATTTCTACATTTCCATACTGCATTTTATTGCCGTATGCTTTAGCAGAAGTAAAATTGTCAAATTTGTTGTATGCGTCAAAATACGATTTAATTTTTTATATATTTTCCAGACTTTTAATTTTATTGTGATTTTACTGTAATTGATATTTTTGGTCCATGGGCAAACAACTACATCCAGGAGAAAATAATGAGTTAAAATAAGTTGGCAATAATTCACAATGTATTTGATTTCCTCTGCTCAATCTTTTAGAAAGTATTGTTACAGAAACTCAATTCCCCAGTCTAGGTTTTGTTAATCGAGATAAATTTTCAATTCAGATTTAAATATTTCCTTGCGTATATAACAATGTAATAGGCTAAAATGATAGTCATATTTTTTTAAAGTCAAACCAACAACAACAAATAACTGAGAAATGTTCAACGCAACACAAAAAATATTTTTATATTAGTTACAAACAAATACAATTTCTTCACAAATAGGAGAACTACACGGGCTGTTCTTACAGAACTCAGTACTGTCCATCAACGCAAAGTAAGTCCCTGAAAGGAATGCGCCTCCCTTACACAGTGGGACAAGGACAGTGAATGTGTGTGATAGAGAATGCATGCTACACAAGAAGTAGAACCGTTAAAAAACATGCTCCCTATTCACTCTGTACACTAAAACCGAGAAGCCGTCAGAAGTTTTTTCATTGGATTGACATGGGGTCTCATAAACCTATCCAGAGAGGATGTGGGAACCTTCTCCACGCCCCCATGCGTCTCAGGCCTCGGAGACTTTCTTTGCTGTGGTATACTCTACATGCATTTTGTCCTATAAACATCTATAGCGCTCGAAAATTTAAAGGCATATGAACGCTGGGCAATGCTCAAGCGGAGCGCTGTTGCCAAACGTAGTGCGTGCACCTGCAGAGGTTCCGTGTACATAAGAGCAGTTTTACCCGCCAGCAAAGGTTTTGGCTATTCTTCCCGTAATTAAACAACACATTAAGTATTCCTAAAATATTAAGATCTTACCTTGACATACGTCACAGCAATGGAACAACAAGTACGGTTTCCAATCCAGTAACTCGCTTTTTGACTTTATGTATCTTTCCCGGAGATTGAAACACAGGCACGCTCACTTTTTCTAAGTATGAAGTTGCTTCACTACAAATTACTGACACTGTGTGTACACTACCTACACCACAAGGTTACAGAGTTAATTGCTGGGATTTTGAAAAATCTGCAGTTGCCGTATATCCTGTATTGGAAAGCTTTCGTAAAAAACGTGTTTATATTAAATATAATTGTTCTGCCCTGAGAATGAATCACTTCACGTTTGTTGATCGAAATATCACTTGTCCCAGCCTCGAGGGACATGTTCACGCATTCGGATCACAAACACTGGAAAACAGATATGTGTATAATAATAATTTAATGGAATATTAACAATATTTCAGCTCGAGTTCAATACACGACTTAACGATGTCATTCACTTTAACAAAACATCTCTACTCTGAAAACGAACTGAAAATTAACTCTTGTTTCAAACTGCGTGACTTCTGTTTTAATAGTAGGTGCATTATTTATTTATGCTTGAGATAAATGTTATGAGGAAAGAATGATTTTTTTAGGCTTATCTGTGTTGAACGGATGGATATTGGGTAACCATAACTATGTGAAGATAAAACGTGCATCGCTCATGTTCTAAGTATCGTAGAGACAGGATTTTTGTACGGTCATGATCAGAAAATAAAATTCTTTCTTGTTATAAGATTGGCATCTGTAATTCTCACATATTTATCCGTAACAGTTAACCATAACATGTGAAGTTAAAACGTGCATCGCTCGTGTTCTAAGTATCGTAGAGACAGGACTTTTGTACGGTCATGATCAGAAAATAAAATTCTTTCTTATTATAAGATTGGCATTTGTCATTTTTCAAACATTTATCCTAACGCAATTAAGTAATATAATGTTCTCAGTTCAGGCGCGTGAGATGCGTGTAGTACCACATTCGGCAGCGCTGCTAAGAGGCGCTGGAGTCTGCAGTACGGCCCGTCTCCATAGGCCTTTAACTTTTGCGAAGATTATAAAAGGTACGGTACTTTAATCAAAATCACTAAAGACTTTTTTCTTTGAGGAAAAATATTTTTTCACATAGGCGGGAGCGTTTTCTGGTGTTCATTTTTGTGTATAGGAGATGTATTCCGCAAGCACGGGTATTTTTTCCCGTGGTCAACGTACCTGAGTCATGGGTTCTTCGGGGGGGGGGGTTTCCAGGTCACCAGGTGAATGCTGGGTAGGTTAATTACCTCCCCCGGGTTTCCTGTCCCTCCATTCCATCTCCATGATCATTTCACATCATCAGAACTGTCGGCGGGAGCTTGGCGCTGCATGACAGGATGATATGCTCCTGGTAAATATTTCCTCCTCCGGTGGGATGGTTTCCGGTCTCCCGGTCGACCTGGTGGGCCGTTTCCGGTCCATGTTGGGTGGGAAATAGTAAGGACCCAGCCCTCTGCACTGTCGTGGCTCCTTGGGTCGTCCACCCTCTGTCTCCATTCGCTTCATCCTTCCTCCCGGGAGTGCTCCACTTCTGGCTTAGGTACAATAAGCCACAAGTTCCGGTAACGAATCCCCTCCGTGGCAATCCTAGTAGCGTTTGTAGAATGTAATAGACCCTCCTTCTACTAATACGGGGAGATAAAGTAAGCACGTGGCTGCACACAAGTGTAGGGCAGTATTACATGAATTAACTTCTGTGTTTGTGCTTTTTTGTTACAGGCAGGAGGTAACAACAACCCAAATTTCGAGAATATATCGATGGCTGTTGATCGTTTGGCAAGTTCAAATGAGGAATTTAATATAACAGCCGCTGAAGCTTTAACTGGGATTATAAACTCTATCGACAGAAACAGCAGATATTACACTTACCCTGGGTCATTAACGACGCCGCCATTCACAGAGAACGTGCAATGGATCGTCTTTGATTTCGTAGTCAGTATATCTGATCAACAGGTAAGAGCATGAAACTTCTGACGTTTCTTTGAAGGGTATGTTTCCATGGCAACGTTCCGTTGTATTAGTCACCACACCACCCTCCTTTCCCTTCGCCTACAAGCTGAACTTCGAGGAGTAACATGTTGCACTGCATCACGTGGTTTAGTATGCACGTGTATTCCCTTTATTTTCGGATTTACTGTGTGTTGTTGAGTGGTTGTGTAGTAGCCCTAACCTTAACGGACTTATTATGGTAGCTGCACCGTAGGAATGAACATAAGGCGGGGCTAGGCGTGGCTGGCTTAACGCTGATTAGCCAATGAGGTGTGTGCGACGTTGTATAGTTCAACACGCGGACCGGCTCGCTTTGCTGAACTCTACGATTAATTTCTTTGCACGCTCAAGAGATAAGTACTAATTACAGAATTATTTTGTTTTTTCCCATGACGTGGAGCTGTCTTTTTTCTGAGGGTGGATGTCCAAACCCTATATTTATAGGACATCTGGTTTTGGAGATATGAAAAGATAGGACGCCTGACTACAAAGCAAAGAATCATTAACTGTCAGTGAAGAAAAGTACACACGTGCTACGCTGCGGTTGCATTTTTTACCTTGCTTCCAGTAAAGTGGTGATCTTTTAAGAGTGCACACGTGCTTTTCAAATCTGGTACATTATTCACTTAGCAAGCCTAGTACTAACTGCGAGATTTTACATAAGCAGACTAGAAATATTATTTTTCATGAGTATTCCTTTTTCAAACAGTTGTCAATTAAATACATTTTGGAAAGTACAAATTTGAACAAGCTTGTCACGCGAGTGTTCATTCTGTGACGAACATTGTTAAGGGTAGCTGGAACAGTCTATCTCACCAATGTTAAAATGAGAGTCTTCTGGTGCGCTTAGCTCAAGAACAACTGAATGCATCAGTTTAAAACTTTTACTTGTTTTACAACACTTTCATAATCCATTAAAGCTAATATATCTTATTTTGGAGTTTTAATAAAGGATATATGATTTTTAAATAAATGTCTTGAATTTACTTTTAAAGATATTCAAGATTTCCTTTTAAAAAAAATTCAATTTTTCATATATTATTATACAAGTACCTCTAAAAACAGTTTAACTATTGCTTTAATTCCATAAAAAATGTAGACGTGTAGCTGCAGTAGTTTTATAGATGAGCGTAGCCAAAGTTTAAAAAAAAAATAAAACAGAGAAAAACAACATTAAAGTTTTGTTATGTTGGAGCAACACCCAGATCCATATTCTACATCTTTTTCATCATCAGCATCCTTCCTCTATCGTTCTTTCACTCCTTCTCTTCTTCCTAGTCTCCATGGTCACATGCTCTATGGTATTATTAATTATTTTGTTAAATTTGGCAGGGGGGCTGGTAAATTGAGAACAGCAGCTAATGTCTTATCTGCCTCAATTCCCTTGCCAACGCTTCTCAAGTCATAAACAAACCTTGCATTTACCTCTGCGCCACTTTCAATAGTTCTGGATGTTTCAAATGTATATTCTTTATTACACTTTTGACAACAGTGATAATGTAGCTAATAATCCATTTCGTTTCTTGGTGTCCTCTGATGTGACAACACTTTTCTTTTTCACCAAATTTACACTGTACAAAGTTTGTATATCTACTAACTGAAAACTTGTTGATATTATTATTTACTTTAGTTAAATTGTCATCACTGTCATTACACAATGAAGAAACCAATTGTTTCCTTGAAGAACGAATTTTCACTTCAAATTCATCGCCAATGTTTGAGGTTGGGTTTGACGAAGTCATTATATTGTCATGTGTTACTACACTTTTTCCATTTTAGGGTTTGTAACTCTTTAATTATGTAATCGGGATTGCTTAAACTGTTTATACTGGTTCCTATGCCGATTTCTTACACCAAAATTATTGCTTCTTCCCATCTTGAAAACAGCAATAGTACTTCAAAACAGACTAAACAAAGCATGGAAGAATTAACATCAGATCTGGAATATATCTTCAATAAGGTTACAACCAAGGAGAGAACACAGTTACAAATGGCTAATAGGGGGCGTGGAACACTGAGCAGCGTTTTCAAAATGAGTCTATTTAGGACTTTTAAAAGTACGGGACAGGAAAATATCGTTATTCGCTTCTACAAATATCAGGGAAGATTATTTTAGCAATGACTCATTTTGTGAAATTTCACCCCAGAATGCAGTTCTGACTACCGTTAAAGAAGACAAACAGTTCACCAAATTAGAAGTTCGCATATTTAGGTCTCCTTGGAAACATCGAGCAGCTAAAAGCGTGCTACCAAATCAGAGGATTTTCAAAAGTGTGTTTTGCATAGAACAATTTATGATTTATATAACAGGGGTGAATATCCGACTGCCAAAAGGCTGACCAATTTAATGAGGAAGAAAATAAAATATACAGGCCTGTATCTTCAAAGTAAAGTATTCTGAAATCTCTTAGGTTAAACATAGCAGAACCAATGATGGTCGCAAATTTCACCTTGAAAGAAGCGATATTGTTGCTGCAAGACTAAAATTTCTGCGCACAATGCACAACATTAGAAGTACAGCTGATTCATTATTTAAAAAAATCATAAATTATATTCGTATCTTTCGTATATATTAACTATTTTAATTAAACAAAAGTTGATAAAGTCCATTACAGACAGTATACAATTACGACATATTTAAAATAGAGACCACAAACAAATCGTTGAAATGTCACTATTTTGTTTCACTGTAGCAAACACCTTCTTTCGTCGAACATATGTAATTTGTGCCACTTTGTTTTGCGTGCATATGAACGATGGCTGCACAAGTGAATTGTTCTCTGATTCACGGTTTTAAAGTTCAGGTTACATATATGTTTTCACACACATGCTGAAATATTAAGCGACCTTTCTTTCAGCGTCTTTATGTAAGATCACTTGCTATGCGGGTTCGGTCAGACAAAGACAAATATACCTTCCATCTCTGTCGCCCGCTCGCTATGAAACTGGCAACGCCAAGATAGTACGCTAACTGTATTGGCTGTTCCCATGTTCATTCTTATTTTGTAGCTACTGTAAATGCACGTTGAAACACGAGATATTGATTGAGCCATTTGGAAAGTGTCTGAGTGAATATTATTAGACCTTCATTCCAAATTTACTTTAAAGTGTGGCAGAATGTAGGACAAAACCAAACACATATTAACTTATATTTTGTAATTAGCTGCAAACTAAAATAACCACAGCTCATTGGCAAACAGCCAAGAAAATCCACTTTTGCCATAAAGCCTCAAGAATTCTAAATAAGCTAGTACCAACTGAACTCTCAGATCGTACGGGCAATTGACACATTTTAATGTGCAGTGAAGCACGTCAGGATACCATAAAAACTAACGTAGACCAAACTAGTATTCTGTTCTTTAGTAAAACGTAAAACCAACTTCTAAATCCTGTATACAGATGCCTCGGGACCTGTGCACCATTTGGTCACAAAGGGAAGTCCTTTCGAAACCTTGCTATTTTCATCGCTTATTCTTTACCAAACCTCTTTCATCCTGCCCGACGAAACAAACAGATTATGTCCCCCAACTCACCTTCAACTATCTTCTCCCTTCAGTTGAAACTAGATATTTTAAGAGCCAAGGTTATTAATCTGTGACCCAGGTGCATGGCTATACTGAGCACTCTCTAAGAAACCCACTTTTATATCATTTCATGTAAGCATGCACAGCAAGTGCAGCATTGACCTACAAGCGTCCCAGACTCACCTTAGGCCCATCAAAACCTCAGCGGTTTCCTACAAGGTGCGTTCAAGTTATAACACCTAATTTTTCAGGACTGGGACCAGATAGGAACTTATTTTTTTTAATACACGAGGACTCTTTGTGAATTCGTAACAGAGATGGCAGCACTGTACACTGCATAGAACTCTAGTGGTAGCGAGGAGAGTTAGGACTGTTTTCGATACTTAAAATGGCAACGTTTTCATTGAAAGAACAGCGTGTAGTCATTCGTTTTTTTTTCATTTTCGTGGTGTGATACCTATTGAAATTTATCACCAGTTGAGTGAGGCATGTGGTGATGGTACCATGG
Organism: Mantis religiosa; assembly: GCA_030765055.1. Classification (NCBI taxonomy): domain Eukaryota; kingdom Metazoa; phylum Arthropoda; class Insecta; order Mantodea; family Mantidae; genus Mantis; species Mantis religiosa. The sequence goes on from CM060958.1 coordinate 98,513,820, forward strand.
AGGTGTGTAATGTGCGTTCCTGGGTGCGACAGTTTAATGAAGGCAGAACATCGTGTGACAACAAATCAAGACAGTCGCAGACATCGCCTCCAAAATTAGCATTTCCGTGGGATCTGTGCACACAATCCTGCATGAAGATCTGAAAATGCGAAAAGTGTCTTCCAGATGGGTGCCACGAATGCTGACGGATGATCACAAGGCTGCGCGCGTGGCAAATTGTCAGGTGATGTTCACGTGTGATGACGGCATGAATGGAACTTTCTTTCAATCGATTGCGACAATGGATGAGACGTGGATGCCCTTTTTCAACTACTGAGTCAGCTCAATGGAAGAACACAGACTCACCGCCACCAAAAAGAATGTCGGGTGAGCGCCAGTGCTGACAAAATGATGGTAGCCACAGCAGTGGTGTAATCCTTACCCATTACATTCCAAAGGGTACTACGATGACAGCTGTATCCTACCAAAATGTTTTGAAGAATAAACTCCTCCCAGCATTGCGTGAAAAAACGGGCGGAAACGGTTGGATGTGTGCTCTTTCATCAAGACAACGCACCAGCACATCGTGCGAACGCGACACAGGAGTTTCTTCGTGACAACAACTCTGAAGTGACCGCTTATGCTCCCTACTCACCTGACCTAGCTCCTGGAGACTTTTGGCTGTTTCCCACGATGAAAGACACTCTCCATGGTCGCAGATTCACCAGTTGTTCCGCTATTGCCTCAGCGATCTTCCAGTGGTCGAAACACACTCCCAAAGAAGCGTTCGCAGCGGCCATGGAATCATTGCGTCGACGTTGTAAAAATGTGTACGGCTAGAGGGAGATTACGTTGAGAAGTGGTACTAGTTTCACATTTTTCTTGTGATTACTTTGTGAGAAAAAAATAGGTGTTACAACTTGAACGCACCTCATGTAATTAAAATCATATGCTCTCTTCAATCCTAAAACTTGTAACACCTCACTTAAATAACACACACATCTGCCAACCTTCTATTTTTAAAAATCCATCATAACGCCGGTAAGGGACAGAGTCGAAGGCTCCTCGAAGGATGATTCTTAAGCAACACTTGTGTTGGGAGCATACGTATTCGATTTGCGTTACCTACCCAGTTTCATTAAACCGATTGTTTTCTGTTTCTATATAACGGCGAAAATTGAGTACGATCCAAGGAATAAATAAACGTGTAATTTCTTGTATTTTAAAAGTAATATTATAAAGGAAAGATGGTAGCAATCTTCTTCTCTTATCCAGGCTTAGAGTGTCGCCAGAAACCAGTAATAGTATTCACTTTCTTTGTTGCAAGAGTGTTTATCATTTCGGGTAGAGTATGTTTGTGACTTTCAAACTATGTCTCTATCCTCTTCTAAATTTTATTTCACGCAAACCTTTGCTAATTATGAACAAAGACGTCCATTTTTCAAGTTCTTCTCGGGAAGCAAGCCAAGTGAAAAGATGATTAGAAATAGACGTTTCGGGAGTGTGCATCTCTCCCATCATCATGATATATATATATATATATATATATATATATATATATATATATTAAATGTTATAACCACAAATGAATCATTGGATATAACACAAATATAAACAAAGACAAAACACTATCAATATTCGCATTACTAAACAAAGGACTGTTTTCAATAAATTAAATATCAGGTCAGGAGATGCCGTGAGTATAGAAAATTAATTAGGTCAAAGAAACGTAACTACTTAACTTGATTATCAAGCTGTATTGATCCATGCTTCCTAATTCGACGGATTTCCATTTTAAGGCCAGTTTCCAAGAGGAGTTGAACTGAAATCCAGCATCACGATTAAGCGTGCTCTTTTCAGAGGAAATGGCCAAAGCCTCCTTAATTCTCCGCTCCCAGTAACTGTTGCAAATTACCAAGATGGTCGTGTCCCGAAAGTTGGCTCTATGATCGTTATCAAAACAATGCTCTGCCAGCCCAGACTTCTGAGGTTGAATTAAACGAATTCTCCGTTCATGTTCGTTTATTCTGGTAGCAGTGTTCCTTCCGGTTTGTCCTATATACGGTGTCCCACATTCCCACGGAATGCGGTACATTCCCGGAACTTGGAAGTCCAACTTGCTTTCACTGGTCTCAACAGATGTTTAATCTTCGGAGGTGGCTTGTAGATGGTCCTGATGTTGTATTTGGCGAGAATTCTGCTCATTCTGCCGGATAGATTGTCGGTAAACGGGATGTAGGCTGTAGCGGTACGCTTATCTGACGCTTGCTGTATTACAGATTTCCCTTTCCTAGCTTAAATGTGATCGAGGCTTCAACGCCATATTCGGAGTAGCCATTTTGTCGGCTGCTCAGGTGCGGTGATTCCTGTTTTAAGTGGCTGGGATAATAGATAGACAAAGCTCTGTGGGCCAGTGCATTGACAACTCCCAGTCGCTGAGACTTATCCTGATGATGGGAGAGATGCACACTCCCAAAATGTCGATTGCTAATCGTCTTTTCACCTGGCTTGCTTCCCGAGAAGAACTTGAGCATATCCGTCGCCAGGAAAGCTTCAGGTCTTATGTCCATTTTTGTTCTCTAAAACATAGTGAAATGTACCAGGAAACTTACGGCTAGAACAGATTCCAAATACTTTAAGCACTGGAAGAAAGGTTTGAGGTTACTTTGTAACTTCGGTTACAAGCAGTTCTACTGATCTGAACGAAACTTTGGAGGCACTCTCTGAAAAGTATAGACTTTTGGTGGTATTCAGGATCTACTCTTATTCTGAGTTCAATCACTTACTTATAACTATTTAATCTCTCTGAACAAAACGTGTAAGCCAGAAGAAGACAGCTTCGAGAGATAATGACGTATATCAGCCGGGAGCGAGGTCTGCAATACGTGTGACGTCAGGCAAGAGCCGTGTAGCACCAAGTTGTCTATATAAATTGTGCTGTGAGTACAGAATCTGAGGGTTCAGTCAGTTGCAGCGCACTCGATGACAACAATGTAGCTGCCACGTACCAAATGGATCTGTTAAATTTACAATGTGACGATTTATTGAAGGACAAATGTACACACAAGAAAGACGACTGATTTTCACAAGAATGTCCCCCAAACCAGATTTCTGAGGTTGTGTATGCTTGGTTCGATATATGTGTGCCAACATTTTTTTCTGTTATAAATTAGCTAAGTCGAAACACTGAAGTACCTTTTCGGATAACAATCTAACAGGCAGCCTTCGATTACAAATTTCCCAAACATTATGTCCTGACATTGATAAACTAATTAAAGAAAAACCAAACAGAAAATGTCGGAAAATGTCCAAGTAATTTTGTTCTAAATGGGTCTCCTCTAATTTGCAGAGAAATTACTTTATGTTTTATTTTATTTACTTTATAACATACCTGACCTTCAGATAAACTACGAGTTGAAGCTTTATATATTTTCTCATAGCACAGCGCCAAAACGTAATTGTTTATAAACTCTGATCAATTATGTAATTAAAGCAGTCAGCATTAATTTACAACACCCAAGATGTAAGTTGTAAATATTATTAATAATCAAGGCTTCGCGGGTGATCAACCGTGTCAGATTAATAAACGTCGAACTTTCGGCCAATGTAAACTCCATGGCCTTCTTCAGGATATAAATACGTAGTTCTTGATCCTGAAGAAGGTCATGGAGTTTACATTGGCCGAAAGTTCGACGTTTATTAATCTGACACGGCTGATCATCCGCGAAGCCTTGATTAGTACTGCTCGCCGTGAAAGCTTCAAGTCTTACAATATTATTATATATTATTAATACCCGATACGTTTCCTGTCTTTCTTACGCTGTCGGAACCCCAACACATCAAGCTATTTCCTTTTTCTTGGGCAGCAGTAATCAGCGCGGTGACGTCACACGCTAACCTGCCTTTCGTTCGGGGGCATATTTGGCGGTTAGAGCTGACGGAGCTGACGTCACACCGCCACTACCCGAGGCTAACGAAAGAGACAGGCTATGGCGCGTTTGAATCAGCTGATAACAGTAGTCCTAACCTGTACAGTATAGGCTTTGAACTGTATGTCGTTCGTGTGGTCTGTGTGATATTACGTTTTACTTTTTTAACTAGTGAAATTAATAATATTTAGTGGTTCAGGTTAGTGAAAAAGTGTTATATTATCATGTAGTTAACACATATTCCAGTTTGTTCGTAAATTTTATGTATTTAGTAGTGTTTTCAAGTAGGCTGTAAGTTAACCTCTGGGAACGTTCTAACGGCTTCGATGCCATACTGCATCTTCTCATTTGAATCTAGATTGAAGCATTTATTTTAGTAAATTCTGCTTATTCTTTTATTATACGTGTGATATTACATAGTTCTATCTTTGTTTAAACGTACAGAAAAATTATCTCCATTATTAAACAAAATAATAACTTCTGTGTTCAACCACATGGTGGATACAAGTTAATGTTACTATTACTATTATTTTCCTTTTTAGGTACTCAGAGTTGTAAAAGATGCCTCGACGTTGTAGTGTCTTTGGGTGTAGATCAAATTATGACACAGAAAGTGAAAAAACTACAACATTTTCACTACCAAAAGACGAAAATCTTCGTAAGATCTGGCTACGGCATATTCCGACGGATTTTTCAAAATTAAAAAATCCTTTTGTGTGCATAAGGCATTTTGAGGAGTCGTGTGTTATAAGAGTAGACAGGATTTCTACTTCAAAGGGAGAGTTGATAGAATATGAAAGAAAAATCCCTAAACTCACAGAAAATGCTGTACCAACAATATTTCCTAATACACCCTCTTACTGTTCTAAAACGATTCCCAAAATAAAACGTCTTGCTGATAAAGAAGACAAAAATTTGGTCCAGGCATTTCGAGACAGTATTCAATCAAATAAACAGCATGTGGAAAGGGATTTAATAAATAATGTAGATAGCATTATTTCTTTTGTAGATATAAGAAAACTCAATTCCAGTAAGGCTAATTGGACAGTAATTAAGGACGAGGGAACAATTTATATTTGTTTAATGGGTATAAACAATGCCACACCTTGTGTCATTTCTTTTATAACAGTCAAAGATGATTTAACTTATACTGTTGTATTGGACAACGTTTGCATCAATGCTTCTAGTACTAATAATGTGAAAAAATTGAATTCATTAAATGTTTTGGATAGTATTATGACACAAATTGAAAATGGTGAAATATTACCCACAGTTAGAGATAAAATAGAATCTGCTATCCAGCTGCTACAGTCTCTACCATACCATGATGAGAATGAGCATATGAAGTTTATTGTAGAGCAATTAAATCTGTCACAGACTCCAAAGAATAACAGGCGTTATGGCAACAAATGCATGATTCTTGCTTCCACTCTGTATGTCCATTCATCATCTGCCTACAATGCACTAAGAAAATGTGATATGTTGATTTTGCCACACCCACGTACACTGCAGAAACTAATTTCATTCTATGAATTGTCCTTGGAAAGTAGTTCTTACTTGGAAAACAGATTTAAACATTTAAAAAGTCATGAACACTTAGTATCTCTCGTGATGGATGAAATATATATTCAGCCACAACTGTCATTTAAAGGAGGTGCTATTTATGGCAGTAGTGCAACTGATCCTCAGAAATGTGCAAAAACTGCTCAAGTCTTCATGATATCCTCACTACTTTCTAAATATGTTGATGTCGTTTCCATTATACCAGTTATCAATTTAACAAGTGAACAGCTGAAGACATACATTATAGAAGTTCTGGGTATGTTGGAAAGAATTGGTTTTAAAGTTATTAGTTTAATTGCAGACAATAATATTGTGAACAGAAAAGCATATGAACTTATGACCCCAAATAAAATTTTGCAGCCTAGCATTACTCACCCACTAGACTCATCAAGAAGGCTTTTCTTTATATTTGACACCGTCCACATTTTAAAATGTATCAGAAATAATTGGGAGACCAAAAGAAATGCAAATAAGACCTTATATTTTCCTGATTTCAATCATCACTCCAATATACTTTCAGCTCAATACAGGCACTTAGAGTTGATGTATGAAAAAGAAAAGAAAAACCTAGTTAAGTATGGACACACACTTTCCACCAAAGTGTTATATCCATCGTCAATTCAGAAGCAGAATGTGAGCTTGGCATTGAAAATTTTCAATGACAATAACATTGTGGCCTTGAAACATGTCACAAAAGATCTTGGTGTTTCTGAAAATATTGATGAGACTGCAAATTTCTTAAATATCATTGTTAACTGGTGGAAAATAGTTAATGTTAAAAGTGTGTTCGAAGGGAAACGATTCAATGATCCATACAGAGAGGCCATTAAAAGCCAAAGAGATATGCAATTTGAATTTCTAAGTAAAATGTGTCATTGGCTAAAAATTTGGAGGGTGTCTGTTCCATCAGTAAATGCTTTAACTCCGCAGACATTTCAGTCCTTGATTACTACGCTGGAATCTTTCCTGGAAATCATTCCATATCTATTTGAGAAATACAACATAGATTACATTTTGCTAAGCAAATTTCAGAGTGATAATTTGGAGGGTCGTTTTGGATCATACAGACAGCTAAGTGGTGCAAATTACTATATAACTTACTTACAGGTATTGGAAAATGAGAGGAAATTAAGATTTAAAAATACTGTGTTGTTTGCTGCTCATAATGGTAGTGTAAATTTGAAAGAACTGTTACCTACCCAACAAAATTATGATAATGATATTGACTTGAATGGTTTTTCTGATATTTTGGATGAAGAGTTTGAAATGCAAGTAATTCCTAATGATACAGTGCCAATACTGACATATTTGGGGGGATTTGCATCTAGACAAGTGCTACATAAATCTAAGTGTAATATATGCAGTTCATGGCTCCAATTAAATAAACAAGTGGAAGTGGATTCTTCATATGACTTTCTAAAGGACTTGGACAGAGGAAAATTAACATTACCCACAGACAAAGTGGTATTCACTGTTGGTTTGGCATGGCATACAATGTCATTATTAGCAAGAGACTCTCAAAATTGCTTAACCTCTGGGAAACAGCTCTCTGTAGTTCAGAAAATTTGTAAAATTAAACTTCTGAGATCAGATGTACACAATACTGGTACTGAATGTAAATGTTTACATAAGAAGACCCTATTTGAGAAACTGGATAGTGTTGCTCTTTGTGTTAACAAAATATTGATTAGTAATTTTGTGAAAATGACCAATGAGAAATCTTGTGATTCAGACACTACAAGAAAAGTGAAAAAACTGAAAACATAAATTTTGGCATTATTTGTGATCATAAGACTTGTTCCATAAACTGTTTTGATGGATTACATTACATTCTGTACTTTGTATATACTCAGTGTATATATCAGTGTTAAACCTGTGGATTTATCACTAACATCTGTAAAAATAATTATGCTAAAGTATGGAGTTTGACAGAATACAAGGATCACCTCATACGTTTGGTACGTATAAATATCTCCATATAGTGGTGTAATTGCATGTAACTCTCATTTGTTTATTTCATTACCTCACCTTTTTTTTCTAGGTATTATCCTAACATTTTACATTCATAGTTCCTGATTCGATAAACAATTATTTTGGCATTATTTGTGATCATAAGACTTCTTCCATAAACTGTTTTGATGGATTACATTACATTCTGTACTTTGTATATACTCAGTGTATATATCAGTGTTAAACCTGTGGATTTATCACTAACATCTGTAAAAATAATTATGCTAAAGTATGGAGTTTGACAGAATACAAGGATCACCTCATACGTTTGGTACGTATAAATATCTCCATATAGTGGTGTAATTGCATGTAACTCTCATTTGTTTATTTCATTACCTCACCTTTTTTTTCTAGGTATTATCCTAACATTTTACATTCATAGTTCCTGATTCGATAAACAATTAAACTGAAATTATTGTGCGAGAAATATAAGTAATTTTTTTAGGAAAAAGGGATTCAAAATGTCTTCTGAAAACTTTATTTGAAGGTGAGCGATATACTGTATCTTATCATTTATACATTATTTCTTTATTCTTTAAAGTATTATGTTTATAGATCTAAAAAGTATAATAACATAAGTGGTATATATTATAAATACTTAAGTAATTATAAGAAACGTAATATAGCTTAGTAGTACGAGCATACCAAAAATCAGTTCCGAGACATAAAATCCCTTCTAATATAATATTGCTTGTATAATTATGTTAATTAAAGTATAATTGTCTAGAATGATGAACATATGTGAAATACTGTTTATTCATAATCATTCAGTTCACTAACAAAACAATGTAACTTCTGCGCTACGCTGTCCACTCTCTCAGACTGCCTGTGTGACGTCACACGAAAGTTTTCCTGTCGCGCCGAAGCCTATCTCTTTCGTTAGCCTCGCAGACTGCCCGAGGCTAACGAAAGAGATAGGCTTCGGCGCGACAGGAAAACTTTCGTGTGACGTCACACAGGCAGTCTGAGAGAGTGGACAGCGTAGCGCAGAAGTTACATTGTTTTGTTAGTGAACTGAATGATTATGAATAAACAGTATTTCACATATGTTCATCATTCTAGACAATTATACTTTAATTAACATAATTATACAAGCAATATTATATTAGAAGGGATTTTATGTCTCGGAACTGATTTTTGGTATGCTCGTACTACTAAGCTATATTACGTTTCTTATAATTACTTAAGTATTTATAATATATACCACTTATGTTATTATACTTTTTAGATCTATAAACATAATACTTTAAAGAATAAAGAAATAATGTATAAATGATAAGATACAGTATATCGCTCACCTTCAAATAAAGTTTTCAGAAGACATTTTGAATCCCTTTTTCCTAAAAAAATTACTTATATTTCTTGCACAATAATTTCAGTTTAATTGTTTATCGAATCAGGAACTATGAATGTAAAATGTTAGGATAATACCTAGAAAAAAAAGGTGAGGTAATGAAATAAACAAATGAGAGTTACATGCAATTACACCACTATATGGAGATATTTATACGTACCAAACATATGAGGTGATCCTTGTATTCTGTCAAACTCCATACTTTAGCATAATTATTTTTACAGATGTTAGTGATAAATCCACAGGTTTAACACTGATATATACACTGAGTATATACAAAGTACAGAATGTAATGTAATCCATCAAAACAGTTTATGGAAGAAGTCTTATGATCACAAATAATGCCAAAATAATTGTTTATCGAATCAGGAACTATGAATGTAAAATGTTAGGATAATACCTAGAAAAAAAAGGTGAGGTAATGAAATAAACAAATGAGAGTTACATGCAATTACACCACTATATGGAGATATTTATACGTACCAAACGTATGAGGTGATCCTTGTATTCTGTCAAACTCCATACTTTAGCATAATTATTTTTACAGATGTTAGTGATAAATCCACAGGTTTAACACTGATATATACACTGAGTATATACAAAGTACAGAATGTAATGTAATCCATCAAAACAGTTTATGGAACAAGTCTTATGATCACAAATAATGCCAAAATTTATGTTTTCAGTTTTTTCACTTTTCTTGTAGTGTCTGAATCACAAGATTTCTCATTGGTCATTTTCACAAAATTACTAATCAATATTTTGTTAACACAAAGAGCAACACTATCCAGTTTCTCAAATAGGGTCTTCTTATGTAAACATTTACATTCAGTACCAGTATTGTGTACATCTGATCTCAGAAGTTTAATTTTACAAATTTTCTGAACTACAGAGAGCTGTTTCCCAGAGGTTAAGAAATTTTGAGTCTCTTGCTAATAATGACATTGTATGCCATGCCAAACCAACAGTGAATACCACTTTGTCTGTGGGTAATGTTAATTTTCCTCTGTCCAAGTCCTTTAGAAAGTCATATGAAGAATCCACTTCCACTTGTTTATTTAATTGGAGCCATGAACTGCATATATTACACTTAGATTTACGTAGCACTTGTCTAGATGCAAATCCCCCCAAATATGTCAGTATTGGCACTGTATCATTAGGAATTACTTGCATTTCAAACTCTTCATCCAAAATATCAGAAAAACCATTCAAGTCAATATCATTATCATAATTTTGTTGGGTAGGTAACAGTTCTTTCAAATTTACACTACCATTATGAGCAGCAAACAACACAGTATTTTTAAATCTTAATTTCCTCTCATTTTCCAATACCTGTAAGTAAGTTATATAGTAATTTGCACCACTTAGCTGTCTGTATGATCCAAAACGACCCTCCAAATTATCACTCTGAAATTTGCTTAGCAAAATGTAATCTATGTTGTATTTCTCAAATAGATATGGAATGATTTCCAGGAAAGATTCCAGCGTAGTAATCAAGGACTGAAATGTCTGCGGAGTTAAAGCATTTACTGATGGAACAGACACCCTCCAAATTTTTAGCCAATGACACATTTTACTTAGAAATTCAAATTGCATATCTCTTTGGCTTTTAATGGCCTCTCTGTATGGATCATTGAATCGTTTCCCTTCGAACACACTTTTAACATTAACTATTTTCCACCAGTTAACAATGATATTTAAGAAATTTGCAGTCTCATCAATATTTTCAGAAACACCAAGATCTTTTGTGACATGTTTCAAGGCCACAATGTTATTGTCATTGAAAATTTTCAATGCCAAGCTCACATTCTGCTTCTGAATTGACGATGGATATAACACTTTGGTGGAAAGTGTGTGTCCATACTTAACTAGGTTTTTCTTTTCTTTTTCATACATCAACTCTAAGTGCCTGTATTGAGCTGAAAGTATATTGGAGTGATGATTGAAATCAGGAAAATATAAGGTCTTATTTGCATTTCTTTTGGTCTCCCAATTATTTCTGATACATTTTAAAATGTGGACGGTGTCAAACATAAAGAAAAGCCTTCTTGATGAGTCTAGTGGGTGAGTAATGCTAGGCTGCAAAATTTTATTTGGGGTCATAAGTTCATATGCTTTTCTGTTCACAATATTATTGTCTGCAATTAAACTAATAACTTTAAAACCAATTCTTTCCAACATACCCAGAACTTCTATAATGTATGTCTTCAGCTGTTCACTTGTTAAATTGATAACTGGTATAATGGAAACGACATCAACATATTTAGAAAGTAGTGAGGATATCATGAAGACTTGAGCAGTTTTTGCACATTTCTGAGGATCAGTTGCACTACTGCCATAAATAGCACCTCCTTTAAATGACAGTTGTGGCTGAATATATATTTCATCCATCACGAGAGATACTAAGTGTTCATGACTTTTTAAATGTTTAAATCTGTTTTCCAAGTAAGAACTACTTTCCAAGGACAATTCATAGAATGAAATTAGTTTCTGCAGTGTACGTGGGTGTGGCAAAATCAACATATCACATTTTCTTAGTGCATTGTAGGCAGATGATGAATGGACATACAGAGTGGAAGCAAGAATCATGCATTTGTTGCCATAACGCCTGTTATTCTTTGGAGTCTGTGACAGATTTAATTGCTCTACAATAAACTTCATATGCTCATTCTCATCATGGTATGGTAGAGACTGTAGCAGCTGGATAGCAGATTCTATTTTATCTCTAACTGTGGGTAATATTTCACCATTTTCAATTTGTGTCATAATACTATCCAAAACATTTAATGAATTCAATTTTTTCACATTATTAGTACTAGAAGCATTGATGCAAACGTTGTCCAATACAACAGTATAAGTTAAATCATCTTTGACTGTTATAAAAGAAATGACACAAGGTGTGGCATTGTTTATACCCATTAAACAAATATAAATTGTTCCCTCGTCCTTAATTACTGTCCAATTAGCCTTACTGGAATTGAGTTTTCTTATATCTACAAAAGAAATAATGCTATCTACATTATTTATTAAATCCCTTTCCACATGCTGTTTATTTGATTGAATACTGTCTCGAAATGCCTGGACCAAATTTTTGTCTTCTTTATCAGCAAGACGTTTTATTTTGGGAATCGTTTTAGAACAGTAAGAGGGTGTATTAGGAAATATTGTTGGTACAGCATTTTCTGTGAGTTTAGGGATTTTTCTTTCATATTCTATCAACTCTCCCTTTGAAGTAGAAATCCTGTCTATTCTTATAACACACGACTCCTCAAAATGCCTTATGCACACAAAAGGATTTTTTAATTTTGAAAAATCCGTCGGAATATGCCGTAGCCAGATCTTACGAAGATTTTCGTCTTTTGGTAGTGAAAATGTTGTAGTTTTTTCACTTTCTGTGTCATAATTTGATCTACACCCAAAGACACTACAACGTCGAGGCATCTTTTACAACTCTGAGTACCTAAAAAGGAAAATAATAGTAATAGTAACATTAACTTGTATCCACCATGTGGTTGAACACAGAAGTTATTATTTTGTTTAATAATGGAGATAATTTTTCTGTACGTTTAAACAAAGATAGAACTATGTAATATCACACGTATAATAAAAGAATAAGCAGAATTTACTAAAATAAATGCTTCAATCTAGATTCAAATGAGAAGATGCAATATGGCATCGAAGCCGTTAGAACGTTCCCAGAGGTTAACTTACAGCCTACTTGAAAACACTACTAAATACATAAAATTTACGAACAAACTGGAATATGTGTTAACTACATGATAATATAACACTTTTTCACTAACCTGAACCACTAAATATTATTAATTTCACTAGTTAAAAAAGTAAAACGTAATATCACACAGACCACACGAACGACATACAGTTCAAAGCCTATACTATACAGGTTAGGACTACTGTTATCAGCTGATTCAAACGCGCCATAGCCTGTCTCTTTCGTTAGCCTCGGCCACTACCTATCTTCCATCTTTGAAGCTCTTAACACATTTTTAGCCTCATATGTAAATATCTAAATCTTTTAGCAGTTTTGCAAAGTTTTATGGACCCACATTTTAATATCCAGGAGATGTGACAGAAATGTGGTCGACAGCGTTTTACTGAGGTATTCTTCTATATGTTGTTTGCATTGTTCAACATTAACTGAGCTGTATTGTTTCATTGCAGATAGCACCTTTCCGTCGACTGACAGAATTAACTCCAAATTACCGTGCCGTTCAACCACTAAACGGCAGACGTGTTTGTTATTCGAGGTATTATAAGGTATATCCAGAGCAGCAATAAGAGGAAGCGTCATTCAGAACCAGTTCTTCCAACCAGTGGCAGTTACAGCATACAACAGAAACAAAATACTATTGTTTTTTTAACTACAGATGCAAGATATACAGTCTCTGTCTTGTTTTCATTTGAGTTTCTCAAGTGAAGACAACTTTCCTGGCCTTCAAAATAAATATGAATAAAAGAATTTAAAGAAACATTTATTCTGTTTATTCCTAATTCACGAAAGATATGCACACGTTCCTTGGATAGAGCTATAATGGAATGTGTACACTTCAAATAAAAATATCGAGCTGCATACTAGATTTCCCAGTCCCTTAATATAAGAATAAGGTAATATTCATCCTGTAATACTAGAAGAGCAAGTTACTATTGCATATTGGTGGATGCCATTCTGCCCTTCTTAGACCTAGGTTTATTAACCGAGTAAAATTTTAGCACAGGTTAAAAGTAATTTAACATTGATGTTAACGTAAATTCTGTTGTTGTTTTTTTTCGAACGACGTTACAATAACATTGTGTTAAACTTCGTATTATGTAAACATCACTGTACCCTTCCCATAAGGTGTTTAAGAAACATTACACATTGGAAAATTGTTGCCCCAAACCTAGCTGTTGACGAGGTTGCTGTTTCTAATACCACTCCGGATGGCAGAATAGGCTTGCTATATAGCAGATTTGACATATGCAAAATGAATGTTTAAAGCAATGTATGCAACTGAAAGTAATCCTTTATAATGTTGAATGGGGAATATATAGAACACTTGTTAAGCATTTCTCTTCCACAGTAGCTGTTGTCCATTTCATACGAGAGCTCACTCTCCCTCTGACGTAGTTTGGCCGGCCGTTCTCCGGCTCTGACATTTCTCGAGAGGAGGAAGCGGGCTGTTGCCAGTTCCTTAGCGGGAATTTTAAGCAGAGGAACATACTGTCGCGGAACGGGCATAAAGGTTTCGGCGCAATTAGGTAATAATGAGCTTGCATAAGCATTTAACAATAGCGCGGCTAGAGTACACAAAGAGACGGCAAATGAAGATAGCTGAGATAGAAAACTTACCGAAACAAACTGCGATAAATGGAAATTTCCGGTAACATCTGGATTATTTCGGGTTCTTTGTTGTTCTGGAAATCTCTCGAATTATGAATGAGGTATTTAAGGAGGTGACGAGTTGAAATAGTAGTAGTTTTGTAACACGAGTGTTGGGAGCTAATCAGAACGTTGTAGACTGTGTATGTGACGTAATGTTTTTACGTGAGAATTGAACAGTGTATTCCTACGCAAATAAAGAACGATTTTTATTTTCTGCAAATTGGACTTTTAATTCTACGAACCCACCAAGTCACTACTGGTGTCAGGAGTGCGACGGGATATTACAACATGGAGACGGTATTGGCACAGATTCTAGCGAAGATGAACGAATTAACAACGAAAACAGAAGCGGCAAATAACAGCCTGGCCGCGAAGCTGGAGACCACAAATAACAACTTGGCAGCGGAACTGAAAGAAATGAAGGCCGCTAACGTCACCGACAAGATGGAACAAATGAAGGCCGAATTAACACCGGAGATGGAAGCTGCAAATAACAACTTGGCCACGACGATGACCGCGAAGATGATCGAACTGACCACGGAAATGAAAGCGGCGAACGACAGCCTGGCAACCGAAATGAAGGCTGCGAATGAAGCCCTCGCCGCCAAGTTTGAGGAGCGTAAAGGAGGCTGCCATAGAGTTGGGCGAGCGCGTCGAAGACCTGGCAAGCTGCATTAACGAGCTGGAGGGAAAGGCCGACAGCAACACAAAGTCCCTGAACGCCATGGTGGAGGACGTCGTCGGCAGGAGGTTAGAGGATTTAAAGGTCAACGCGACACATCGGTGCGCGTCAAACCTCCTAAATACGGCGGCGCAACAACTTTCGAAATCTTCCGCCGTCAGTTCGACACGGTAGCCTAACACAACAAATGGTCACCAGAGGAAGAGGCCGTACAACTAATAGCCAGTCTCCAGGAACGGGCCGCGGAAGTCCTGAATGCGGTCCAGACAGCGGCGGCACCTAAGGACATTTGGGAGACACTGGAGAATAGCTTTGGAAACCACCGCTTAGCCGCAGCGTACCGCAGCCAGATGAAGTCAAGGTCACAGCAGCCAGGGGAGACGCTGCAAGAGTTCGCCCTGGCAATCGAGCAGCTGGCCAGTAAAGCCTTAGTTGACCTCCCACCAGAGTTCGTATTCCGAGAGGCTGCCTACACCTATGTCGACGGGGTACGAGACACAGAGATTCGTCAGCACCTAATGCTCGGCGATTACAAAACCATCCACGAGGCGCTAACGGCAGCATTGAGAATGGAGGCGGCCAAGGTGACAGCTACCCCGACTTCCAGAACAAGGAATATCCACTATAATGGAGATCGAAGACCAGTCGAGGGACGCCGGCGAAGACCTAGTGGTCTGTGTTGGGAGTGTGGCCAGCCGGGACACCTGGAGAGACTGCACACACCAGAAAGAGCAGCCGGAAGAACGAGTAAGACCCGGCGTGGTGAGGGGCAAGTCGGCGGCGACATCAGCATCTCCTTGGGTGACGCTGCGCCGGCGTATGGATGAGAGCCTTATCGCGGACGGTTGGGTAAGACGAAAGCCGTGTCGCGTGCAGGTGGACACCGGGGTAGCCGTAACCGTCATCAGACCTGACATAGCCAGGGGTTTTCCGTTAAGGAAACCAAGTCGTCCGTACCAGCTTGTGACGGCATCGGGCGACACCTTGCCTGTGGAGAAGGAGGCCTCGCTGAAGTTGATCTTGGGAAGAAGTGCCATACGTCTGTGAGTGATCGTCACGAAGGTGGCTGAGGAGGTTATACTGGGATTGGATGCCCTCAGGAGCCACGAGGCGACGGTGGACGTCGGCAGGAAGGTTCTGCGACTTAACGGAGAAGAGGTCATACTCCGGCAACCCGAAGAGCGCCTTGGAATCTGCACGGTCATCTTGAAGGAAGAAGTGGTGGTCCCCGCGAGAAGCGAGGTGGTGGTGACGGCACGACTGGAAGGCCAGCGGACGAAGAACATGCTGGAGCAGATGATGCATGTGCACGGACTCTGTGTAGCCAGGCCATTATTGCCGTGCCGAGAGGACGTGCCAGTGAGGCTGCTCAACCTGGCAGACACTGATCAGGATGTCCAGGCCGGAACGGAGCTGAGGACGTGTGAGCCCCTGGTCAGCGTAACCGCAATCGACAAAACACAGGAGCCGGTGCCGACGCAACACCTGGGGGCCCGGCTGGAAGGCTTATTGGAGAGGGCGGCCGACCACCTGACCACAGAACAGCTGGAGAAAGTTCGACAACTGCTGAGGCGATACCAGCGCGTCTTCAGTGAAGGCGACAATCCAGAGGTGCCACCCCCATTAGTCCTTGACCTGTAGGACAAGGACTGGGCCTCCTTGTACCTGCGGATGGCTGGGATAGCGCAGGCCTGAGGGAGCAGCTGACGGACGCAGACTTGGGACCACTCTTGAGGGAAGTGGAGGCAGGGACAAGACCAACCTGGGAGGACATCACACCGAGGATCGCCACCTACAGGTCGTACTGGGCCCAATGGGACTCACTGAAGACAAGAGAGGGCGTGCTGTTCCGGGTATGGGAATCACCTGATGGGAAGAAGCAGAGGGAGCAGTTGGTTCTTTACCGGAGTAAGGTTCAGGAGGTCTTAGAGGAAGTGCACGCCGGTACTTCAAGAGGGAACCTGAGAGCAAACCGGACGATCGACAAACTCCGACAGCACTACTACTGGCTGAGGCTCCGAGCAGATGCTGAGAGATGGTCCGTCAATGTCACCTGTGCGCGGCAAGTCAAGGCCCCCAAACTAGGAGCCGGGGTTGCATGCAGCAGTGCAACATCGCAGCGCCATTCGAAAGGATCACCGTCGACATAGCTGGACCATTCCCCGTCCCCGACCGAGGCAACAAGTACCTGATGATGGTGGTGGACTAATTCACCAAGTGGCCCGAGGTGTTTGCCATCCCGAACCAGGAGGCAAAGACAATATCAGACTGCCTTGTGGAGCAAGTGTTCTGTCAATTTGGGGTGCCGTTAGATCTCCACAGCGACCAGGGCACCAATTTTGAATCCAACCTGATGAAGGAGACACTAGAGGCTTGGAGTGAACAAGATCCGTACAACACCCCTACATCTCCAGTCGGACGGCATGGTGGAGAGATACATCGAGACCTTAGAAGAGCACCTGAGAAAAGTCGTGGCCAGCCATCAGCGAGACTGGTACGTCAAAGTGCCACTGTTCTTGCTGGCCTACCGCTCGTCAACACACGACACCACTGGAATGACGCCAGCCAGCTTAATGTTGGGCCGAGAGTTACGCCTCCCCATTGATCTGGCTTTTGGAAGCCCCCGGACGCAAAACAGCCAGCAACCGAGTATGTGGAGAACCTGGTGGACTATCTCCACAACATGCATGAAATGGCTCGTCAGAACATCCAGAAGGCGAGCGACCGCATGAAGAGCCGATACGACAGGCAAGGCAACAACCAAGGGTTCCAGCAAGGTGACCTGGTCTGGTTGCATCGCCCTACTCGGACCAAGGGACGCTGGGACCGTACCGGGTGAAGAGGATTAACGACGTGGTCTACCGCATCCAGAAGGTGCCCCGAGGGAAGATATTGGTGGTACACCTGGATCGTCTGGCCCGCTACGATGGTGCTGTTCGGGACGACCAGCCTTGAGGAGGGAGCACTGTCGCGGACTGGACATAAAGGTTTCGGCGCAATTAGACAACAGACGGCGGATAGTATTTCATAATAATGGGCTTGCATAAGCAGTTAACAATAGCACAACGAGACGGCAAATGAAGATAGCTGAGATAAAAGACTTACCGAAACAAACGAATTGCAATAAATGGAAATTTCTGGTAACACCTGGATTAATTCGGGTTCTTTATTGTTCTGGAAATCTCTCGAATTACGAATGAGGTATTTAAGGAAGTGGCGAGTTGAAACAGTAGTAGTTGTGTAACACGAGTGTTGGGAGCTGATCAGAACGTTGTAGACTGTGTATGTGACGTAATGTTTTTACGTGAGACTTGGACAGTGTATTCCTACGCAAAACGATTTTTATTTTCTGCAAATTGAACTTTCAATTCTACGAACCTACAAAGTCACAATAGGTATTTTAAATATTTCACGCATTTGCAGATCGTTACTTCGTAAATGTACGTGGACATTATCAAGACAAGGACCGGACCAATGATGTTTGGAATACCAGTTTTCGGCGTTACGGATAGGACCACCAGAACAATCACAGGAACGCCACTAGCATAGGCTACACACAATTGCGTTATGTTTAGCCGCACACCATGCATTACCTGTCTCATCTTCTTATATTAGTCACATTTAAAATGGCTAAAATTGTTTCGGTGTAGTTAATTAACACTCTACATGCCCGCCTCGGTAGTGTAGGTGGTAGCATGTCTGCCTCACGTTCAAGAGGTTCCGAGTTCGAATCTCGGTCAGGGTGAGTTACCTGGATAAGGTTTTTTTCGGGGTTTCCCCTTATCCTGAAAGACGGGTAGCTCTAAGCTCTATGAACCCTGGACACATTTGAGCATCATTTCACCCATTTCATTCACCGTCCGATATGACTTAACGTTGCAGGACGTAAAAATTACAACAACAAAAAAACCACTCTACACACACATATATATATATAGTTTTATCAATCTATATGATCTTAATCACATGCACAATTTTCATCTATGTATTAAATACGTGGCTACAGAAGATTCTCTGAAAACGTGGATGTAACTTACTACCGCAATCATCAGAATTGTAAGAATGGTGGTCTTTCACACCAAGAAAGGTCAAAGTTAATTCCGTTAGTGATTTTGTCATCTTCTGCAGAAAATTGTTTTGGCAAGAATTTAAGAAGGGATTAATTTTTCTTTTGTGTGATAATATCGTCTCTTCATTTCATGTTATTGCCCACAATTTTTAGTATCTATTCGCGCACGATTCGAGTGTTCCCGGGAAACTGATAAACGAACAAGCGAACATAAAAATAGATTTTAGTTAATTGATAGAAATTAATCATTTCTTCACACTAACCTATGTAGGCTAAGGTTCAAATCCCGGTCATGGCATTGAATTTTTAATGTTAACTCCAACAAAAATAGATGCTGTAGTCACTTGCCGTGACTAGCGCATTGTTTATTCTGCGAGCCGAATATTACACACGCAACAATGGAAAGCTGTCGAGTAAGAATGGAAACCCAGCGTTTTGTTACGGTAAAACATTGCCAATCGAAAATAATTATTCAAAATAATTAAAGAATAAGGTCATATTCCAGCCTGTAGATTAAAGTCATTGGAGAGGGTTCGGTTCCGTAGACAAATGCACATCCGACTCCGTCAGAGCACTTGGAGCCATCAGTATAAATTAAAATACGGTCAATAAAACGTGATAAAAAGTCTAAAAAACAAATGCGGATACTACAAGGAGCCGTCGTGGATTTCGAAAACTGTAGCACTCCGAAGTCCACTTGAGGCGTTCCAAGGAGCCAAGGAGGATATACTCGTTTGCCCCTAGGGAACATCCTAGGCATCTCGAGTGCATGCCTCCCAAGAAGCTCCCGGAAGCGAAAACCTGGTGGCTTTGGTTTTACGCGTGTGTGCCTATATTGCACGTCAAATAAGGTGTCGAAAAAGGGCGGAAACGTCGGATGGGAAGTCATACTGCGTAATCCACAGCCATAATTCCCCAGCAAAACGTCCCGCCGATATTGCAGGGGAGGTTCTGCCGCTTCGGCGTAGAGGCTTACCACTGGGCTGGTTGGAAATGCCCCAGTAGCTAAACGAATGCCAGAGTTATGGACCGTGTCTAAGAGCTTCAGCACAGATGCACGAGCTGAACCATAAACGATGCACCCATTGTCCAGCTTGGAACGTATCAGTGTGCGATACAGACGAAGCAGCACTGCGCGATCAACTCCCCACGATTTCCCACCAAGTACCCGCAAGAGATTAAGAGAACGTTCACATCGTGCTCTCAACTGCGCTATATACGACGACCAGCAACGCTTTCTGTCGAAAATCAGTCCGAGGAACCTAGTTTCATCGGCAAATGGTAGAACATGGCGACCTAGTCGGAGGAAGGGTGGTAACCGACTATTGCGGCGCCAGAAGTTAACACACACCGTCTTCTCAGTATAGAACCTAAAGCCGTTCATAGAGCTCCAATCCTGAAGGTTGTCCAAGCATTGCTGTAGACGACGCTCCAGAAACGGCTTAATGTTGGAGGACGTAAATTACCAAAAAAGTAAAAATAAATAAAAAAATAAAGGCATTGGCCCGTATACCCGGAGAATTCACCACAAAGCCGGTTACCCTGGGCGGCACCCGGAGATCTGGCAACCCTAATGGACAACGTGGGCAATTTCAGGCATCTCCTTTAATAACATGAGCAAGTAAAGCCTTTAAAAGTAGTTGTAAAAATGTTGCGTGGTTTCATCTGCGTCTTTCTATGACAGCGAGAGAGAGCAGCGGGTGTGGACGACGGGCAAAACACCGCGCAGCCGGTTAGGATGTTTTTGGATCTCTTGGTTTTAGCAGTTATTTTTATACTTCATGTTGTTAGGAATAGTCAAAGATATTAGTATTTATAATAAAATAAAGAAATGATGTAAAGTGGGTAATGGTGTAACCATGTAAATGGATCATGGTGAGTTGTTGAATATTTTAAAAAGATTTCATTCTTCTGTTTCTGAAAGTTTTAGGGGTAAGACGTATATTTCTCTATTCAAGTGTGTGAAGAAATAATTTAATGTATGCATCAAAGAGGTATAAGTAGCGTGTGCGCAAGAAAAGAAATAGTTTGTCGTGACATCTACCACTGGTTGTAAAAAGACTACATTAATATTTGTAATTGTTTCAAAGAATTTAAAATTGTTTATGAGGAATTAAATTTCCATCTTTGAACAAGAAAAGTATTATTCATTCTATAAAGATAGTAATACTATCTTTGTCAGCCCCGTTACCACGATCCTGGGAAAGAAAATCTCATCACTCACCAATTACAGATGCACCTAATTATCCAGAGTTGCAGGAGAAACTTCTTGATTTCTTCAAGATCGTCACCAAAGGTGAGAAATTAATCTGCAAATACCATCATCCCAAATAACCCTGCTTCAAGACGGAGATTGCATCATAATCCTTCCAAATATCATCCCAAAATTACATTTCACGGTATAAGGTGATTGAATATTGTGATAAGAAGAGGGAACCACACTCCCCTTGTGTCAAGCAACACAAAACGGTTGATGAAATGATAATTTATATTTGCGTATAATTAGTTTGCTAACCATTCATATCACACACAGTTCTCAAGTGCTTTATTTAAGTTTCGTCACTTCGCCAGGTTACTAATATTTTTCTCTTCAAATGCAGATTGTTGATGCACACTAAACCTTCAGTGACATTTATAGATGCACGATAATACAGGAAACCTGCGTGATGGTCAAATGGTTAAAATGGGTTGCTATATTACACAAATATAAATATTTGTAACAAAAACTTCACTTATCTTAAGAAAATGATGTTAAGTTTTCTTTCTAATGGAGATCAATTTCACAAACCAATTGCTTGCATAGTCAGTCCATCAATAAACTTTGTTGTCAAGGATTCCAGTTACCATGTTATGTTTTTTCAGTATTACCAAAATCTGAAAATGAAACAAACCTAAAAACACTATCAACTGCTGGTATTTCAAAATTCATTATGCAATGTTTATTTTTTCAAATCAATATATTTTTCCAAACCGTTAAATCTATCAGATTTAAAAGAAATAAGAAATAATAATAATTTAAAAAATAAGATAAAATAATAAAAAATAATTTAAGATATAATAAGAAATATTAATAAATTAGATTTTGGTATTTATAGGAAGTCTACTCATATTGATAATTACATAAAAAATAAAAATTTTAATCTTTTTCACATAAATTTGCTCTTTTTAATAATTTGATTTATAGATTAATAAATATACCCCTGAATAAAGAGGAATTTAATAAAGAATAGAGACATATTATTATTACTGCTTTACTTAATGGTTTTAGACTTTATACAACAGAAGATTGAAAAATTTAAATATGTAAAAACTGTTAATGATGTTTCTACCCTTGAGAGAGAGAGAGAGAGAGAGAGAGAGAGAGAGAGAGAGAGAGAGAGAGAGAGAGAGAGAGAGAGAGAGAGAGAGAGAGAGAGAGAGAGAGAGAGAGACGATTATAATTTTAGAAAATTTACTTAACATCCTTGGGTTAATAAACATTTTCAAAAAATTTTTAAAGAAGTTGGTATAACTTTAATTCCTCAAAATAAATATAGTATTAAAAATTTACTACATTTTTCTAAAAAAGATAAAATTCCTAATAATAAAAAATCTGGTTTTTATCAATTTAATTGTTTAGATTGTGATCAGGTTTACATTGGAAACAAAATGTAATTTGGAAACCAGAACGAAAGAACATTTTCGTAACATTAAGTATAAACAAACTGATAAATTGGCCGTAGCAGATCATTTTTCGTCATTTAACTATGAAATAAATCCAGAAGTTACATTATTAAAACAATTACATGATCCGATAGATTTAATGGTTTGGGAAAAGATATTTATTTTAAAAAATAAACATCACGTAATGAATTTTGAAATACTGGCAGTTGATTCTGTTTTTAGGTTTGTTTCGTTTTCAGATTTTGGTAATACGAAAAAACATAATAACATGGTAACCGGAATCCTTGACTATGAAGTTTATTGATGGACTGAAGATGCAAGCAATCTGTTTGTGAAATCGATCTCCATTAGAAAGAAGAATTAACATCATTTTCTTAAGATAAGTGAAGTTTTTGTTATAACTATTTATATTTCCGTAGTATTCATTGCTTCACTGTAGCTAGCTTCATTTTCTATGTAATGGGTTGCTACATACCTACTGTCTGAAATTTCATAGTTTCCATGATCTGAGAAACTACTGAAGGATATTATTTCAAAAAATGAAACTACGAACTAGGTAGTTATTGAAAAATTTTCAGTTAACAAATATCTTGGAAATGTGTGATGCACATAAGAAATTTGAAATAATTGTACATTTTAAAGATATCTACATTTTTATGTATAAATTTTGGCCTGTGGCTTAGGATTTATCAATTACTCAAGATATTTTCCGAATGAAGCAATTTACAGAGGTTATTTCCAGAAAATTCAAGATATACATTTGTTATTCAAGTTCCAGATATGGGTATGTTAAACATGTCATTTTGAAATGTCCCATATAAAGGAAAACGTGGTTAGGGCAGGATAACCTCTATCACATCTTGGAAGAAGTTGAATTTAAAATACAAAGTTTCATTTTTGATTTTCTATGTTTACACATATCACACAGACCTTTTCTAAAAATACCTTTATCTATTCAGAGGTCTCAAAAAATGTATTTTGCATTAGCCCTTGAAAATATAAAGTACTCGTGTTAGGGCTTGATAAGAACAAGAACTGACCAAGAGGGGTCAGCAATTTGTGTAGATCAAAGAGACAAATGTAAGTAAATATCTTATACGTATACAAAAGCAGAAAGTTAGAGCAATAGGAACCAGAATGGCATTTCTTACATTATTAATGCAATAGTTGATACGACTTGGTCTCCAGAGCTTTATCTGTTAAATTAAAATGTACCACTGGCAGGAATGGGATGAGAATTAGGTAGGCGAGGCACATCATTATCCTTACTATAAATAACTCATGTCCTGCACAGTGGCACTGGGTTAGGGCATTGTGTTTTGGTTTTCTGTCATGGAAAGCACATGGGTTCAATCCCATCCTTGGAGCATGCAGATTTTTAGTCCTGGGTATAGGACCGTTGCCCACTCAGCATCATGAGGAATTTGAGGAGCTACGATAGGCAGCAAATCCCGGTCAAGAAAGCAAACTTTCCAGCTGTGTGTGTGTGTGATGCTGACCACATCTCCTACCAATGATCGCCCATCTCTGCCTTGCATATGTGGGCATGAGAATAGCAGTCAGGTTAGCTAGCTCTGGCTTTCTTGCACGCTGTTATAACCCATAATCAAATACAAAATAGGATTATGTATATACCAACGTTTTTTGAGTCGGCTAACATTGGAAGTCAGAATGGTTTGTTTGAAATGCATAAAATCATTACAAAAATAAGATTTTATCCACCCCAAATCATCAACTCAAGCTACCCATCCACACGAAGATCCCAAGTGAGATGTGATTTAATAACATCTGATCTGAAACAAGAAAATGCCAAGAGGAACGTACTAATAAAGCCACATTATTAGCACTTACAACAGTAAGAATTAAACTACAGCATCTGCCAATGTTAGTGTCACTTCAAGGAAC
The DNA here is from genome assembly GCA_030765055.1 of Mantis religiosa. NCBI lineage: Eukaryota > Metazoa > Arthropoda > Insecta > Mantodea > Mantidae > Mantis > Mantis religiosa. The sequence continues at coordinate 98,538,357 of CM060958.1, forward strand.
GAGTCAGCTGGAAAAAAGATAACGCACACATACTTCTGTTTTGACCAGCAACGACATTTGAAAAGATATAAATACTGCAAGCAATTTCCTATGTTGTCTGGAATGTCCTTCAAGAAACTCGTTGAAAAATGTTTTACTTAATATCCTAACTACCATTTCTGCCTTCTCCCTCATGCACTTTTGCAATTTTTTAACCTTATGGGACAAAGTTTGTGTTTCACCAAGTGATGTTAAATACTCCAATACTGCATTTGCTAAAACTATGTTCAAACTCTTGGGTTCCATCAAGCTTTTACAGTAATCTGTTAGCTAACATCTTGTTACTGCAACAATAACTATGAGCAACTAATTTTGAAAAGGAATGGACTGAGCTACACTGCTTCTGAATAAGTTCCAACGCACTTTTGTTTATGCATCGCACTGCATTCTGTTCAATATCAGACGGCTAGTTATGCTGACAATTGCTGTATGATTTTCCTGATTGAGTTTAGAATCAGTAAGTTAAAAGTTTTAGATGCAGAGAAATTAATTTTTCACTATTCAGAAAGAGGTTAGTTACAGAACTGGTTGCCAAGCATAAATAATCAATTACAAAAAATTTGAGAGATTTAAATCACAGCTTTCAGCAAAAATGTGAACCTAACTTCCCATTAAGATAGCAGGGGCCGTAAACATATCAAAAGAATATACAGGTAATATTATAAGTAATGTTTTGGAATTTCACAAGATCTGTGCAAGATGGGTGCCGAATTTATTGTCACCTGATCAAAAGTTGCAAAGAAAAACTGTTTCTGTTAAGAATTTGGATCTCTACCGTAAAAACCCCAGTGAATTTTTGAGATGGCTTATTACCATGGATGAAACTTGGGTACATCACTACACTCTGAAAACTAAATCACAGTCAAAACAGTGGATTGCAACAGGTGAATGAACTCCAAACATGGCAAAGCCAATTTTGTCAGCTAAAAAGGTTATGGGGAGTGTTTTCTGGGCTACACAGGGTATTTCTTTTTATTATTTGGAAAATGGTAAAAGTATCACTGGTGACTACTACACAAGCTTACTGCAACGTTTGAGTGATAGATGAAAAGAAAAAACTCATTTGGCAAAGAAAAATAATCTTGTTTCTTCACGACAATGCTCCAGCCCATCATTCAGTCATTGCAATGGAAAAAATGTGCACATTAAAGTTTGAATTGCTTGAACATCCAACCTATTTGCTAGATCTAGCACCCAGTGACTACCACCTGTTGCCGAACTGCAAACAATTTCTTGGAGGATGAAGATTTCACAGGAACAAGGTCATTGATGTAGTAAAAAGCTATTTTGAGGACCATGATAAATTGCACCACAGAGGTTTAATTAAATTAGAACACTGATATGACAAATATGTTTGCCTTTCTGGAGATTTATGTTGAGAAATAAAGAAAAGCAAATTAATTTTTTTTTATTTTAAGGCCCAGGACTTATCAGCCGACCTTTATATAAGTACGAAGCGTGTCCATAAAATAAGGTCTCCAAGGCGCTGGAGCCATGAGGAACGCTATTACGCGAGATCCAGCAACATTGGCGTGTAGCTTGGTTTCACTCTTTCAAATCCCCACCACAACAAACCCGTTGCAACCATTAGTCTTGGCTGGGCAGCCTTTGCGATGGAGCTTCCTATCACTTCCACCGCCAAGTGCAAGTTGCGTGCAGTGAGCCGTCTTTTGAGTGCCAAGGGCACTACTACCATCGAAATGGGGGTTATGCGAAGTCTATGGGCCACAGTGTATGGACGTCAAAAACGTGTGAAACTGGGTCAGAGAGTTCAAAGACGGACGTACAGACGTCCATGACGCACAGCGTTCTGGTTCGGCCTTCGGTTTCAGCCGAAACAATTGCAAAAGTGGAGCAAGGAATGCTTAAAGATCGGCGTGTGAGAGTTCGCAAGCTGTGCGAACTTATCTCTGAAGTCAGTAAGACTAAGATTGACAACATTTTGACCAAACATATGCATTGCCGCAAGGTGTGTGTACTGCACATGCAACGGCTGATCTCCTGGCCCAGTTCAGATGGGACATCCTCACCCATGCCGCCCTACAGTCCAGACTTAGCACCTAGTGATTATCATCTGTTTTCTGAGTTGAAGTCGCACCTGGGTGGAACACATTTCCAGACCGACAATGATTTGAAAAGTGTGGTTGAGCGCTACCTGCACAACTTGGCAGGAGAGTGCTATGATAAGGGTATACAAAAACTGCCACAGTGCATGCAAAAGTGCATCGATCGCAATGGTGATTATGTTGAAAAATAGCTGTAAGTTCCGCCTTTCCACCAATGTAACATTCCTTTAAAATAAACATGTTTTCTATATTAAATAAAATTGGAGACCTTATTTTACGGACACACCTCATACTTTAAAAAGTATCTAGATCAAGAACTGTTGGTTTATAAAGCAGTACCAGTGTATCTGTGAGCAGTATGAAAAGAATAGTCAGAGGGGCTAAAAACAGAATGTAGAGCTACCACTTCATTTTGTAATCAACATAAATCATCTCTCAATGAAAATGAACAACTTCTGCATAAAACAAAAACAAATGTCTACTCTTAAAAACTTGCACTGAAAAATTAAAGCATACAACAGACTTCCAAGGTAGCATCTCCACTCTTAGGAGAATTGTTGCAACCAAGTTTTCATTGGAAAAAGACAAGAAACAACAGGAAAATTTTGGTAGAAAAACAAATTAAATACCTGAGATGCTACTATCTGACATCTATTCAAGAGTTCAGAGACAAAGTGTGTTAACACTTATTAAGGTTAACTTAAGGTTAACTTAACAAGAAGTTTAACACAATGCTACAGCTAACATTGTTTGATGAAGCAGAATTTGCATTAACATCTCTTGGTGGAACTGTAGTGTAGTAGAGTGGAAATTAATTGTTCTTTCACACTCGCCATGTGCAGGACGCATTATGAAAAAGTAGAGCCAGACTGAAAAATTCAATGCCATAGCCGGGATTTGAACCACGGATCTTCTGGTCTTTGTCCAGCCGCTCTAAACCATTGAGCTACATGCCAATTTGACATTCAATTCTCCAACTGCCTCGTGTTTTTCCCGGTAAACCACTAGGCATTTTCATAAACACATGAGACAGCTACCTTAATGGCGACTTACTATGCTATAAGTACTTTAAGGCCCGGGCTTTATTGTTCGGACCACTATTAGGTACAATTAACGGAAATTAATTGTTCTTTCACACTAGCCATGTGTATGACGCACTATGAAAGAGTAGAGCCAGACTGAAAAATTCAATGCCATAGCCGGGATTTGAAGGTTCAAATCCCGGTTACGTGGTTCAAATCCCGGCTATGGCATTGAATTTTTCAGTCTGGCTCTACTCTTCCTTATGTAGAGTGTTTAGGAATGGAAAAGGGAATTTATTATGGTAAATATTTGGGAGAAAACACCCTCCCCCTTTCAGCCTGAAAGTTATTTTCAGCTTCTGCTAAACAATAAGGAAATTAAAACTACATTCATGAAACTATGATTATATGTTGTATACCATATTCAACCAACAAAACTATAATTGAGTGAGAATTTTAATGGCAAAATATCATTATATTCAAACCACCTGTCTCTAGCTGCACAAATTAATGTTTACTGCTGCTTGCAAATAAACATAATAAAACTTACAGTTATATACTAAATAAAGCACTATCATCTAGATGTTAACACTATTGCATTAAAATGTACACTTTGTTGGAAGACCTTCAGTACACAAGATATTGTTCATTATGTGTTATTCTTAATTTCAACAATGTAAAACCAGTAGGCCCATGAAAATGGTAAATGCACTCATTAAGGAAGCAACCTTCTCTGGCGAGCAACTTCGTTTTTTAAGAGTCACGTCTCTGAGAGAATCCACATACCTTAAGGCCCTAGTTATGGATTGGAAGCATTGAACGAAGTACACATGTTGAATCCATAACCCATATACCTGAACTTGTACAGACTTTGCTGAATTGTCACTGAACTCCAAAACTTCCACATCCACATATAACAGTCACGCTATAAAAAAGTATCTTTTCAAGAATTTTTACAAAAGAAAGTCACCCTGGTATTTCCTATGTTAATATTCTGATGACAAATCAGTCAAACTGCAATTTTCTTGCAGGTAAAATGTCTTTACTGATGTTGGTGTTACTTCACTGAACTTCGGCTGACTAGCACTGATATAAAAACACACTTGTCACAATGAGTGTACTGTTTTGTATGGAAAACAGGCTGATGAAGGAAGTTCTAGCAAATGTATTGCTGACTTGAACAGTGTAATAAATGGAAAACTGATCACGATGCCACTTATTTAAGCAACATCAAACATCCAAGTCCAGATGTATATGTATGTCGGAAGATGCTAATTTCACTAGTGTCTTTTTAATCCTCAATGCTGGCAAACGAACATTTGGATTATGATGCCAACATTCTTTCATTAGTTTTGCCATTCCACTTAACGTCTGAAAAAAAGGAAAGAAAACGTTTTTATTTAAAAAACAAATGCAAGAGAATATGACATTAAAATATTTGTTGGAAATTTAATCATTCTTCCACACTAGCCATGTGTAGGCTAAGATTTGAATAGTTAGTCAGTTAATATAATTTTGAGTCGAACTAATACTCAATGCTCCACTTATGCTAGTATTTACCTAGAATGCATTTCGTTAGGATCTTCCTAATATCATCAGCTGTTGTCGACTAATGGATGTTGGTTTGCTGAACTCATTGGAGGCGATAGGTACGTCTGTCAGTATCTTGATGAACTTGAAGTTTGGGTTTTCTTCAAAGGTAGTGTCGAAATTAAACAATTTTCTTTCATATTTCTTTATGAAGATTTTTTCCCACATGGTTAGTGCAACTGAGCCTTGGACACTTTAATAACTTGATCTCTCATTCTATATCATGATTCTCCTTCCAAAAATGGTACGCTACTGCCGATTTATCTATTTCTTTATTCCTGATGTTCCTAAAATGCTCTTTAAGTCTAATGTTCAGGTTCCTTTTAGTTTTTCCTGATTTTTTGTCTGTGGGTAACTCCTTTGTATTATGTGATTTCAAAAGGATACAGACAGAGACACACCTATCGCCTCCAATGAGTTTACCAAACCAACATATATTAGTCGACAACAGCTGATGTTGTTAGGAAGATCCTAACGAAACACGTTTTAGGTAAATACTAGCATAAGTGGAGCACTGAGTATTAGTTCGACTCAAAATTATATTAATTTTGTGCTTCACTGTATCATAGTCCTTTACACATTGGAAGATAGAGTCAGACTGAAAACTTCAAAACCATGACTGGGATTTAAACCACAGATCTCCCGGTCTCCATCCAGTAGCTTTTAACCACTGAGCTACCATAACCAACACACTGTCATAACATTTAATTCTCAAAATGACTCGTAGGTTTCCCAGTAAACCACTAGGGGCTCTCACATACAATGAGATACGCACCTTTTGTGGCAACTTACTATGTAATTACTTAAATCCCAGGCTTTACAGTTACCACTATTAGGCTATTTATTGGAAATTTAATAATTCTTCCACATTAGCCATGTCCAGGCTAAGATATGAATATGTTCAGTCTGACTCTATCTCCTGAAATTAAAATATTTGTCAACTTTTATTATTTCTTTTTATTATTTATGGATAGAATTTAATCAGAGGAGACTTGGCACGGCAACCACACTTGGTTTATTGTACCTATGCCCCAAGTGGGGCTTCCCTGGAAAGATGAGCAGCTGAACCAGGGAGTCATGACAGTGCAGAGGGCAGGATTCCTATTATTGACCAGTTGGAAGCTCCCAATTGGTATCCCACCTACTAGGTCAGCCTACAGACCAACCCACTGGAGGAGGAAGTGTTTACCAGGAGCATATCATCCTGCCGTGCAGCACCGAGACTCCCACTAACACTACCTTGAAAAAGACTACTAGATGAGATGATATGAAATGATTGCACATGAAATAGAGGGATAGGAAATTCAGAGGATGTAGTTTACCTACCCAGCATTCGCCTGCAACCCAGGAAAACCCATGAAAAAACCCATGGGTCAGATATGCTGGTCATGGGAATCAAACTCAGACCTCCCAAATATGGGCCACAGATGAAACGCCTGAGCCATCCCACTAGGTTTATTTATGGATGCTCTTTTACTGCTGTGGTTCTCAGTGTTCCATTATATACTGGACATGAAAGACTACTTAATTTTGCTCTGAGGCCTCTTTATCAGGCTCAGTTCTTTTATGTGCCCTAAATCTACAACATGGGACCATCAGCATTATGTTCCTTCTAAAAGAACCCAGGCTAAGGACTTTTATAATCCCCAAAAAAAATCCATCGCCCTTAAATGGGTTTGAACCTGTGAACCTCGGGAACCAATATTTACAATCTACCTGTGAAATGTTATAACCTTACTCACAGGAGCATTTTTATGGCTTTGTGGACAGATTCTAAGTATTGTAAATTTTCACCAAGAGCATGACAAAGTACTTAATTTCATCGCATTATCTTGTAAGTGAAGATTACAGAATGAAAGTACCACCCTAATTAGTATACAATGCCCTGATAAGCTAGAGCTTATGTGTGTGTGTTTGTTCTTCACCGTGATCATACTCCTCCTACACAAATGCATAAAAACAGATTTAACCTATTATTTTAGTTAATTGATGGAAATTAATCATTTCTTCATACTAGTTCTATATAGGCTAAGGTTTTTGATAGAGTCAACAGTTATGTTATGTGCAGAGGTTCTACTCCCATTAGTCCTGGACCCGTAGGACCAAGGACCCGGGCCTCCTTCTACCCGGGAGCGATGGATACTCCGGGGCTCTTTCCATAGGGTAATACCTGATTTCTTAAAAATCCCCCCGCTGAGCACAACAACAAGATGGGATGGAAGAGAATATGCCACTTACGCGCGTCAACCCAGCAGCGAAGACTACCGAAAACTTCGGTGGGGCCGCCTGGTGATCTAGCACACCTTCTACTAGCTCTACAGGTTAGTACCCGGGACTTATTAGGCAATCCTCTACCCCCTCCGGGCGGCCATAGCCTGGCCGGAGATACCCAATTCCCTGTGGGTGTCAGGAACACACTGCCCCCTCGAGTCCAACCCAATCCGAACAACTCCCTGACGGGAGGGGCTCAGTAGTTTGGCCCGAGGTTCCTCTAATAATGTCAGAGGTACCACGAGTGCTAAGGGTCCACAGCGCCCACACCATGGCAGCTGAAGGGGACGGATCCCCTCCCCTGCAGGAAGATAGTCAACATGAAAAATTCAATGCCACGGCCGGGATTTGAACCATGGATCTCCTGGTTTCCGTCCAGTCGCACTAACCCACTGAGACACCACGGCCAACGCACCGTCATGACACTAAATTCTCTATTTGACTCAGATATTTCCCCGGTGTATCTCGAATGCTAGAGCCCCTAGTGGTCTGCTGGGGAAATATAATGAGTCAAATGGAGAATTTAGTGTCATGACGGCACGTTGGCCGTGGTGGCTCAATGGGTGAGAGCAACTGGATGTAAATCAGAGGATCCATAGTTCAAATCGCACAATTTTTCATGTTGACTATCTAACCTATTTGCATTGTATTTAAATATCCAACTAGTTGCTGAGAAATCGGATTTAAATACACTATCAGTAGTGTTGCGAGCATGGTAATTTTAAAACAATCATATAAAATCAACCAGTGAAGAAACATGTACACAATTTTGCATGCATATTGCTAAAAAACTGAACTCATCAAGGGTTAAATGTGTGTTTAGACCGACTGGCATGTTGCCTGAGCACCTGTTGAGCAAAATTTCAATTTGCACTTGGGATTGGGATTTCATTATGGAGGGGATTCGGTAAGTACGCCACCATGCTGGGCCCATTGTCACTATGCCCCCCAAGTGGGGACACCCCTGGGAGGAAGGATGAGGCGAAGGAGACAGAGGGCAGCCAACCCAAGGAGCCACGACAGTACAGAGGGCAGGGTCCCTTGAGTATACTTGTACAGAGACTTCCCCCAACAGGCCAGGACAACAAACTCGCTCCCCCACTGCAGGACAGCAACGAGCCCAGCAGCCGAGCCCTAATGGTACCTAGGCAGGCAATCCGAGCCCCAAAGGTCCCTGGCGGTCCTGAAATGATCCCAGCAGAGGAGCAGAGGCCAGTAACCAACCTAACGGAGGAGGAAGTAGTTTACCTCAGAGCATATCATCCTGCCATGCACCGCCAAGACACCCGCTGACACTTCCACCCTGAAAGAGACCACCAGATGAGTGATGATGTGAAATGATAATGGAGATGAAATGGAGCAACAGGAAATTTCAGGGGATGTAATTAACCTACCCAGCATTCACCTAGCAACCCGGGAAAAGCCTCAAAAAAAGCCATGGGTCAGGTAGGTCGGCCAAACCTGGGCCTCCCGAATGCGGGCCACAGATGAAACCGCCTGAGCCATCCTGCTCGGTGAATTTACACTTGACTAATTTACAGAAAAATCTTTTATTTTGTGGTCACTGCTTTCATCACTTGTATTACTATGAAGTATTGTTTAGGGTTTTTTCAGAATCTGAAATCACTTAGTTCATTATCACTGTAGAAAACACATTAAAAAGCTTTTGCAAACCTTCATGATTACCACGTACTGCTCTCTTCGCTATGTTGCTTACTGAGATATGCAACACTGTGCAAAATGAGAAACATTTCTTAGTAGGAAAACACCACATGAAATACAAGCAAGAAATATATATCGAACATCTTGACTTAGAATACACCTAAGAGCCAATTACTGCCTAAATTTCAACTAGTGTGTTTATGTGCAACAGTACACGAGTGGAAGTTGAGCTTGTCATACGATTAAATACCACAAAGCATCATGCACATGCAGCTTGTCATACAATGCAAATGAGTTAAAATTTGATCGAATCACTAATGACTTCTAGTAAACAGGGTGTAAACATTCCCTACTAAATGAATAAATTACAAAGTCAACTCCGTCATGTTAACTTCATTTATTTACTTTTTATGACGGTCAGGGTGCCAAGAGCAAAACAGCCCTTAAAACCAAGAAAGGAAATTCAGCGTAGTATAAACTCTTGTTTTTGTAAGATTTTGGTACAAATAAATATTCTGTTCTATGGCTCTAGGATATAAGTTTCAGATAGTAATGTATGCAAGCTTGGGCATGCTCAAACAATATGCAGCAATAGCATTGCTGTCTATATACATCCAGATGTTACCACAGAGTGCTATAATGGATCTCAAGCAAGGCATTTCTGTGCTATAATTTAGGGGAGAGAGAGAATGCATTGACAAATTGCAATATGTTTGAATACTAGATCAGAACAGCAAGGACAATCCCTAAAGAAAAACTACACTTCAGGAACAGCTCTGCACTCATTGGTTACCTCACCTGCTCACAAATGAGCAGAAACATGCAAGTGTGCAATGGTATTAGGAAGTGATTTAACACTGGAACAGGTGGTGAAAGATGATATACTGATATGATACAGAAACAAGCATTAGTCTTTCCAGTAGAGGATCATCTAGGTTTGAATTTAAATTACTTGAGGATCCTGATAGTTCCTTCGAAAATTAAGGGAGGGAAAATTTCTGTGGCAACAGCAGTGACCACACTATTTTTAGGCCGCACCACATAACTTCAACCATTTAGGAGAGCCGTTTGCCTTTAACCCCCTTATCTAAGTTCTGTTGAAAATGTCACTGTGTTGTCATTTGTCACGTGTGTCATGTAAAGTGTAGATTGTTTGTTCTATACCTTATTGTTTGGTTATAGTTAAACTTTTATAAAAGCTGATTTCTTGGTTAGTTATTTAGTCATTTCATTAGTTTATTAATAATTCATAGGTCACAGTATTTTAGTATTATTACCATAAGAACACAATATCCCAAACTACCAGCACCACTCAAAAATGAAGTGCACCACGAACTTGCTCCCCCAAGAAAAGATTCAAAAGTAGGACAGAAATCTGCACTACGTGGACAAGCAAGGAAATTGGTATGTGTGTGTGTGTGTGTGCTTTAAGAATATTTTTGGGGGCAGGGGGGGGGGGGGGAGAGGAATAGTTAGTTACCACTATCTTTAATAAGGCAATTGACAGTTGCACATTCAAAGCCTTTAGAAACATATCTTGTGTGTTAAACCTGGAGTAAGTACACTTCAAGTTAAAATGCATGTTCTGAATTTATTTTTGAAAAGACTTTGTTTTGTACTTGCTAATCTAATAGGGCATACATAGAAAGTAGACTTTCTAAATAGAGTCAACATGAAAAATTCAATGCCACGGCAGGGATTTGAACCACAGATCTCCTGGTTTTTGTACAGTCACTCTAACCCATTGAGCTACCATAGCCAACTTGCCGTCATGACATTAAATTCTCCATTTGACTCATATATTTTGCGGGTTATCTTTAAGTGAATATCACACTTCCAATCCTTGTTTCACATAAGCTTGCCCTGTATCTCTTAACGGTCACGTGACCTAATCACCTCTCATTAGCTGCTGTTGTGGTATAGACTGTTGTGCAGTAAAAATTAGTTTATTTTACATGGTGATGTATCTTTATATGTTGGAAGAAAATTATCAAATTTATATTTTCGTAACTGTTTGAATTAAATATATTACGCAACAGAGTTGATTTACCTGAAATGCATGTTAATTCTTAAACGAAGTAAAGAGGAGGTTCCTTTACTTTCAAGCCCGCCTTTCACATGACACGATAGCACGTGCTTTAGCAGTAGTGGTGACATATCTGTTTATATGACTTTTATAACTGACCTTGTTTTGAACTGGATTTGTCATATTGCCATTCAAAGGTGTACTGTGCCGAGTGCGAGAGACAAATTATTTTTTTGGTCGTTTATTGTGTGTGTGCTTATTATATGTATAGTGGCAGAGTCTACCGCCAGGTTTTTACTGAAGCATCGCAAGGGAAAACCTTTACAAAGCAGCGAAAAAAAGAACTGTGGTGCAGAGAAGAATCCGTCTTTGTCAGTGAGAGAAGTCGAACAGATGTGCTCTAAACTTACAGGTGTGAGTGTTAGATCTGTACGAACATCGCGACGTCAAATTAAGACTACAGGAAAACTTTCCACTCCAGGCAAAAGCAGGAATAAACAAAAGCACGTGCTCAGAAAATGTGATGAGTTCGTGAAAAGTGCTGTGTGTCATCATGTGCATAGTTTTTTCTTTAGAAACAAACTCCCTTACATAAATAAAATTTTGTCAGCTGTAAATGAGGATGTAGATTTACAAATTTCAGCAGATCTAGTCTGTATAGATTGCATATAAGCTGGGGTTTGTGAATGAAAAAAGGGGCAAGAAAAATTTGCTAAGAGACAGAGGTGATATTGCTGTGTGGCGAAAATGTTATTTAAGGACAATCAGACTGTACCATGATACAAGTTGCAAAATATACTACCTTGATGAGACTTGGGTGAATGAAGGACACACGAAAAGTAAAGTATGGCATGACACGACTTTTAAGACTGAAAGATAAGCATTTTTGCAAGGTATTTGTGCTGGTTTAAAAAATCCCTGTGCAAAAGGCTGAAGGTCTTTCATTATAAACTTGTTTCAGTTTCGTTGCTCATTCATTCAGTTTCAAATTGCTCAGTTTCATTATAAACTTGTATTTTTGCATGCCTTCATATCCTTATTTGTATGATTTTATTTATCTTCCTGGCAATTATTATGAAGTTTACTGCAGGTTTATATGTGACGGGAAGGCATGGCCTATGGCACGAAAGCATTAGCCAATTAGGGTGAGGGGGAAGGTTGTTGCACACAGAGTGATGCATGCCAATTGGGCAAGATTATATGAAACAGAGATTAGAACACTACCACAACTCAAAAAGCATAGTTTTTTAATAATTCCACTTGAAAGCTTGATTTGTGATATTAACATAATATTTAGAATTTCAACATTGCCCTATCGGATACAGCCTTCAAACCACAATTCAAGATGTGCAAGTCTTTGATTTTCAGCAGAAAATTGTTCTATAAGCCAGGAAACAGAACTTAAAACAGCCAATTTTTTAATTGTAGCAGTATTGTATGGGTGCAATAAATAATAGCACATATGCAATAACATATTTGAAACATTAAATTTTTACATACCATATCAGAAGCCCAACGATTGGGCAGACTGGGCCTCTGTTGATCTATACACACTACTTTCTTCATGTCTTCAAAGCTGGGATCATTTGGCACTAAATCATGATATGGCGGTTTATAATCTTCAGCTATTCCATTAGATAATGTTCTTCGACAAATTTCCCAAAGCACTAATCCAAAGGCATAAATATCTGCTCTGCGATACGATTCAAAACATTCCAGATTGATTCTGAAAGAAAGGAAAATTATTAAAAGATGAACTGAAAAATATAAAAACATATGCAATAATTCCTTGAGTTCTCTCTAAATTACATCAGAGAGAAATGTTCACTTTTACATTTGGAATTATTTTACTATGCATACTAACAGTAAGTTTGAATGCTACACTGGTAGCAATCCTCATTCTCATTGCCACAACTCAATGCATTTATGCTGGTCACCAATCTAGAAAGTGATTGACGTTTCATATGGAGAGACATTGTCACTTGTTGCTTATTGCTGCCACGTGGAGAGTACATTAGGATTTATGTGTACAAAGGTGATTCGGTTGCGACTGTAGTTGGTATTATTATTTATAATACTATATAAGAAGATAGTGCATTCAGAAAATAATACCATAGCCTTCTATAGCTGTAATATTTACGAGCTTCTTGGCATTAACACGTGTTTGTTAACATTAACAGAAAACAAGTTGGTGAAATGCAAGAAATTTAACAGTAGTGTTAGCACAGTGACAATTGTTACGTTACATTTGTTAACATCAATTTTAACATCTGTTGGTGAAATTGGGCATAATAGGTATATCGTCTAATTTAATTGATGTATGTTCAAACAGAGCCAATCAATGTTCTTAAAAATGTCTCCATTGTGTTCTGGTTTTAACTTAGTTTGATTTTAAGGTTTGGTATTTTCTCAATTGTGCTGTTGGTAGTATTGATTAGTATTCCTTAACACATGGCAATTTAGTTTTAAACAACACAAGTAAAAAGGTATTATTTTTAATTTTATTCACGGAATAGTCTTAATAAATCCCATTTGAGGTTGTGAGTTTCAATGGATAGCTTTGTAATTTCTTGGTATTACCTATGATAAAACAGTTTTTTATTCACTGAGGTCCCTAGTATACTTACGTTTCATCAAGAACCTCTGGGCTCATGTACCGTTTTGTTCCTACTCTAGGATTAGCAGCTACATCCATTTCTCCTGTTGCTTGGACATGTGTTACTGCTAAACCAAAGTCCGCAATAACACATGCACCATTAAGTTTTACAAGGATGTTTTTACTCTTAATGTCTCGGTGAGCAATTGCAGGTTTTCCCTAAAAAACAAAATAACAAAATAAAAACAAAATTAGAAGGAACAATTACAACCATAAAGTCAATGCTATATATCATCTTCTGGGCACATGTGTGGTTGGTCTGAAAAGTTTCCTACCTCAGCATGAAGATGGCAGCACTCGTAAATAAAAGCTACTCAATTTTGTTGTTCATCTGTTGACAGTTGCTCAACAAAATTTCAGCAATTTTGGACGCTAAGTTGTTATGTAACAGTCGTTTGAGTGAGTTGATGTGAGTGTTTTTATGAAAATGGACAAAATCGAGTATCGAGCTATCATTAAATATTTGTTTTTGAAAGGCAATACGCCTACGCAAATCAAAGATGAGTTGGATTCTGTGTATGGGGAGTCTGCACCATCATTTACCACAATGAAATTTTGGGCAACTGAATTTAAACGTGGCCGTAAGAGCTTGGGAGACGAACATTCAGGACCCAAAAACTGCAACTACTGACGAAAACATCACCAAACTTCACCAAATGGTGGTAGATGACTCTAAAATTAAAGTGAGAGAGATAGCAGAGGCTATGAACATGTCAAAAGAACGTGTTTGTCACATATTAAATCAACATTTAGACATGAGAAAGCTGTCCGCATGTTGGGTGCTGCGTTTGGCACGTTAGACCAAAAATGTGTTCGAATGAACACTCCCAATGCGCTGTTGGCACAGTTTAGGCACAATAAATCCGAGTTTTGGCGCCGATTAATTACTGTAGATGAAACTTGGATACACCAACATACACCCAAAACAAAAATATAATCCAAACAGTGGGCTACAAAGAGGGAACCAGCTTCAAAAAAAGCCTGTTTGTTTTTTTGTTGTTTTTTTTGGCTGGGAAAGTGATGGCGATTGTTTTCTGGGATAGTTATGGAGTTATTTTAATCGATTATCTTCAAAAAGGAAAAACCATTACAGGAGCATACTACACATCATTACTTGACAAGCTAAAGGCCCAGAAAAAGAAAACCTTGTTTCACCAAGACAACGCACCGTCTCACACCTCAGCAGTTGCAATGACGAAAATCCATGAATTATGTTTTGAACTGCTTAACCATCTGCCTTACTCACCAGATCTAGCCCCAAGCGACTTCTTTTTGTTCCGTCATATGAAAATTGCGCTCGGAGGACAGAGATTTTCGTCAAATGAAGAGACAATCACCTTTGTGAACAATTATTTTGCAGAGAAAAACGCAGAGTTCTATTTGGATGCGTTACAGAGATGGCAGCGTTTCTGGGAGAAGTGTGTAGAGTTACAAGTAGATTTATGTTGAAACATAAAAATCCTGAAAAAAGTATTGTATCTTTATTAGGTTGGAAACTTTTCAGATCACCCTTGTATCAGTGTATTACAGGATTTCTATGTGTATCTATATTGTATTACAAATTAAACTGAAATTAAACTTAAACACAAATTCATTTTCAATACAGAAATATGTGGTAAATGTGAAAGGACTACAATAAGCTGACTCTCAATTAAATGGAATATCTAATAGGCAACAAATTCAATGCCATGGCTGGAATTTGAACCACGGATCTCCTGGTTTCCGTCCAGTTGCTCTAACCCATTGAGCTACCATGGTCAATGTGCCGTTCTGACATTCAAATGGAGAATTTAATGTCAGGACGGCACATTGGCCACGGTAGTTCAATGGGTTAGAGCGACTGGACGGAAACCAGGAGATCTGTGGTTCAAATCCCGGCCATGGCATTGAATTTTTCATGTTGACTATCACAAACCTTGGCCTATAAACGGCTAACGTGAATAAATCATTAATTACCATCAATTAACTAAAGGCAACAAATATTCTGGGATTTGGTACACAAACTGGAACTTGTTCTAGATATAATGCAACTACAAGAAGCTTTCATTTCAAATGCACAGCACTGTTTGTTAAGACTTTCTGCTACACTAGCTATAAGAGCATTGCATTTCATTAAAAGAGGAAGAGGGATATTTCACTGGGAGTATTAACTTTTGGTAAACCTTAAACCCAACTAAAGCATTTCTAGAAAAAGGTATGTGCACATGTGTGTCAGTTAAAAGCAGAACTCAAAAAGAAAAATCTGGATATATACCAAATTGATTAATATGATTAGCTGCAGGAAACCATACCTGAGTTCCAAAAATTTCAGTGTGTAAATGCACAAGCCCATTAGCGGCAGAAAGGCAGATTTTCATCATCTGATGGTGAGTCAGTGTAGTCCTATTGAGATGATCATATAAAGAACCAAGAGGATGATGATGTGTCACCAGCCACAGTTGTGTACAGGAATTACGTGAAGTCATATCTGAGCCGATATATCCCAAAATGCTCTCATGTCGAAGTAATACAGTGCTGCAAGACAAAACAATCACATTCAATTAACATTTTAACCTAAATAATGCAATCGAGCTAACGAAAGAAACAAACTCCTTTATTTTTTGGTAAAACTGAGCTCTACCCAAAATTTTGTCATGGTTTCACCAGAAACACAAGTTTGAAGGTACCCTGAATCCAAAATGTGTATGTCTGTGTGCATACATGTAGGAATAGCTTGTGAAATCTGCTTCATTCATCCAATATCTCTTAGCAGTACTTGTGCTGTTTCATCTAAGAAAACAGCCAATGGAATTACAGACAAAATCTTTAGCAACTCAGATGATTGACAGAAAATGAATCCACATTAACGTTCATATTGGGGTATTGAGTGTACTGATATTAGCAGGTAGTTAGTGAAGTGGCAACATTGGCCTCGGTGACTAAGTGGGGAAGATATAGAAAAATCATGCTTCCAATGTGTATGGACTATGATACAATGAAGCACAAAATTAATATAATTTTGAGTCAAACTAATATTCAATGCTCCACTTATTGCTAGTATTTACCTAGAATGTGTTTCGTTAGGATCTTCCTAACATCATCAGCTGCTGTCGACTAATGAACGTTGGTTTGGTGAACTCTATTGGAGGCGATAGGTGCATCTGTCGGTATCTTGATGAGCTTGAAGTTTGGGTTTTCTTAAGGTAGTGTCGAATTAAACAATTTTCTCTCATATTTGTTTATGAAGATTTTTTCCCACGTGGTTAATGTCTGGACCTTGGACACTTTTTAATAAGTGGATTTCTCATTCTATATTGAGATTCTCCTTCCAAAAGTGGTACGCTACCGCCGATTTATCTATTTCTTTGTTCCTGATGATCCTAAAATGCTCTTTAAGCCTAATGTTCAAGTTCCTTTTTGTTTTTCCAATGTAAAAGTAGTCACAGCCTTTGTAGTTTATCTGGTACACACCTGAATTTTTGTCTGTGGGTATCTCCTTTGTATTATGTGATTTCAAAAGGTGTTGTACACTAAATTTGTTCTGTGGGGCCAAAGTAATATTGTGCTCTTTGAAGACTTTTTGGGAAAGGTGTGTAGCTCTGGGATGATATGTAAATTTTCTGTATGAAGTTTCATGCTGTTTGGGGAAAGAGTAGTTACTTACACAAATATAAATATTTGTTAATGAATCTCCACTTATCTTAAGAAGTTGATGTTAATACTTCTTTCTTCTTTCTAAGATCAATTTCAAAGGCACATTGCATTCGTCTTCAGTTTATTATAAACAAACTCCATTGTTAAGGAAATCTCGGTTAACATGTTTTTTCTTTTGTTATGTTATGTTTTTAGCATTACCAACATCTGAAGACGAAACAAACCTAAAAACAGAATCAATTGCCGGTATGTCAAAATTCATTACGCGATGTTTACTTTTTTAAATGAATATTTTTTCCCACACTATTAAATCTAGGGACCATTTAATTGCTTTAATAATTTAACTTTGGGTTTTATTTCATGGTTGAATGACCAAAAATGATCTGCTACGGCCAATTTATCAATTTGTTTGTATTTAATGTTACGAAAATGTTCTTTCTTTCTGGTTTCCAAACTACGTTTCGTCTTTCCAATATAAACCTGAACACAATCTAAAAAATTAAATTGATAAATACCAGATTTATTATTATTAGGAATTTTATCTTTTTTTAGAATATTGTAATAAATTTTTAATACTATATTTATTTTGAGGAACTAAAGTTATACCAACTTCTTTAAATGAATTTTGACATACCAGCAATTGATTCTGTTTTTAGGTTTGTTTCATCTTTAGATGAAAACATAACATAACATAACAAAAGAAAAAACATGGTAACCGAGATTTCCTTAACAACGGAGTTGGTTTATAATAAACTGAAGACAAATGCGATGTGCCTTCGAAATCGATCTTAGAAAGAAGTGTGTAATAAATACGACTCATCTATAAATTAATATTAACATCAACTTCTTAAGATAAGTGGAGAATCATTAACAAATATTTATATTTGTGTAATATTTATTACTTCATTGTAACTAGCTTCATTTTCTATGTAATGGGTAGTTACTTGTTTGCATCTTTGTTGTCTTTTGAATTTATCAATTTTCTTTTTGACCAATTCAGCACTGAATACACTGTATTCTGCAATGTGAATTATATTATTGTACTCTTTGATATATTCCATCTTGTTTAAAGGTACATTAACCAGCCTGTTAAACTGTTGATAACAGCATGTTTGTGTTGTCTTGGGTTATATCCATCTGCTTTTATGAAATTTTGTGTGTGTGTTTCCTTCCAATGTATGCCAAATTCAAGTTTTGTAAGTTTTCTGATTAGTTTTAAATCCAAGAAAGGGATTTCATTGTTTGTCTCTTTTCTATGGAAAATTTTATTGCAGGATTTTGTAAATTAAGTAGTGTTAATGCATCATCCAGTTGTTTCTCATTTACTATTGCCCAAATGTAATCCACATATCTATAACAATGTTTGAACATTAGTGGGAATGCCTTTGTGATATGGGTTTCCAAAAAGCTCATGAAGAGGTCTGCCAGAATTGCTTTTCATTCGGAAGATCCTAACGAAACGTGTTCTAGGTAAATACTAGCAATAAGTGGAGAATAGAGTACTAGTTCGACTCAAATTAATGCATATTTCTCTTTTTATGAACCAGCGACTGTCGAGTCAATAACAACTAATGTGACAATTCTACAAGTAACTACAAGTAAGTGACCCAGTCTAAATCTCTTTGAATATGGAATAATTTGTATTTTGTTCTTTAATTGCTCTTCTTTGTAGTTTCAAAATATCATAACACTCTGTACTTTCTGACATCCCTGTGCCATCCCATCCTCCCAGTCTGAACCTAGTAATGGATGGAAGTATGCTTATCACTTTTCTCTCAATATCTATGGTAGGTCATGACCAGATACCAAACTTTGGCAGAATGCCTTTTTAAATTTGTGAAATCTAACTTCAACTTGAAAGTGAATCTGTATGAAGGATACCTTTGTGATGAAAATGCCAAGGTTTTTTGTTACCTTCTTAAACATAAATGCTTATTTTACGAAATGAAGGCTTTTTGTTGCCTCTATTTCATTATTTATATTTTAATAACCATTAGTCTGTGACAATGAAAGTTACTTCGCCAAATGTATATTGTCTAAGTTGTAAACTAGGCATCCTTCATTCAGTTTATTATTTTCATTGCAATGAGTGCTACCATGTAAATAAATGTATATATAATGCAAGGCGTTTGAATTACAGATTGTGTTAATTTTAAAAGGCAATAATGTGCACGGTCTAACTTTGTTTTTCTTTCAGTTTTCATTGTGATGCTGTAGCTAGCAGCAAGATGCTGAAATTCAGTGTTCCTTTACATAGTAAATTAGAATGTTAATACTTTTGGATCCAACATATTTTGTACCAAAAGGTGAAGTGCTCACGAGCAAAATATAAGAGCAATCAGTGAACTACAAAAAGAAGCATTTTATATTGCAATATATTGGCACAGTCAAATACAAAAATGCACTTTCCAAGGCTACTGAGAAGATTTCTTTACTAGCAATAGTAACTGCAACATCGAGCCAAAATTCCCAATTTACATTTGATTTTTGTAAAGCACAATTCTGTTGCAGTTGAAATGGAGCCTACAATGATGCTATGTTTCAGATTTGCTCCAATAATCTCTGTCAATTCTGAGAGGTCATTTTCTCATATGAAAAATGTGTTATCTGACAGGAGGCTCAAAACGATCCCAGAGAACTTAAAAGCATTTGGTTGTCATGTTAAATGAATAAGGCATTGCAAAACATAGGCCTTTTTTAAAAACTTTGAAGTTCTTTAAAGTATGACGATTGAGTTAGTCATAACCTTATGAATAGGCATAATCTATTAAATAAATGCATTTTCTAATTGCCTTGTATTGCCCGTTTTAGTATTTATAATGGCCTTTTTCCTGCCTACTTTAGCTATTTATAATGACTTTTTGCCTGCCTATTTTAATGATTTATAATGTCTAAACTTCTGGTCTCTGGTCATGACAATATTACTCCATTTACCAAATTATTGGCAGGACATATTTTGACTACTGGTCAACAAACTGGTGATTATATCATCCTCCTCCTCTTTCTTTGGGTAACTACAATGTCATCTGGTGTGGTTGGTGGAGTTAAAACTTAAGCTATTGCCTGCTGGATGTATTTTCAAAGCACATAATTTAATTGGAAAAACTATTTGTAGTTGGTTTACTGACACTTCGTCACTTACGTTTTTATATTATCGACGGACTAGTTTTGGAACCCATTGCCTCCATTTTCAATCTCACCAACTAGCGTCTGCTCTCCTCTCTCTGGCAGTGGAACTATGAACTTCTTTGTCAAATTATCTACTGGTGGGATTTCAAAGTTCATTATGCAGACCTTATTTTTCCATATGAATATGTTCTCCCATGTTGTCCGTAGTCACTGTTACTAAATTCCTCCAATCACACATACATAATTTAATATTACCAACTTTTAATATGTGTTCCTTTCCATAAGTGAACTTCTAAGTGGTTATATACTGGTTTTATAGTCTCGCTGCTCTAATGGTTACCAGGGATTTATCTTTGGTAATAGATATCTCTCAGATAACGCACTGTTTACTTCACGTGGAGTGAACAGATATCTGTCATATGTGATTCCTGCAAACTCCATTGGCTGAAGTGATGCTTTCATTGGTGCTTAGCACACGAATGGAAGACATGTCAGCACGCCTCTCACTCTTACAATAATCAGTGGGTTATCTGAGAGGTTTCTGTTAACAAAGATAAATCCATGGTAACCGTTTCAGCAGCAGGATTATGTCAGTTTGACTTTTTGTTGCATATATGATTCTTTTTCCAGCTGATTTATTTGTTTGTATATGATATTTTTGAAACATTTTTTTCAGTTTTGTGCTTATGTTTCTCTTCATTTTAGATTACAATATAACATTTATTGGGGGAAAAAAAAAAAGCCATGAAAAACATAAACATAAGACTAAAAGAACAGATAAATCCGTCATATCATAGCCTACTGCTTCTTGGAAAAGTCACAATGTAGAACAGAAATTCAAACTGTTATAACTAGTACATAACAATGTAGACCTGCATTTATGGAAAAGAGTATATATGAATTATGGTTTGAAGAAACAAATTGGAATTAACACAGTAAAGTAATGCCATAATTAAAATAGAGGCGAAATGTGTGGAAAGAAAATTGAGGTATGTAAAGTACAGAGTGTCTTAGCCGACTCATTGTATAATTTTTAATTATTGAATTATGAACTTAAAACTTTCACCAGACAATAATTTAAACACTAAAACTGACAAACCCCACCAATGCTGCAGTCATCCAAGGAAGAAGACTGGGGATTATCAATTACTTGACAAGCAACTGAAAATGGAGATAATAAGTCCTCAAAACTTAACCTGCCAATTCCCTGATAAGCAAATAAAAAATATTTATTTGTTGATGACAATGTTAGTTAGCAGGATCTTACTGGTGCAGTGGTGTGCTGGAGTATTGACTCGCAAGATTCTTTACTTGCTAATAAACTGACATACTTTAAACACACTTAAAAACTATTAGTCTTGGCTGGATTTGAAACTGCAACCTTGGTATCAGCAGGCAGTATCTAACATTTGGTTAAGTGAAGCAATATGAGTGTTTCATACAGATTTATTTTCTATTCTTAATGCTTCCCTGAGTGAAAGTTACAATGAAACTTTCATGGTGTTAGTTATAGCTCTTGACTATTAAAAACCAATTAGTAATATTATGCAAATCCAATCTCACAAAATATCAATGAGATTTTAATGCACTTCACTTTCTTCTTAACTTTAGCTGTCAGATATTGAGATCACCTCTTTTTGTCCATTTCTTCTATATACCTCTATACACATTCTATTTATATCAACCATTGACTTCCCTCATTTTGTAATATTCTTTGGATGTTCATACTAACATTTTGAAGTTCTTTATCATTTTTCAAGTCTTTGGAACATACAATTCTGTTGTCTGTAAGTTTAAAAGAAAAAGGGAAGTTACAATAAAGAAGTTCCCCTGAGAGGGTTACCTGTAAATCTCAGTTTCCCTGCTCCAGGAAGCTTCATCACGGGAGAAAAATATCTTTACTGCAACATTTTCTCCATGCCAAATTCCTCGCCATACTTCACCATAGCGGCCTTTGCCAATACACTCTGCTAAGGAGATTTGTTTTGCCAAGGTACGTTGAATAAGTAATGGCAAACCAGATCCAGAACCAGAAGTTAAAGAATGCTCCAGATATTCCTGAAAATGTAACAATCATTAGCGAAGATTCCAATAGTATATTTTGAAGTGAGAAATCAAATGTATGGGCTTACCCATGGTGCAACAGCACATATAGGGAAAAGGCCTGCCAACTCAACTGCCAGCCCATATACGCTAGTCAACATCTTGGCACCCCCAGCCAGAAAGTTGGCTTTCTTGATCACAGCCGCTTACCTATCTTAAGCTCCTCAATTTTCTCACGATGCAATTTCCTCACAATTTCCGGGCACCAGTCCGATACCCAGGACTTAAAATCTGCACTCCCAAGGGTGGGATTGAACCCGGGCCAAATTCTGTGTCAGGGAACCAAAGCAGGATGCCTTAGCCCACTACACCATGGCGCAGGCTGGACCTACTATTATCAATGGTATTTCCTAGTTGCTCTGAGAATGAAGTTCAGCATGCAACTACAATGCATAGCAAGAGTTGAAACCCACATGGCATAGATTTCTAAAATAATTTAAGGGGGTACGTACAAGAAAATGTTCAAAAAATATAATTTTTTTTTTATTGTTTTGTAAAATAGTATATAGTATTAGCTATCAAACACCAAAATATTATGACTGTACGTGGTCTGTATGTACCTTTAAAAATTTAAATGCCCTAGTGTTGCATAGTAGCATAGTAGCAACACATAGTCTTCCATCAGCTGTCTTGGAATCTATAAGGCCCACCTACCAATTCTTAGCACACCCAGACTTGCAGCACACCCAGACACCCAGATCTAAAAAATATGTCTCTATGGAGAGACACAAAACCCAAATGAAAGCCTCAACAGTTTGATATGGAAAAGGTGTTTCAAAACATCATTTGTGTCTTCCATAGTAGTGAAAATTGCTACATTTGATGCTGCAATAGTGTTTAATAATGGGAATGTTGGCAAAAAGAAAGTTATGCATCAGTTAGGGTATCAACCTGGTGTGTTTTTGGAAACAATTTTGCAGAGTATCGACAACATTCGCATCGCTGGTGCAGAAAGAGCTATGAAATTAATGCAGAAAGAAGCAAGACAGAAGAGGAATTTAAAAAGAAAGGCTGAAGAAGACCAGAATGAGGATACAGACTATGGATATGGGAAGTTCTGACTTAAAATTAAAAGGCAAACTGAATAATACTTATTGTATTTTTAATTGCCTTTCCCCGTAACTTGCATTTTCTACAACTTCAACCCATTTTTCTCTCAAACCACTTCATCTACAGTGATGACATTTAGCACACAGCTTTCTTATGCCACAATGAACATTTTGTTGGTTCTAGAATTTAAGAATAAGCTCCAGATGGAATGTGATGATACAAAATATATGAAATTATTTTAATTTTTAAAGGATGCATATGATTAACATTTTTTTTAAATTCTATACAGCTTCAATAAGAAATCTAAATCCAATAAATTCATTTTTAGTGTGTTTTAAAATAACATACCAAATTTCAGAAAGATAGCATAGGTGAATTTTGAAAAAAATGGGCTTAAGTTTGTAAATATCTCTGCATATAGAAAAAATATGTAGCATTAGTTATAAACAATGGAAAATTATGAAAAAAATTGTGCATATTAACTGTATTATCCTAAATGAGTATACTAAGTTTCACTTCTCTAACTTGAAAACTTTGGATGTTATGGCTATTTATGTAAGATCCTGAATATTTGCATACATCCCCCCTTAAGACAAAATTGACGAGTTGTGCAATGCAGAATCTATTAGGTAGTTAGAAAAGTAATATATTCCAACCAAAAATCTCATTTCAATTCAATATATCTGCCCGTCATTTTGACGGGTGCAGTTTTATTTGCCCTTTTTAAAATAGAAAACAAATTTGAATGCATACCAGTTTGTTTAATATTATTTATACAGTTTACCAGTATACAATTTTACTTTTGTCTGAAGAATTACATGATAAAATGAACATTTTAAGCCTAAAAATTAATCCAAATATATACGATAACCAAATGTGAAATGGACAACTTCCCTTAGCAAACACACGTGTTTCAACATAAAATTTTGAATACTACAGTATATAGTAGAAAAAAACCTTATAAACCTGATTTCCCTCATTAAAAACCCCCTGCAGCATCGTAGCACCTAACACACGTGTATTCAGCATTGCCTAAACATGGCCCACAAACATACTTGCTGCATTTGTTACATAAACGCTTGCTCCTATTCTTCCCTCTGCATCCGCCAATTTGGCAAGTCTTCCAAATGTTGCTCTGCTGAGGTACTGTGTGTTAGGAAGTGCATGTTGTACCTTTGTGGATTTATATGCTGAAGGCAACTCTTCTGCTAAGTTGTATATGAACTCTTTTACCTGTTACTTCCTTATAGAGTACCCATGCATTAATAGCTGCCAAAGCCAACATATTGAAAAAAACATGCATAGGCTACCTTCTGCGTCCATATTTCACTGTGTACAGTTGAGCCATTTGATCGATGACATCAACGCCGTACTTGGTGTTACTGTAGTATGCCACTGATTCTGGTAGCTTTTCAGGATGTTGTTTATTTACAGTAACTGTGTCATGCATTGAACTCAAAAGAAGCACATTTTTGTTCTTTTTCCCCTGATAGCATGTCAGAGTTATGTCACCTGACTTATAAAGTGCTGTAGCACATTTTGCTGACTGAGGGATTTCCCTTCTACATTTCTTTACTGTGCACATAATGCCTGTACATTTACGCTTCAAACTTTCTGCAAGACATTTGGTTGTAGAAAAATTGTCACATGTAATATTTCTTCCTGGAAAAACAAAGGGCTGTGTAAGATGCATTACAACATGCTCTGCAAGAGGAACACCTGTGGGGCGCTGCTCATCTTTGCCCAGGTAAGGAAAACCATTCACCAGATACTTTGAATTTGCATCAACTGCAAGCCAAAACTTTATTCCAAATGTTTACGGTTTATTGCTCATATACTGAATGAAAGAGCATCTAGCCTTGCAAGGAAATAGTTGCTCATCCACAGTGATATTTTCACATGGAATGTAACACTGCAAGGAATTGGCAATAAAAGGTTTCCAGACATGGGAAGCAGCTGCAAAGCGATCTGTACTTAGTCTTTGAGAACTTGTATACTTATCATCAAATTGCATAAACCACAAAATTTCAGTGAATTTGTTTCTGCTCATTGTGTTCCTGAAAAATGGTGGTCCACAGGTATTCGACCATAACAACTTCAATGGAAAGTTTTTTGCTCCAACACCTTGTAAATATATAAGTGGCAGCACAATTGCGCCACTTGGGCAATAAAGGGTCTGCAGAGTGTCATAAACCAATCAGGTAGGAAAACAGAGATGTGGACAGATCCGAAGGCTATTGTTCACACTTCTGTACCCTACTTCTAGTAGGATTTGTTTGTACCTGCTTTTAGAAAGGTCCAAAATGCTTAATTCTTGGTGGACGTGTTTATAATAAGTATTTATTAAAAGTCGTAGAACATAGGAAGTGTAGAAAAAAACATAACCAAGAAAGAAGTCTTCTAAAGCAGCACATCCGCCAAAATGATGGGTGCGGTCCTTCCAGTGTTAATGGTTACCAAAACTTGCAATCCACAGTGTTATACACGACAATGGTGCAGTTTCTGCGAAGCAGAACGTGGGCAAGATTACATGGCCTGCAGTCACTTCTCTCCCATCTACAACTTTGCTGTCAGATATCTGTACCTTCGACGCTCCCTTAGTCTCTCTTTGTACATCGCTCACAGCAACGCTTGAGGCCAATTAGTTGTGGCCTGTTAAATTAAGTTTAGCATTTGTGTGATTGTTGTTAGAATCTTAATTGTTTGGTGAATGAATGTTGTAGTTTTAAAATGAACAGAGCAGATTATTTACTGAAAAGTATCTTTCATTCATTAAAGATTCATTCCCCAGTATTAGTCTGTATAGCAAGTAGCATGGTGTGTTAGATCATCAGTGGCCCTACCTAGGTTATCAGCAGTCTTCCTGGTTGGGTTGATGCTATTACGTTGTAACAGTATTTTTGTTTAGTAATGTTCGAAGGAATAATAAATATATAAAAATGTATGTAGTTGTGTGATTGGCCGAAGTAGTAGTGGTGTGACGTGGTATCACGTGGTGTGATGACGTGTCAGTGAATCGGCCAATCACAAAATAAAGTGGGAATTACTATGGAGACAAGAAAATCAATAATCTAAAAAAGTGTTAGAATCTTGTGTCTTGCTGGAGAACGAGGAAAGACGTTAGGATGATTGTAATTGTAAAGGAAAATTAATAAGATTCAAAAAGTGTTATTCAATATTTATAATAGATAAGAGTGAATCATAGTTCATATTATATAATTAAATAATATATTACAAAATTGGACTCATCTAAATTTTATTTTCACCAAAAATCCGCATCCACACCTGAGAAAAGATCTCACGACTCTCAGTAGATTAAAACTCGACTTGGATCTTATAAAAAGTTGGCTTGCTTCTTATTAGTTGAAGATGAACGAAAATATAATCCCGTTACAAATGGCGCCCAACGTGGGGCTCGAATGGGATAAAGAAGAGGAGATTAAAGCATCGTGCAGCTCCGTGGGAATTTAAAAGGAAAGAAGAAAGAAGAGAGAAGAAAGAAGAAAACGAGAACTGGTTTAAGTGAGTGAAATTAAAAAAAAAAAAAAATAATAATAATAATAATAATAGTAGTAGTAGTAGATTTATGTTGTTAAGAAATCAGAAAATAGTTAAAAAGATGGCGAGTAGAAAAGAAATAATAGTGGAAGGAGAAGTTACTGATAGTGTAGGAATGAATAGGGAGGATGCAAGATTAAGTATAGATAATGAGTCAATGTTGGAGAGAATAACGAGAATGTTAAGTAATTTAGATTCTAAAATAGAACAAAATGCAAATGATTTAAAATCAGAAATGAGTAATTTAGATTCTAAAATAGAACAAAATGCAAATGATTTAAAATCAGAAATGAGTAATTTGGATTCTAAAATAGGAGATGTTAAATCTGAAATGAGTAATTTAGATTCTAAAATAGAACAAAATGCAAAGAATTTAGATTTTAGAATGAGAGATGTAAAATCAGAAATAGGAGATGTTAAATCTGAAATGAGTAATTTAGATTCTAGAATGAAAGATGTAAAATCAGAAATGAGTAATTTAGATTCTAAAATAGAACAAAATGTAAATGATTTAACTAAGAAAATGAATGATTTAGATGTAGGAGTAAGACAGGAACTAGCACAAAATGTGAGTAACTTAGAAATTAATTTATTACAGAAGCTAAAACAGGAATTAAAATCTGAAATTTCACAGGAGATTAGAGAAGGGAGAAAAGAGTGTAGGGATAATATGGAAAGGCTCATGCAGATCATAGAGATTAATAAGGATGAGAATAGAAAGGAAGTCAATGAGTTGAGAGAGATAATTCAGGAAACTAGGTTAGGTCAGGACATTGTGAAACAAGAAATAAGAATGGAATTAAACAAAGAGTTAGAAACATTTAGGATACAACAGGCAGAAATAACACAAAAACAAAGAGAAGAATTAGGAGATAAAGTAGAACAAAGAATCAATGTAATTTGTTCTGAAATGCAATTACAACATGATGAAAGTAAGATACACCAAGAAGAAATAAAGTTACAAATTGATGAGATAAGTAAAGCAAAAGAAGAAGTAATTTTGCAAATTAAAGAGGTAAAAGAACATTTTGAAAAAGAAAAGGATAACTTAGGAAAATTGACACAAGTTGTAATTGCATTACAGGCTAGAAAAGTAAATAACGGGAAAGAAATGTCTAGAATTACAAATATAAACGATTGTGACTTACCAGGTGAATTAAGCAATCATCAGAAGTCTAGTGATGTAGTAAGTGAATGTAGTGATTTTGTGAGTCCAGATAATGATATTAATTATCACAGAAACACACAGAACATGTCCTCACACACACAACTCCACAGTCTAGGTCAAAATGAATGTGTACATTATTCACTAAATGATATTAGTCCACCAAGTTTTGATGAGGAATCAGGTGATAATCCAAAAGTATTTCTTAGGGAATTGGAAGAATATTTCCGTATTAAGAGAATTCCCAATGAATTTCGGATGGTAATAGTAAAACGCTGTTTGAAGAAAAATGCTCTTGAGTGGTTAAGGTTAACTTTGGCTTCACATGAAACATACAGTACTTTCAGAAATCTGTTTATAAATAGATTTTGGGGACCTGAGAGACAAAGAAGAATAAAAGTTGAGTTAGCAACGGGTAGGTTTGAGTTTAAAAAAGGGATTTCTATGACTGAATATTTCTTAAAATTAGCAAACAAAAGTAAGTTGATCAATCCCGAAATTTCTGAGACAGAAATTGTCAACATGCTAATACGTCATTATCCACCACATATCAGAAATCATTTAATTGTGGCTAAGCCTATCGATTTCTCTGATATGATTGAATTATTATCCGAATTTGAAGCACATAACCTCATTAATGATACTACATCCTGTGATGGTAACTATAATAACGTCCATATTGAGCGAGGAAGAAATCGACAGGAATCACAACCTACAAATAATAGGAATAATAGGACGAGTTTAAATTGGGGCGGGGCACCCGTGAGAAATCAAAGATTTGAAGGAAGAGGTTATGATCCTAGACGAACTTATGAATCTGTAATTCCCGGAACAGGAACTGGAGTTCAAAATAATGTGCAAAGGAATTATCATAACAATCAGTCGACGAGAATTGGAAGAAATGATCAAATAAATCATGTAAGATTTTATCGAGGAAATAATCAGCGAATAAGTAATTTTAATAGGGGTAGAGGTACTAGTTTATTTAGTGCAAATCAAAGAGATTTTAGGGGTGTGAGATTTGAAAGAAGTAATCAAAATGAAAGAGTCGAAAATACACAAAGCACAGAGAATGATGTGAATATAAACGATAGCACCAACCTAACCAACAATGAAAGTAATAATCAGAGGGAGATGGAAAACTAAAAACCAAATCATTTTGTGCTCTGGAAAGTGGTTCGGTGAGGATGACACAGGGCGAATTGAAAGTTGAAGATAACGGAAATAAGCTCACTCTCTTGCAGAAAAATAAGGAATTAGTTAACCCACCTCAGATAATTATTTACCTATGGGATAAAGAATATACAGCCTTAATTGATACTGGAGCCAGTTCTACTGTGATAAGTGAGGAATTGTTTAAAAATCTGTTAGCTAACTATAAAGTGGAATATTTAAATGTGTGTAACGTTTACTGCAGTACTGTAATTGGGAAGAAAAAGGATAGGATTAAATATCAAGTATTAATTAAGGGGCGAATAGGTGAATGGAATTTCAATTTCATTGCGTTGGTAATTCCACATTTGGCAAGAGATGTAATTGTGGGTAATGATTTATTATATGAATGGCAAAGTGTATTGAATTTCGAAATGCATGAAATGAAGGTTAAGACAGAAAATGATTTATTAGTAATAAAATTATTGGAAGAAGATGGAAGAAAAGAAGAGAATATGGATAATATAAATAATGAAAGGTTTTTTGTGGAAGATATACTTTTGCAAGAAAATGGTAATATTGAATACGAGGAAAATGAAAATTGTGGGAAGAGATTAATTATTGATGGATTGCAAAATAATGTAACTGACCTTGAAAAGCATTGTTGCCAATTATATACAATACAAGATAAGAACGGCGGAAGACAAGTGGAGGAAGAAATAGAATTCCAGAGAATATTACAAGTAAAGTTAGAAAACACATACAATTTAGACCAAGCGAGAAAAGAACAGTTGAAATTGTGTATATTAAAGAATAGAAAAGCCTTTAGTTCAAAACCTGGACTGTGTAACAAATACACACACACATTTAAAGTGAATGATACTGATCCCTATACACATAAAAGCCTTGACAGTAATTGAAACAATA
Source organism: Mantis religiosa (assembly GCA_030765055.1). Taxonomy (NCBI): domain Eukaryota; kingdom Metazoa; phylum Arthropoda; class Insecta; order Mantodea; family Mantidae; genus Mantis; species Mantis religiosa. The sequence goes on from CM060958.1 coordinate 98,568,406, forward strand.
TTGAATATATACTATGTGTGTGTTAAATAATAATAAAAATAAAACATTGTTAAACATCAATATATTGTTGTATTTTAATTAATGTTAATTTATTGTTGTTAAATGTTCATTTATTATATTTTATCCAATGTAGGTATATTATTATATTTTATGTATGTTGTATTGATGTTGTGTAATATTGGTGTAAACGAAATTGTTAATTGGGGCTGTTCTTCGAAATATATGGAAACAGATTGTTAATTCCTTTATTTGGTTATTTTCCATATATTTCGAAGAGGGGCATTTGTAACAGTATTTTTGTTTAGTAATGTTCGAAGGAATAATAAATATATAAAAATGTATGTAGTTGTGTGATTGGCCGAAGTAGTAGTGGTGTGACGTGGTATCACGTGGTGTGATGACGTGTCAGTGAATCGGCCAATCACAAAATAAAGTGGGAATTACTATGGAGACAAGAAAATCAATAATCTAAAAAAGTGTTAGAATCTTGTGTCTTGCTGGAGAACGAGGAAAGACGTTAGGATGATTTAATTGTAAAGGAAAATTAATAAGATTCAAAAAGTGTTATTCAATATTTATAATAGATAAGAGTGAATCATAGTTCATATTATATAATTAAATAATATATTACAAAATTGGACTCATCTAAATTTTATTTTCACCAAAAATCCGCATCCACACCTGAGAAAAGATCTCACGACTCTCAGTAGATTAAAACTCGACTTGGATCTTATAAAAAGTTGGCTTGCTTCTTATTAGTTGAAGATGAACGAAAATATAATCCCGTTACAACGTGGTGTATTCACTTCCATCAAAAAGGGAGGCCTTTTAGGCTCAAGGTATTGCCTTATTGGAAAGACTCATGTAGATTGCTTTGATACTCACCAATAGCCCTCACTCGACATTGGACATTCCTACTATTGCCTTGCTGCTCACTTCCCTCTGATACCTAGTCTTGATGATGTTACATAGTGTCAAACATTGGTACCTCCTCCAAGTGCACTCTTATTGTGTTCATTTTATCTAACTCATGAGCCCTGGAAGGAATGCATGTACATACAAGGTGTGTTCAAAAAATTCTGGAATGTTGTCTGTAACATTTTTCTACTCCTACCTTTTACTTATTGTGCGTGGTCTTCTTCAAAATACTCTTCTCCACAATTGATACACTACCCCCACTTCCAGAAGCAGTCTTGGCATATCTTTTTGGATTGCGCGAAGTGCCATCTGCAAATTTCTTATTATCTTATCATTGCAAATCGGTGTCCTTTCAACAGGTTTTCAACTCATTACCAGTTATGATTCTCATAAGGAACATCTTGTTCTCATTTGCACAACCTAGAAGCTCTTCACATATTGCAAGGCGATGGTCTTTTCGGTCTTGACTCATGAGCTGTTGGGTAAACTTGGCAGCAACACAATGTATTCTAAGATGCGGTGTCAGGATATCATGACATGATCCAATTGAAATGCTACATTCTTCTGCAATAAGACAGTCAATCTTTGACTGGCATACACAAGTTGACATTTTTGACATGAGCTTCTTTGTTAGATGTTGAAAGGCATCCTGAACAAGGGTAATCTTTTTGTCCAGCCATTTTTAAGCAATGTTAATCATTCATAATACCACGTACAGCACTCAGTAGGCTTACTGCATCATTTGGAGTATCTCTGTAAAGGTTTTCTTGAATTTCATGCAAAATTTAATGTAGACGCATTGCTCCTCTAACTCTGCCATCTAGAAATTTACAAACTATGTGGCACAATATATCGAGATTTAGCTGTATTGGAACACCACAGTGAAGCGAAATAATTATTAATTTATAGATGTGGCACAATATTCTACTCAAAACAATAATGAGATTTCCCACAGTTACATATTAAATACAGGCAAGTGCAGGGATGCCAACTACATTTTGCTCCAATACTGCAATGACACAAAATTATGAATGCTCCAGAATTTTTTGAACAGACCTCATATAAACAAATGGGAAAGGCCTTGTCATGATATTGTCGCGATGCATTGTTGCGACAGGCACGGCCGGCACACACAAAGAGACAGACAATGCAGCGCGGAGTTAAAAGCTTGCCGAAACAGAGAAAGAAAGAGACAGATATATGACTGAAAGGTTCGCTTTCTTGATTGTTATAGAATGTTCCACTAGTTTCTAGAACAATGAGTGGAGATATAAAAATGCCACTGCTGTCAATGGAGCAGAACAATCGTAATCGGACTCGATAATCATGTGTGTGCAGCTGTGATTTGAAAGTGAACAGTTCTGTTTGTGGTCGTGTGGCAGATGACCTTAAAGGTTGTATTTGTGTATGTTACAAAATTCTGTTACTGCAAAGGGGTGTACAAACGTGTTTCTATGGAAATAAAGAGCAGTTTGAATTTCTGCAAACTAGAGCTTTTATTTTACAAACCCACAAAGTCACAATATACAATAAACAGTAAAAGCATAACCCATGGCATAAGAGCCCAAAGTAGGCCTGAGCTTGCCAACCCAACTGCCTGCCTCATGCCCACATATGCAAGGCAGAGGTAGGTGATCATCCAACTGATATGGGGAGGAGATGTGGTCAGCATCTTAGCAACCCCGATCGGAAAGTTAGCTTTCTAGACCAGGGTTTACTACCTAGCATAGCCCCTCAATTTCCTCACGATGCTGAGTGGACACTGGTCCTATACCTGGAACTTAAAATCTGCAACCTCTAGGGATGGGATTGATCCCGGGCGCAGGGAACCAAAGCACAATGCTCTAGCCCATCATGCCATGGCTCAGACTATAATAAATAGTATGCAAGTTTTATTAGAAATAATGATAAAGTGAAATACGTGCAAGGAAGGAGCATATCTTTAGTTTTCAGCTATGAATTCTGTCACTGATTTTGAGGACAGTGTAATGTAACGTGATATTTGTTACACCTTAGTTCACAGAGTTTACAAATGCATTTGTCCATCATTATTAAAATTAAATTATTATGGAGTGCATTTTATCTACAACATTATGTAATATGAGACCTGAAGTAATGCTTACTTTTCACTGTCACTGGCCTTCACTCTTCCATTTAAATTATACTTAAAAATTACATTGTATGGTGTAGAGAAAAAATAAACATTTAAAGATTTATTAACTTTAAAGAGAGTCGATTAAAGACACTAAACAACACTTACTTTTAAATTTTTCCGGAACATGTTTCTGAGGCTTTGCCTCTATCATCAGCCGGCTCTCGACTGGTTCTCGTTGGTGTAGCTGAAGATATTTTGTCACAGGTCTCCTCTGGTGGCGGTTCAAGGAACTTGCTGAACAAATCGTTCTGGGGGATGTCGAAATTGAATACTTTGTTCCTATTTTTTGAAATGAAGATTTGTTCCCATGTGGATAGTTCTTGTAATAGCAAAATCAAGCATAATACCAAACAAATATGCAGTTAAACCGGATAACCCAACCTTACCTAGACTTTTTGGATTACCCAAAATACACAAACCATCCATAACAATGAGACCTATAGTTAGCAGTATAAATTCACCAACATACAAACTTGCTAAATGGCTAACAAACAAATTCAACTCATTTCCAAAATTCGACAGCCTAAGCATCAAAAACACCTATGAACTTATAGAACACATTAAGGATACTGAACTAAAAGAAGAGGACACACTAGTCTCGTTTTATGTTAAATCACTGTTTCCCAGCATACCAGTTAATCAACTCCCACCGTTGCTAGAAAAATGGCTCAAATCACTTGGAATGGCATCACCTGAAATTCAGACTACATCGAACTAACCAAATTATGCATAGAACAAAATTTCTTCCAGTTTCAAACAAAATATTTTCACCAAACTTCAGGGTTAGCAATGGGCAACCCCCTATCACCCTTCCTGGCCGATCTGTACATGAGTGCATTAGAAATAAGGATCAACAAAGGTTTCCCTTGGATGTTCAAACTCTGGCAACGATATGTAGATAACATCTTTGCAATAGTACCAAAAAAACACATCAGTGATGCACTAAAACTTTTAAATATCCAAGAAAAAAGCATCAAATTCACTGTAGAAATAGAAAAAGATGAGCATTTACCATTTTTGGATCTAAAAATAATGAGGAATAAAAACAGACTAAACTTTGGCAGTTACAGAAAACCAACACAGACAGACAACTACATAAAAGCTAATGGCTACAACCCAAGATCCCACAAACAGGCAATCTTCAATAGTTTAGCACACAGACTGGTAAACATCCCTCTCACAGAAGAAGAATACAAAACAGAATACAACAAAATAATTGAAATAGCACAAAAAAATAACTTTCCCAAATCATTAGTGGACAAAAAAGTGAACTTAGCAAAAAAGAAGCTACTAAAGGAAACCACAACCCTCTCAGCTACAGAAACTAATATGATTTTCAAAAAATTCACTTACCATCCATGGGCCTTTGATAAATTCAAAAAAGTCTTCAAAAAACAAAACATTCAACTAGCACCAGTCAACCATTTCTCCTTAAAAAACCTAATTTGCTCAAACATCAAAGATGCCATTCCATCTAAAAAAAAATCTGGTATATATCAAATTGAATGCAATGACTGTAGTCAAATTTATATTGGAAAAACAAAAAGAAATTTAGAAACAAGAGCAAAGGAACACTTTAGAAACATAAAATATAAACAATTAGAAAAATCAGCAGTTGCCACACATTTTTGGGAAAAAAACCACAACATAAATCCAGAACCAAAACTACTAAAACATACATCAGGAAAACAAGAACTATCCACATGGGAACAAATCTTCATTTCAAAAAATAGAAACGAAGTATTCAATTTCGACATCCCCCAGAAAGATTTGTTCAGCAAGTTCCTTGAACCGCCACCAGAGGAGACCTGTGACAAAATATCGTCAGCTACACCAACGAGAACCAGTCGAGAGCCGGCTGATGATAGAGGCAAAGCCTCAGAAACATGTTCCGGAAAAATTTAAAAGTGTTGTTTAGTGTCTTTAATCGACTCTCTTTAAAGTTAATTTATCATAACAACACTGTTTTCAACACTTCCAAGAAAGGAATTTAAAGATTTGTTTGTGTACACCCTGTATTATTTAGACCAAATATGAGTATTACTGTTTAAAATATAAATATTAAATAATGAGGTACTTACTCTAAGTGTACTATCTCCGGTAGCAGTTATTCTGAGCAGATCGTTAGATGCATAATACGTTTCTGGATCTGCTAATGAACGTGCTGCCATTAGCCTTTTTCTGTGGGTGTGATGCATTACAAGGAGAACAACAGCACCTAACAGACCTAACGCTAACACTGGGCCGAGTATAGCCAACATCAGCTTCATTACATAGCTGGTACCATCTGGGTATGTAGGCATAGGATCTATAAGAAAAAAAGTATTCAATTATTTCATATAAAAACAAAGCTAGTCAGTCAATTTTGAGAAAAGAGTCATTCTACAAAAATCTGCCTTTCCTATAGCCTGTAATGTATGCAAAATTTACATTACATGGAAGTTTCCTCTCATCCTACAAAGCAATTTACAATGTTAAAAGCAGTAAAGTAACAACATTCTACGTATAATGAATGGGAATTCCACGTTATAAGAATCCTTGAAGATCTGGCAATATCGCTGCTTTTTGTCTCATATGTTGAAATTCTTCCTGGTACAACAATAAACATATATTAAAGCAAAGACCACTTTCTAAGCCTGATTTCTAGTTGTCACGCTTCATAACACAATATAAAAAAAAATTCAAAAAATGGGAAACTTTCACTCAGCAAACACTGAACACAAATAAGATAAACAGCATTATATTGTTCTAGATGTTCTCGGGCTTCGGGCCAGGTAAGCAGATGTTGAGACATTGATGTTTCGGGAGCGTACATCTCTCCCATCTTCAGGATGTTGAATGACTTAGGGCTGGGGTGACCCATATATATACTGGTCGCCAAGAAAATGACGCGGACCAATCAGCGAGCGGGCTCGCGTTGGTGAATATGACAACCTCTCAGAAAACACTGCTGCTCTTGTCGCTGTTCAGTAAGCCAGATCTGTGTTTCCTGAGTCTCTCTTTTTCGAGTTTTAATGCAGGATTCCATGCTGCACTAAATTGTAGCCCAGGATCTCGGTTAAGAGTGACTCTCTCTGCCGAGATAGCCAACGCCTCCTTAACTCTGCGCTCCCAGTAGCCACTGCATTTTGCCAAAATAGTGGTGAGACCAAAGTTAGCCCTATGGTCTTGCTTGAAGCAATGTTCCGCCAGCCCAGACTTTTCAGGTTGCAACAGTCTGATGTTTCTATCGTGTTCTTTGATCCTGGTAGCTATGGTCCTGCCGGTTTCTCCGATGTACGGCACTCCACATTCACATGGAATGCGGTACACCCCCGGAACGTTTAGTTGTAATTGGTCTTTGACCTGTCTCATAAAGTGTCTGTCCCAGTATATATATATGGGTCACCCCAGCCCTAAGTCATTCAACATCCTGAAGATGGGAGAGATGTACGCTCCCGAAACGTCGATGTCTCAACATCTGCTTACCTGGCTCAAAGCCCGAGAATGTCTAGAACATATACGCCGCCAGGAAAGATTCAGCTCATATTTCAGCATTATATTGGTTAATTGAAGGAAATTAATCATTTCTTCACACTAGACGTATATAGGCTGGCTAAGGTTTTTTTTTTTTTTTTAAATAGTCAACATGAAAAATTCAATGCCATTGCTTGGATTTGAACCATGGATTTCCTGGTTTCCGTCCAGTTGCTCTAACCCATTGAGCTACCATGGCCAATGTGCCGTCCTGACATTAAATTCTCCATTTCGCTCGTATATTTCCCCGGTAGACCACTAGGGGCTCTCGCATCCGAGATACAGCATTTGTGGCGACTTACTATCGTAAGTACTTACGTCCCAGGCTTCATCATTTAACTCTTATTATTTGGTTAACTGATGGAAATTAATCATTTCTTCACACTAGCCGTATATAGGCTAAGGGTTTTTTTTTTTTTTTTTTTTTTGATAGAGTCAACATGAAAAATTTAATGTCATGGCCGGGATTTGAAACACAGATCTCCTGGTTTCCGTCCAGTCGCTCTAACCCATTGAGCTACCATGGCCAACTTGCCGTCTTGACATTAAATTCTCCATTTGACTCGTATATTTCCCCGGTAGACCACTAGGAGCACTCGCATTCAAGATACACCATTTGTGGCAACTTATTATTGTAAGTATTTGAGTCCCAGGCTTCATCATGTAACTCTTATTATTTGGTTAATTGATGGAAATTAATCATGGGTTTCAAGTATTTACGATAGTAAGTCGCCACATAAGTAATGCAAACAGCATTCAATTTCACTTGTATCTCCTCGCAAGTTTCTCCAGTTTTTACAGAAATGTCTGTAAAATTCAAACTAACCTAGAAACACCACCAAATTGTATAATATAAAGTATTAACCGGGCTTGTGGGCCGTGGTCTACTGGGCTCCTTCCTCTTCCCAGATGTTTCGTCTGCGGCAGACATCTTCAAAATGAAATGTGTAGTGTTTAATGCCCACTTTTACTACATACGGCACCGCAGGCGGTGACACTGAAGATACATGAGATGAAAATGGAGCACCGGTGGAATGAGATGGCGGGGGAAACCGGAAGTCCCGGAGAAAACCCGCCCCATCACCATGTTGTCCACTACAAATCTCACTTTGCGGTCGCCTGAGATCGAACCCGGGCCGCCTTGGTGAGAGCCAAGCAGTCTAACCACTGAGCCATGGCGCGGCCTAGACATCTTCAATGGCAGTGCGATCGAAGTGTCCTGGCAGACGTCTCAACACCAGCCATGAAAGCTTACAAATTTTAAAGCACCAAATTGTTTTCAAAACGTATTAACATGTGACAGTACATGATAACAAAAACTTCCTTTAGCAACACCATGTATTTTGAGATGCAGGTACTTATGAACCGCCCTACTAAGTTACAACATAATGTAACAGAATTTAATGTTTGTCAAGTTTATGGTGAAAATCTCTATCAATTTGAATCTGCCCAAAAAGCCATAAAATACATCTCCTTGAAAATGGAAAATACATGAAGTCTCCTTTGCTGATAAGTCTTCTAAACTAAAAATGCAACTACTGCTGCATATTTTATGAGCAATTGGTCTTATACTTCAGTGATGCAGGTAACAAAGTTTGTATTTTATCACTGTTACTTCTGAATTTCTTTGCCTCTAACACTTAAAAATCTATATTGCTTAGAAAGTGACATTAAATTCTTGTTCCATGTGAATTTACTGAAAGTTTTAAGGGATTTTTAAACTTATATTTAATATACTGTCACATCTTAATAAATTATATATATAATTACAAACATTTACCTTTAAATATAACAGGTGGAAGCTCTGGAAAACTTCCATTGTTGCAAAAGTCTCCTATACAACAATCTATAGCATACTGCCCATCTGCATGCCGTTTTCTATGGCTTGAACGAGAACTATACGATGATGTGAAACACATTAATGGTACTTGTTCTATGTCGGTTACACATCCACGAGAAACACGTTCAACACCACTAGAATCTCGAACCCGTGACTTCCAACACTGAAATCATAAATTACAATTGAGTTAGTATTTTAAAAGTAAATTCCACTATTAAGTTCTAAAAAGTACCTTTAACATCTTGTTTGCTAGCATTTGCTGATGTTAAAACTCTTGCACTTCATCAAGATTTTAATACAAATTGTTAGCTTACATCTTATTAAACACAACTGTAAATAAAAGCTGACGAAACTACGAGGGTGAGTCAAATGAAAACCTTAAATATTTTTTTAAATTTTATTTATTGTACAGAAGTGGTACAAAGCTGTATCACTTTTCAACATAATCTCCCCCACACTTAATGCAAGTCCTCCAGTGCTTACAAAAGGCATAAACGCCTTTAGAAAACAATTCTTTTGGTAGTCCGCACAACCACTTGTGCCCCACGTGGCATACCTCAACATCGGAATGAAACTTCTTTCATCCCATTGCGTCTTTGAGTGGTCCAAACATATGGAAATCACTTGGGGCAAGGTCTGGTGAGTATGGTGGATGAGCAAGACACTCAATGTGATTGTTACAACTGTTGTACGGGCAGTGTGGGGCCTTGCATTGTCATGTTGCAAAAGGACACCTGCTAACAGCAATCCACGTCGCTTTGATTTGATTGTAGACCGCAGATGCCTTTTTAGGAGATCTATGTATGATGTACTGGTGACAGTGGTCCCTCTAGGCATGTAATGGTCCAAAATGACGCCTTTATCGTCCCAAATGAGAGTCAGCATAACCTTCCCTGCTAATGGTTCTGTTTGAAACATCTTTGGTATTGGTGATGAGGGATGGTTCCACTCCTTGCTCGCTCTCTTTGTTCCTGGTTGGTGGAAATGAACCTAGGTTTCGTCCCCAGTAACGATTCTTGAAAGGAAAATATCACCTTCCCATTCAAAGCACTGAAGAAGTTCTTCACAAGTATCAACACGTCATTCTCTCATTTCAGGAGTCAGCTGCTGTAACACCCATCTTGCAGACACTTTATGAAACTGGAGCACATCATGCACAATGTGGTGTGCTGACTCATGACTAAGGCCGCGCCGTGGCTCAGTGGTTAGACTGCTTGGCTCTCACCAAGGCGGCCCAGATTCGATCCCAGGCGACCACAAAGTGAGATTTGTGGTGGACAACACGGCGTTGGGGCAGGTTTTCTCCGGGCTCTCCGGTTTCCCCTGCCATCTCTTCACACCTTCACTACGCAAAATCCGAATAACAGAACGCTGTTCTTCCCTGGTGCAAGTCGCAAGTGGAGCGACCATCTTCATACTGACACTGCGATGGTATGTGTGCATCTGCACTATGCTGTCACCTACAGGCCATTCTGCACGCTGTTTGTAGCACCCTTACCAACTTACAGGATAACGGCGCAAAATTTCAATTTGTTATTACAAATTTAAGGCTTTCATTTGACTCACCCTCGTACATGGTTTCTGAACATGCCCCAATGTGTTTTTGTCTAAGCACTGTAGTGTCCTCTGTTTCAATAGCAGATAACTAGTTATACTCAAGTCAATTCCATGTAATTCTCTACATTATTTAAGGTTAGAATTATGACACACTAGAAACTAGTGGTGTGGACATAAAAGGTGTGGGAAAAGAAGTGGGAAAAGATGCGATGAGAGATCATAGCTATAAGATTAGTTACAGGGAAAAATGGAAGTAGAAATAGAAGTATGGGGAACTTGTTTTGGACAGATAAAGAAAATTGGATGAGAAAAGTACAGATTGGAAAAGAAAAAATTCTGGAACAAGAGACAGGAAATTAGATTAGATGACAGAGGGGATTTTATACTACTCAGCAATGGTAGAAGACTTGGGCATTAAGCAAGCTGAGTTAGCAATTTTAAAAAGTGACACCAGGCAATTTATGAGGTCTGTTCAAAAAATTCCAAAACATTCATAATCTGGCACCAATGTGTATTGGAGCAAAATGTGGTTGTCATCTCTACACATGACTGTGTTTAATGTGCAACTACCAGAAGTTTCATTATTGTATGTCTGTTAGTAGTTGTTCAGTGTTGTATTGAACAGAACAATGTGTCACACAATTTGCAAATTGCGAGATGGCAGAGTTAGAGAAGCAATGCATATGCATTAGATTTTGTGTGAGACACAAGAAAACATTTACAGAGATGCACAAAATGATGCAGAAAGCCTATGGTGATAGTGCTTAAGCTGTACTTGGTGTTATGAATGATTCACATGGTTTAAAAATGGCTGGATGGCCCTCATTCAGGATGCCCTTCAACATTTGGTGATAATGCTCATTCAGGAATGTCAACAAAATTGTGCATGCCAATTGAAGACTGACTGTCTGAGAGATTGCTCCCGTAGGGCAGAGGATCCATCCCCTTCGGTTGCTGTGGTGCGAGAACTGCAGACTCTGAGCACTCGTGGTACCTCTGACGTTACCAGAGCAATCTCAGGCTGAACTGCCAAGTCCCTCCAGAATGGGAGTTGTTTGGATTGGGTTCGACTCGAGGCAGTGTGTTCCCGACACCCGTGGGAGATCGCTTACCTCCGGCAAGGCCTCGGCCACCCAGAGGGGGCAGAGGGTTGCCTTAAAGGTCCCAGGTACTAGAAGGTGTGCTAGATCACCAGGCAGCCCCACCGAGGTTTTCATTAGTCTTCCCTGCAGGGTTGACGTGTGTAGGTGGCGTATCCACTTCCATCCCGTCTTGACGTCGTTGGGGGGACTTTTTAGACTCCTAGTATTGCCCTATGGAAAGAACCCCGGAGTCCTCCATCGTCTCCCGGGTGAGGCCAGAGTCTTCGGACTCTCGGGTAGACCTCGCACTTACATGTCTGAGAGATTGCAGAAGAATGTAACATTTCAGTTAGATGTCATGATATCCTGACACAGCATCTTAGAATGCATCATGCTGCCTCCAAGTTCATCCCACGGGATCATGAGACAAGACCACAGACAATCGCCTCGCAATCTGTAAAGAGCTTTTTTATCATGCAAATGAGAATGAGATGTTCCTTAAGAGAATCATAACTGGTAATGAGACATGGGTCTACGGTTATGATGTTAAGACAAAGGTTCAATCTACACAATGAGTTGGGAAAGGTTCTTCAAGCCCAAAAAAGTTTGAGGTCATATCAAATGTCATGCTGATAGTTTTGTTTGACTTTGAATTAGTTTATCGTGAATTCGTGGTGTAGAGACTGGGATGTGTTGCACAGCCTCCTAGAAAATGTGAGAAGAAAACGGCCCGAAATGTGGAGAGACAATTCATGGCCCTCATATCATAGTAAAGCAACTGCACATTCATGCCTTTTGGTGTGTACCTATTGCAAAAAAAAATATCACTGTGTGCCTCATCCTCTGTACTCTCCAGACCTGACTACTGCAGACTTTCTTTTATTTCCAGAGTTTCTCCTGACCTGACACCTGCAGACTTTCTTTTATTTCCAGAGTTGAAAATCCCATTATAAGATAAAGTTTGCAATGATAGATGCAGTAAAAGAAAGTTTGCAGTGTTACATGTGATCCAGAGAGAGGTATACCAAGTTGGGAGTGGTGTATCAATCACGGAGAACATTTCAAAGAAGACCATGGACAATAAGTTAAAGGTAAGAGTAGAAAAATTTTGTGGACAAAGTTGCAGCATTTTTTAACAGACGTCAATACAACCACGTTAAGTAAAAGGTATGTGATATGTATAATATATTGTAAATCGAAGTTGTATACAAATTGTTCTTTCACACTAGCCGTGTGTAGGATGCACTATGAAAGGGTAGAGCCAGAAAGAAAAATTCAATGCCACAGCCGGGATTTGAACCATGGATCTTCTGGTTGCCATCCAGCCGCTCTAAACCATTGAGCTACTATGGCCAACATGCCAACATGACATTAAATTCTCCAACTGACTTGTGTTTTTCACGGTAAACCACTAGGAGTTCTCATAAACACATGAGACAACTACCTTAATGGCGACTTACTATGCTGCAAGTACTTTAAGGCCCGGGCTTTATAGTTCGGACCACTATTAGGTACAATTAATGGAAATTTAACTGCAATGCATGTGTTTCTGTCAGTTCCAATAAGCAACTGCAGCAATTTTATGCCAACATGAAATGCAACACTGAAACCACCATACGCGAAGAGCATTTACAATGGTTTCAAATTGGTGGTAGATGCTACTTCGAAACTAAAGTCCACACAAGTGTGTTATTACTGATGAGGATGGAACAAACCTGTTTGCTTCTTGAATCCATTGTTCCAGAAGCCTACAAGATAAACCCAAAAATAGTAGCTCTACAAATTTCAATACATCTGCCAACATACAAAAAGTGCCAGTAGTCTAAAATCTCACAGTAATTAACATTTGTAACAGGAAAATGAGACATGTTTCTGTTGCTAGTATTGTAACCTCTCATTTGTCCTCTACAACTCTACTAAAGACAATTTTGCACAATCTGTATTGCTTTAAATATTTCTCTTCTTGCAGGTTTTTAAATTCAATATGGCGTATGTATATTCTGTTCAGAAAGAATTAAGAAATTCAAATACAGAATACAGAAACAGCTTGGTTTGTGAAAACTATTTTTTAAATTCTAACATTCTGGAATATGCGGCTATGTTATGGGGTTCTGCTGGTAAGACTCTTTTTACACACCTATTTTCACTACAAAAGAGGGCTATCGACTCCTAATTAATTTAATTTATACAACAACACTGTTTTCAACACTTCCATGAAAGGGCTATTAGAGTTTTAGCTAAGTTGCCACATTCTGAGTCCTGTAGACCATACTTTATGAAATTCAAAGTCTTACCCCTCTTTTGTACATATGTAAATTATGTTATTTTGTATATAAAAAAACACTCAGCAGTATCCACTTGCCTAAATAAAGATATACACAAACACCACACTCGCAGACAAAATGACTTTTTTCTTCAATCATATAGGGGCCAGTTTGGAAATAAAAATATTTAAAAATATAATAATTTGTAACTTAAAACTTCACTGATCTTATAAGATATTATCATATCTTATAATTCTTCAGGATCGCGATTTCATGTATACTTATACACATCTTTGGCTGTCGCCATCATTACTAAACAATAGGTGTTGGTTGGTATGTTCTTGTTAGTACTACTAAAATCTGAAAATACAACAAATTTAAAAACAGAATTGACTGCCGGTATTTCAAAATTCATTAAGCGATGTTTGTTTTTTAAAATAAATATCTTTTCCCAAACCATTAAATCTATCAGACCATTTAATTGTTTTAATAATGTAACTTCTAGATTTATTTCATGGTTAAATGACCAAAAATGATCTGCTACGGCCGATTTATCAGTCTGTTTATACTTAATGTTACAAAAATGTTCTTTCATTCTGGTTTCTAAATTACGTTATGTCTTTCCAATATAAACTTTATTACAATCGAAACAATTAAATTGATAAATACCAGATTTATTATTAGGAATTTTATGTTTTTGTTTAGATCAAAATTTTTTCACTTATAATGGTGAATTTTTTCAACAAACTTCTGGCTTAGCAATGGGTAATCCTCTTTCACATTTTCTTGCAGATCTTTTTATGAGTTTTTTCGAAATGCAAGTCACTAAAGCATTCCCTTTAATTTTTAAAGTTTGGTATACCTATGTTGATGATATTTTTGCAATTGTTCCTGAAAAACTCAAATGATGCTTTAAAATTACATTTGCAAGATAAAGCTATAAAATTTGCATTGGAAACTGAAATTAATGAATTTATTCCTTTTCTAGATCTAAAGATAACAAGGAATAATAATAAATTAAACTTTGGTATGTATAGGAAGTCTACTCATATTAATAATTACATAAAAATTAAAAGTTTTAACCCTTTTCACATAAATTTGCTGTTTTCAATAGTTTGATATATAGATTAATAAATATACCCCTGAATAAAGATGAATTTAATAAAGAATATAAACATATTACTAATACTGCTTTAATTAATGGTTTTAATAATGACTTTATAAATAAAAAAATAAAAAAATTCAAATATCAAAAAACTGTTCATGATATTTCTACTCTTAGAAAAATAAGACGATTATAATTTTAAAAAATTTACTCACCATCCTTGGGTTAATAAACATTTTCAAAAAAATTTTTAAAGAGTTTCCCAAAAATTCAATCAAAGAAAAACCAGGAATCTATGAGATCAAATGTGAAACTTGCCCTAAAATTTATATAGGAAAAACAAAAAGAAATATTAACATCAGAACTAAAGAACATATAAGAAACATTAAAAATGGTGAAACAGAAAAATCAGCAGTGGCTTTTATTTTTTGAATACTAGACATGACATCAACTTGGAAACATCTCTAATAAAATATGTTAATCACCCCATAGACCTTTCCGTATGGGAAAAAATCTTCATTAACAAAAATCGTCATAGAGTCATGAATTTTGAAAGTCCACCACCGGACATCTTTGACAAGTACATCACGCCATCTATTGACAAAACGGAGAAAGAGGAAACCACTACAACTTACACTAATCGAGTATCAGCTGAGGATAGGAGCAAGAGCTCTTGAAACATGTCCTGTGAATAAACAGTGTGAGTGAAGCAATGTGTCAATATATTCTCGATTTACTTTTGTAATAACTTTAGTTCCTCAAAATAAATATAGTATGAAAAATTTATTGCATTTCTCTATAAAAGATAAAATTCCTATTAATAAAAAAATCTGGTATTCGTCAATTTAATTGTTTCGATTGTGATAAAGTTAATATTGGAAAGACAAAAAGTAATTTAGAAACCAGAACAAAACAACATTTTTGTATCCAGAAGTTAAATTATTAAAACAATTAAATGGTCCGATAGATTTAATGGTTTAGGAAAAGATATTTATTTTAAAAAAACAAACATCGCTTAATGAATTTTGAAATACCGGCAGATTTTCAGATTTTGGTAATACTAACAAGAACATATCAACATCTAGCATTCGTAACGATGGCGACAGCTGAAGATGTGTGTAATACATGAAATCGCGATCCTGAAGAATTTATAAGAATTATCATCATTTCTTATAAGGTAAGTGAAGTTTTAAGTTACAAATTGTTATATTTGTATATGTTTGTTTGCTTCATTGCTAATAGCTTCATATTTTACGTAAATAAAAATATTATTTATGCTGGATCAAAATACTTCAACATATTACCAAAAACACTGAAGTCATTGACAGAAATATTTTTTAAAAAAAGAGCTCAAAATGCATTTTTTAACCCATTGTTTTTATAATGAAGACGAGTTTATCCATAGTGGAAATTAATTACATTTTAAGCATAGTTGAGTTTTTGACATGGTATGCACAGATTTACATTATCAATATTTAGGTCAATTTTATACACTTGTATTCTTTGTCACATGACTGATGTAGTCTTATGAACAACTGTCTATATGTGTATAGTTTTATTTTATATTGTAATTATTTTGTATTATAAACTGACGTGGTCTATGTAACACAGTTTTCGTGTATACTGTAGGACTGAAAATAAATAAATAATTAATAACAATAACAATAATAACAATAACAATAATAATAATAATAATAATAATAATAATAATAATAATAATAATAATAATAATAATAATAACCGTCATCCATGAATGCCAATAGACTGTGTGGGTGGTGAAGAGGTAATGTCTTGTCAAATTCATTGGTGTTGCATGTTCAGTGAAGGAAGGTAAAGTGTGATGGATTAAGGTCAAAGTGGACATCCCTCCACATCCACGAATGACGAGTACAGCCCATGGAGTCAGTGCACAGGTGCATAATGCTGTCAGAAGTGGCATCCACACTAATCCTTGTTTCACATAAGCTTGCCCAGTATCTCTTACTGCTCACGTGACCTAATCACCTCTCATGGACTGCTGTTGTGGTAAAGACTGTTGTGCGGTAAAAATTAGTTCGTTATTTAACATGTTGATATATCTGTATATAACTATATGTGTTGGAAGAGAATTGTCAAATTTATATTTTTGTAACTGTTTTAATTAAATATATTATGCAACACATTTGATTTATCTGAAATGCATGTTAATTCTTAAACGAAGTAAAAAGGAGGTTCCTTTGCTCTCAAGCACATGACACGATAGCACGTGCTCCAGCGGTATATATTTGTTTATAGGACTTTTATCACTAACCTTGTTTTGAACTGGATTAGTCATATATCGGCATTCGAAGGTTGTTGTGCCTAGTGCGAAAGCTACATTATTTTATTGATTGTTTATTGCGCGTATACTTCTATGAATAATGGCAGAGTCTACCGCCAGTTTTTCGCTGAAGCATCGCAAGGGTAAATCTTTACAAACAGGTGAAAAAAGAATTGCGGTGCATGTGTTTAATGCACTCATAGAGAAGAATCCGTCTTTGTCAGTGACAGAAGTCGAACAGCTGTGCTCTGAAGTTACAGGGTGAGTGTTAGATACGTAGGAACATCGCGATGTGAAATTGAGAAAACAAGAAAACTTAGCACTCCAGGCAAAAGCAGGAATAAACAAAAGCGCCTGCTCGGAGAAAATACGTGAAAAGTGCTGTGCGTCGTCATGTGTATAGTTTTTTCTTTAGAAATGAACTCCCTAACATAAATAACATTTCATCTGCTGTAAATGAGGATGCAGATTCACCAAATTTCAGCAGATTGCTTATACAGCTGGGGTTTGTGAATGAAAAAAGAGGACAGAGGTGATATTGCTGTGTGGCGAAGACGTTATTTAAGGACAGTCAGACTGTACCGAGATACAAGTCGCAAAATATACTACCTTGACGAGATTTGGGAGAATGAAGAACACACGAAGAGTAAGGTATGGCGTGACACGACTTTTAAGACTGAAAGACAAGCATTTTTGAAAGGTATGTGTGCTGGTTTAAAAAATCCCAGTGGAAAAGGCCAAAGGCCTTTCATTATAAACTTGTTTCAGTTACATTGCTCCGTCATTAAGTTCCAACTTGCTCATTTCATTACAAACTTGTATTTTTGCATGCCTTCATATCCTTATTTGTATGATTTTATCTTCCCGGCAATTATTATGACGTTTACTGCAGGTTTAAATGTGACGGAAAGGCACCGCCTATGGCCTATGGCACGAAAGCATTAGCCAATTAGGACGAGGGGGGAGGTAGTTGGACGCGGAGTGATACATGTCAGCGGGGCAAGGTTATATGAAACAGAGTATAGGTATTTGCTTGCTCAGACCCATCACTTCATGATGTGTTGGGTTACCGAAAAGTGTTCACAAGATGAGTGCTGAGAAATCTCACATTGGATCATAAGAGTGCAAGAATGGGAATCAGCCTTGATCACTTTATATGGTATGAATGAGAGGGAGATGAGTTCCTGTTCAAAATCATCATAGGCGATGAGATATGGTTGCAACACTTTATCCCAGAAACCAAGGATAATTCAACTGTCACCCTCTGCAGGAAAGATTATGGCCCGAGTGTTCTGGGATGCAAAAGGTGTGATTCTCCTTGATTTCCTACATGAAGGGACCCTCATTGGGGCAAATTACTGCGACATCATCACCAAACTCAAGTCTGCCATTTGATGAAAGAGACATCTTGTTCCATTCTTGGACAACAACATAAGACCATATACAGCAAGGCTCACAAAAGATCACATTGGCACTTTGAATGGGAGAGAATGTATCAGCCTGCCTACAGCCCCGATCTTGCTCCATCAGATCTTCACCTGCTCCCCGCATTAAAGGCTGCACTCTTGGGAAGACTTTATCAAAACAATGAGGTGGAGCAGGCTGTGCAACAATTCCTTGCATGCCCGCCTCAGTAGCGTAGATGGTAGCATGTCTGCCTCACGTTCAAGAGGTCCCGAATTCGAATCTCGGTCAGGGTGAGTTACCTGGATAAGGATTTTTCCAGGGTTTTCTCTTATCCTGCAAGACGAATGTCGGGTAATTCTAAGCTCCATGGACCCCGGATTCATTTGAGCATCATTTCACCAATTTCATTCACCGCCAGATATGACTTAACGTTGGAGGACGTAAATTGCAAAAAAATTCCTTGCATCACAGGTGCAAAGTTTTACCCAAGTGGTTTCTTCAAACTGATTGCATGGTACGACAAATGTCACAATATCGGTGGCAACTATGTCGAAAAAATAGTGCAATTATTGCATGGTGTATTTTTATTTCGCAATAAAGTTTCAGTGAAAAAAAAAAAAAAGATGAAACTTACTTTCGGAACATCTCTCATATGTAGAAAATCATTTGCGTCCTTTCTTTTCTTGATATTAGCTTTTTCACCAAAACATTTATAATAACTTGTTTCTTACCCAAAAACTGATTTTCACTGCTATACAGATAAACTACTCAACAAACCTCATATGCTGCAAGGCAGGGAGGCCCTGCTCTACAATCAGGAGCTTCACATGAATGACATTTGTACTTTTTTGGGGGTGGAGAAAGAAGGTTTGCTTGAGCACTCAATAGTCTGTGTTGATCTTGTACTGCACTTCCCCCAGGTGGCTCTGGTGGCTCTCTCCGATCAGGTGGGTCATCACCCTCTTGTAATAAAGTAAACTCATCTAAAAGACTTCTCATTGGCCTTGCATGGTCTCCTGCAACAGTAATACAAAATAAATAAATTTTTATTTCCATCACTTTAATTTAATCAACGCTATTCTATTCATACATCACATATTTAGTACCGACCAATGATGCTTAGCAATGCGTCAGATATGGATCAATCAAAGTGGTCTATCTTATATTTGCAAGGTTGCAATTTTATTAGATATGAGGGGCAATCAAATATTAAAGGCCTTTGTTTACTGTGCACGCATGGAGTGCCGTATGGGTTCGAGGCTTTTACAGCGCATCCAGTGAGGACCCTGGAAGGGGACAGTGGCCTTGGGAACTCGCTTGGCTCTGTCCCTCAGTTACTGCCGAAATGTCTGAGAGAGGTGCATCCAGCTGTGGTGCAACGAGTAATAATCAAGTTTCTTGTCAAAAATGTTGGTGCAGCTGAAATTTGCTGTCGGCTACTCCCACAGTTTGGGGAAAGAACCCTTTCATGGTCCAGAGTTAAACATTGGTGCCATGAGTTTAATGAAGGATGTGAACGTGATGAAAACTTGGCCCACCCTCGCCGCCCATGCACCAGCATCAATTCAGAAAACATACAAGCTGTTCAAGACATCATTGAAGAGGATTGCCACATCACAGTGCTTGAGATTTGTCGACCACTTCTCATAAGCTATGGGAGTGTCCAATCAATCATTCGAAGGGTGCTGAAATTGAGAAAAGTGTCAGCTCGTTGGATTCCGCGGTATCTCACTGCAGAACAGAAAACAGTGCCAGTTCAAATGTGTCGCACACTTCTCATGCACTACAAAAAGTAAGGTGATGCTTTTTAGGACAGAATCATCACTTGTGATGTGACATGGGTGCATAATTACACAACCATGTCAAAGAGGGCCAGTCTGGAGTGGAGGAAGAGTGGAGAGCAACTGCTGGTGAAAGCCAAGTCACGACTGTCAGGAGAGAAAGTTTTGGCCACATTGTTCTGGGACTCAAAAGGTGTCCTCATTGACTTCCTCAAACAACAAGGACAATGACGATGGGCCATTAATGCTGCCTACTACTTTGGCCTTCTCAGTCAAGTTCGAATTGCTTTTCCGTCAAAATGTTGCAGTAGCCCAATCAGAAATGTGTTGATTCTGCACGATAATGCCAGATTACACCCTGCAGCAGCAATTCAGCAAAAATTGTCCGAAATGCACTGGACTGCCCTACCACATCCACCCTACAGCACAGACCTCTCACCATGCGACTTCTTCATGTTTAGTCCACTCAAAGAAGCTCTTGGAGGACATCGTTTCACAACCAATGAGGAGGTGAAAGACTGTGCGCAACTGGCTCCGCACCCGTCCTCGTACTTTGTTTGATACTGGCATTAAAAAGCTGCCTGTCCGTTGGAACAGATGCATAGAAAATATGGGTGAATATGTAGAAAAGTAAGAAAATGTTAATTTCAATTATTCTTCATGAATACATTTTCTGGAATGAAAGGCCTGTTTATATTTGATTTCCCCTCGTACAATGTCAGGTCATTATTGAAGCATAACAGTATTAGTATGCAATAATTAGTACAATATACTCCCAACCGTGCTTTTAATAATGCACCTTTAAATAGTGTCAACTTCCAAATAAATTATGTCCCTGAAGAAATGTCACTAGGCTATGATTTTCGTTTATCTTAATTTTGAAGTTTAACCCTTTTCTCATTTCCACTATTATTAGTGTCCCATAAACACATTCAGTTTAGCATACCATGATCTAATAGCTGATACAACGGTGATTTGATTTTAATCAACTCCAGCAGCATTTCAAAAAAAGAAATTACAAAAACATTTAAAAATGTAAACATTAACACTGGATATCTTAGAAATGGGTGATGCTACAAAAATAATGATTTAAAAAAGTTGTGTGTTAAAGTGATCTACCTTTTTACTAGTTTTCTCTACTTTGTGAATTACCCGTATATGAAATCCTTTCAAATGAACAAAACTTCAAAGGTTATTTCCAGAAATCTCAATCATTATTATCTCTAGGCAGAAATAGCTTGAAAGAATAAGTTTCTCCCACTTGCACTACATCAGCACTTTGTTATATACCAGAAATATCATCAAGAATGTGATATCAAACTTAGCTATCGCAATGAACTTGCATGTACCAAATGTATCACGATAATCAGAAAAATTTTGTAACTGCATTGTACTTAAAATAAGGCATTTGAGCAATTGATTTAAGACTAATTCAAGCCATACTTCCAGTTATTTAATAACTGCAGCTAGAAATGTGTCAATGCTTTACAGCATCCTCCATAATCTCCGTATGTCACTACAAGAGTAAAACTTTGAAGATTCACAAATGCCATTGAAGTTACTACAAATGTGATGAGAGCACTGCTTGTTCCAATACTAAAAGTCACTTTTACACATTGAAACTGTACTCTCTTCCTCGAGTTGATTAATTAAATGTTAAAGGAATATACATATATACATATACATGTGAAAAACAGAAAAATGTTGTGTGTATTGTCAATTTGGTGTCGGACTCTGAAAAGGTTGTTTCTCTCCCCTTAGTAAGACGGACACAGCCATAAATTTTAAGGGTGGCAACCGGTGTTTATTTTCAGGCCTAGTTTTGACAGGAGAAATTGTGGGAGGTCTAGGAATCAAGAGAACCTTGCTACAGATCCTATATCCATGAGTTTTAGGATAACTCTGAGAGCAGCCACGGACTTCAACATTCCCAAATCTTCATTGATGAGGCTGACGACGGAGGAGTCACCTTGCAACATGTTGATAAAAGTTTGTAATTGCAGAAGGGAATTTTGTGTAATGTGCATAATAAATTTCTGTTATTAACCAATTGCAGGAGCTTTCTAAAGCTTGCGTGAGAAATATATACGTGCAAAATCTATGCATCTAATCAGCATTTGACATGACTGACCATGATCTTTTCCATGAATAAATTAAGAAGTTGAAATCATTAAGCGAGCTTAAATACCAGATGTTAAAAAATATTTCATATTTTGATAGGTCATACAAGGAAAGTCTAATAAATATGTATTCTAGAATACATTACAATTCTATGAGCATTTGCTCATCTTTGTTACTGCCATCTTTTTGCTATTACATATGACCTGTACAAAACTGCAATGGAGTATGGACAAGCAGTAGTTTCTCCTGCAAAGTGAGAAAAAAGGAGCTAAGTGACATGATAACAATAAAGCAGACAGAGAAATTACCAGAAATAATGGCTTGGAATGGAGGAATGGAGGAAGTGGAATAACATAGAGTTCGAGATTAAAACTGAAAAACTGAAGAAGATAAAAATGAAGATTATAAAAATGGAAAGAAGAATGGAAAGTATGTAAAGACTCATGAGAAAGTACAATCCAGTAATTTCTGGGGTAAAAGAGTGAAAAGGAATAAGAGCATTCCATGATATAGGAATTATTGACGAAGAAATTAGGAAATAATGAGAGGCTTTGAATTGTAAGATACATTTAAAATTGGGAAATTGGAATGCAAAAGAAATATATTTTTGAAATTCAGCAATATGAATTAGCAACAAAAGTATTAGAACAAGTAAAAAAGTTACAGGGAACATCTGTTTATATCAACAAGGATCTATCATACAAGCAAAGAGAACAAACAAGGAGGCTAATTGAAGAAAGGAGTAAGGCGAAGGAACAACCACTTAATGTTAGTCAACACGAAAAATTCAATGCCATGGCTGGGATTTGAACCACGGATCTCCTGGTTTCCATCCAGTTGCTCTAACACATTGAGCTACCATATGTAGTGTTTAACGCCCGCTTTTACTACATACGGCACCGCAGGCGGTGACACTGATGGCACATGAGATGAAGATTGAGCACCGGTGGAATGAGATGGCGGGGGAAACCGGAGGTCCTGGAGAAAACCCGCCCCAGCGCCGTGTTGTCCACCACAAATCTCACTTTGCAGTCGCCTGGGATCGAACCCGGGCCGCCTTGGTGAGAGCCAAGCGGTCTAACCACTGAGCCACGGCGCGGCCTGAGCTACCATGGCCAACTTGCCATCATGACATTAAATCTCCATTTGACTCGTATATTTCCCAAGTAAACCACTAGGGGCTCTTGCATTTGAGATACACCGTTTGTGGCGACTTACTATCGTAAGTACTTGAGTCCCAGGCTTCATCATTTAACTCTTATTATTTTAGTTAATTGATGGAAATTAATCATTTCTTCACACTAGCCGTATATAGGCTATCTATAAAAAACCTTAGCCTAATTAATTTCCATCAATTAACTAAAACCACTTAATGTATTTACAGTTAGATTCAGATGAGGTGGCAGCTCTCAAAAATGTGCAGAAGATCGAACAAGTTCATCTTCTGTTGCTGGGGAAGGAAACGTCACATATTACTGCAAGATGCACATGTTAACATATCGAGAGGTTGATAATAACATGAACATTTAAATATTATAAGCAGAAGCATTATTAACAGTTTTCAGGATCAAGTTATAAATTTTGAAATCCCAGCATTAAATGAAGTATTAAAACTTAGTGCTCCTAACACCAGATGACAGAGGGATCGGAGCACCAAAGTAGTGGAGGAGGAAGAAGATTCCTTTAGTCACCAAACAGCTGAGGATGAGATCAAATGATCTTGAAAACGTTTCAATTATACAACATAGTAAGTGAAGTTGAGTGTAAACATAGTGACTCATATATCAAAATCAAAAATAAACATTTAAGCTCTTTAGACTCGTTCCCATATTATAAAATGAAAGCGCATGAACATTTCATAATGTCAATTAGTGTTATTAATTGTGAACGTGTGTGTGTGATATACATTTGTAAAAACATTTAATTATTTAATTTCATATTTTATTCATAAGCATCTGAAAATATCATTAATGGTGAGCAAACTGAAAGAAAAGGTACTACATTCATATATTCGTCAAGTGTACAATTCCATGACAAAGCATGCACAATGTGGTGTGGTCTATGTTAAAAACCTTGGGAAAAGTTTAGCTAACGGTACATGTGTGTTGAAAAGATGCGTTAGACAAATATTTAGACAGACCAGGGATGTGCATTCTGGTTCTTCTACTTTTTCCATGCTCAACAAGAAAAGACCCAGAAGATCGCCTTAGATAGTTTCAAAGAGACAATAGTTTACAGAACAGTTATACAAACTGAGAAAAGACCTACTTTAAGGACGGTGTATGCTAAGTTAAAATATCCATAAGAGATGTAATGATAGACTGGCTTAGGCAAACCCTTCCAAAAGATCTGTTCTGTGCCATTAACTTCTCTACTGTTCTCAATCCTGATATTCACAGATTAGTTATTCCTTTGAACCCCAAACGTACCACCTACAAAATACATAATCTTCTTCTCCAATAAATCACATTTCATGTCTGCCATTTTATCATTCTGAACTGATCACCATTCAACTTATTTAGGCTACTGCAAAAAAATGGATGGCTGGCAGAAATGGAAGACAATTCAGCTGATGACAAATTTGAATGTATTCATGGCAAGAGTGATGTAGGCACGTGAAGAAAATTGAAGCAGAATATATGCAGGAAGGATTATTGGTTGCAGGGCAGGAAATAGTAATTCACTTGGGAGAGGATGGCGATGATAATTCTATCGATTTTTCAAGTTTGAAGGGTGAAGAAGAGCTTGAAAAAGAAAAACCAATAAGAGATTAGGTGGCCACTTAAGATGTCTAAAATACATCGCCAACTGCAATAGTATACAATATTCGTACATGAAACCAGCCTCAAAGTAAGGGTGCTGGCAGTGAGATAAGAGAGCTATCTTCCCCCCCCCCCAACCACACTACTCCCTTCTCGTTCACTGCGCATCGGACTACCAACTCATGTGAATCAAACTGAATATGAAATGACAAACGTGGATTGATGGACACGTGGCTGTGCAGAGAAGCGGCATAAGCAACATCAAAGAAGTAGAGCATATGAGTCTTGACCAGCAGCAGAAACAAACAAGTTGACTTTGACATCCGGTGAATGTCCAGAATACACCTTGGGAAAATGCAGTGTGCATTGATAAAGAGGAAGTAATGAACAGTGCAAATAGAAGAAAAGAGGGGGAAAACTCGGAAATAGCAGCTGGGAGAAAGGAAATATAGATCTATGAAACTGCATTATGGCTAGTGCAGAATGAAACAAGTTTTAGTACTTATACCATATTATACATGACTTAAGAATGCAGAAACAATTCTGGATCTATAGCTCAAACAGCTGCAAATCACTGCATACCTCACACCATTCATGTGCAGCTTGTTGCAAGTCCAAGAAGACCCTGGAGCTAGTGTACATAGAATTTAAACAACTGTAGGGGTTAGTCATCTTTTTGTCTCTGCAATCCTATGCACAATATATCCAGACCCACTGTCCACACTGCACTTCTATCAATGGCTGTTTCAATTCATTTTTTTACAAGAGTACTGTTCACAGTTGGAAAACCAAGTCATTATTATAGACTTTCAATTATATATGGGAGAAATTACTAGCAATAAGACTAATAAAAAACATACAGAAAGATGTAACCAACCAATTTCTTTTTGTGTGTGAACATTTTGCAAGGCTTCTAGTGTCTCAATAGAATCACTTAAATATATTTTCTAGTAAAGAGAGCTAGTATGTTAAATTTTTATTAACAACATGATGGATTAAGATTTGTTTTTCTGTTTATTTATAATGAGAATGTAAAATCTTATAATGCTGATATATTAACTGCTTTATCAAATTGCTAGAGAAGAAACTTTCAAAAACTTAAAGACTCTTAGAAGAAATGTAAATGGGATATGAAGTTTTTAAGAATCTAGATCAGAGAAAATGTGAGTCTCTTTGTAAAATTAGTGAAACTGAAAAAAAGAGTGAACAACAAGACGTTAAGAAAGGAAGGGGGAAGGAACGAAAAAAAGGACCTGATGAAAATTGGAATCAGAAATTGAGAAACTGATGAATTAGATAATATTCAAATATCTTCATTTTGAATGTAATAAACCGAATGAAGAACTGAACTGTTTTGTCTACAACGACTTTATTGATCCATTCAGTTTTCTGTCAATCTGCAAAACTTAGTAGTCTGCAGTCTAGGAATTTCAACAAGTCTACAGTTTGGTTCTTGAAAACCCAGCATCTGTACTACATGGCAAAATGTTGAGGCATACTGACCTTTGCTGATAAGCCCTGCACTCGGTTGTTGTCTAGTTTACTAGAAGAGCAAAATACTATGGGTGATAATCTGGAGGACAGTAAGTGATGAAACTCAAATAAAGCACTTGGGAGCTGGCTGTCTGATACAAAAGGTTAACAAATTACTATGCACAAATGTAAATGACAATTGCAGCTGCCTGATTTGTCGCTTGACACAAAGAGATTCTGACTCCCTCATCCTTCTCCTTGTCACAATATTCAATCACGTACAAGCGCAAGTGGGCCAAAAGATGGATGTTAACTAGCTCTATTGCTTCTTGTACTGCCGCCAACATGCACATAACATTTATGACAGTCGTAGCCAAATTCTGGGAGGGGAAAAAAAATACCTGAAGCTTTCCTGGCGATGAATATGCTCAATTTCTTCTCAAGCAGCAAGCCAGGTGGAAAAGACGATTAGAATTTGACATTTTGGGAGTGTGCATCTCTCCCATCAGGGTATTTATTAAATGTTTGTTTATATTTGTTATATCCAGTGTTTAATTTGTGGTTATAACATTTAATAAATATCCTGATGATGGGAGCGATGCACACTCCCGAAACGTCAATTTATAATTGTCTTTTCACCTGGCTTGCTTCCCAAGAAGAAATTGAGCAAATACCAGGTATGTGTACAAGAATTGTGTAGTAAATACCTGTGGAACCAATTAGAAGCCAACAATTTTTCTAATGTCCTGACAATGCTTGTTTGTGTGTAAATGAACATATGAACATGGTTGTATGTCAGTCCCAATATCTGAGGTTGTTGGCACATTTGTCATTGCGATTTTATTGCAAATTCAATTCTTCTAAGGGCATGTTTACTTGGTGGTACAGTTCGTTAGGCATTGGTAAACTGATCCCTATGTCATGAGTTCAAACTCTGTCCAGACTGACAGTTTTTAAGTGTGCTTAGAAGTGACAGCCATATGTCAGTAGTTTTGCTGACATGTAACAGAACTCCTGAGGGACTAAATTCTAGCTCATCAGCACTACTGATATAATCCTGGCAAGTGACAGTGTCATTATCAAACAAAATATTTGTCTTCTTGTGTTTATAACACTGCAGTGTCTTACAGTTGGTGTAGTCATATAAGCCAATAGAATTCCTGGGCACATGCAAACACACACAAAATATGTATATTCACAAGTGTTTGAGTCAGATTATGTTGGTGTAGTACTAATTGTTGCACTTTACTGCTAATGTTGTCCTGCAACAAATAGCAGCTACTGACATTGAGGTGCATACAAAATAGATATGTGATTGAATTAACTTACTGCTAAACAAATTGTGGCAATTGAAATCCACTGGTGTAAGATAATGGTGTATGGAGACGATACAATAGATGTAAGTAATGTGAGACGGTGAAAACTGCATTTCGTAAATGGGGAAAACGATGTCCATGACAGGTCATGCCCACTGTCACAACACATAATGAACAGCACTTCAAACTCATTTGCAATGATTGGCAGGTTACAGAATTGTATGCATAACTGATATCAGCTGTAATGTCTTAGAGAGCATGATACGCAACTTCAACTATGGTTAAGCGTAAAAGATGGATCCTGTGGATGCTTTCACAAGATCACAAACTCATCGAATGGAAATTTATTGGGACTTGCTGGACCAGTATGAGGCTCAAGGTGACAATTTTCTAAACTCCATCATCAGTGTAGATGAGATGTTGTGTCACTACTAAGAGCCAGAATCTAAATGACAGTCCATGGCAGAGGAAGACAGCTTAGAGAGTTGTGAGGTATTTCAGTCGGGAGCAAGGCCTGCAGTGCATGTGATGTCAGGCAAGAGCTGTGTAGAACCAAGTTGCCTATATTAATGGGGCAGTGAATACAGAATCTAGGGGTTCAGTCAGGTCAGCACGGACATTGTGTATGTTTGGCTCGACATACGTTTGCAAACATTTTTTTCTGTTATGAAATTAGCTAAGCCCAAACCCTGAAGTACCTTGTCGTATCACAATCTAACATGCAGCCTTCGATTACAAATTTCCCAGAAATTACGTCCTAACATGATAAACTAGTTAAAGAAAAATGAAACAGAAAGTGTTGGAAAATGTCCACCTAATTTTGTTCTGAATGGATCTCCTCTAATTTGCAGAGAAAATTACTTGATGTTTTATTTTATTTACTTTATAACATGCCTGTCCTTCAGATAAACTTGAGTTTGAATTTTTATATATTTTCTCATAGCACAGAGCCAAAATGTAATTGTTTATAAACTGTGACCAATTGTGTAATTAAAGCAGTCAGCAGTAATATTACAACACCCAAGATGTAAGTTGTACATATTAACACCCAATACGTTTCCTGTCTTTCCTACCTGCACACATCAAACTATTCCTTCCCCTTCGACAGCAGTAATCAGTGCAGTGACATTACACGCTAACCTGCCTTTCGTTTGGGAGCATATTTTGCAGTGAGAGCTGACGTCACACCGCCACTACCTGTCTTCCCCTGGTCCACGAAGTGGCAACATCCAACTACTCCAACAAAAAAGTTTAAGAACCAACCATTTGCAGGTAAAGTAATGTACCTAATTTTCTGGGATAGGCAGGGTATAGTTCTTTTGGATACCTTGGGACTTGGAGCAAATGTATGTTCCGAATGCTACAAGATGACACTGGCTAGGCTGAAAGCACAAACTACCAGAGGCAGGCTAAAGAACTTCTTGGAAATGAATGATACACAGATGTCAATATGACTTATTATCAACAGCGATATAAACGTTTACAAGTTAATTGCAGAGCACATGGGCAACAATGTGAAAATCTGGATACTCATAATGAATATCTGACAAGCTGATTGCAAGAACCCTTCAACAGTCGTTTTCCTAGAACAGGCAGCATCAACTCAATGCACTGGACTTCATACCCTTTTACCTGATGCCCGAGTGTGTGGAAGCAGGTGTAAATGAAGATTAACAAAGTTAGAAAAACAGTCAGTGGCGGAATAATGTAAGATTTACAGTATCAGAATCTTAGGATGTTGCCATTGCTATACTTCATAAGTTACCACTACACACTGTTTACACTCATTCGCTGCTGCTGCTGCTGCTGCTGCACTCAAATAATCAACTGTAATACAACGCCCACTTGCTAGCACCAATATGCTGACCTTGACCACTGCCCGTATTTCAGTGAGTTGAGGCTGCCTGTCTTAGTATTTATGGAAGATATTAAGCAGATCTATTCTGTAATGAGATATTAAATTTAAAGTTTAAGCTTGCATGGTTTAAATTAATGAACTGGAGTTTAGTGTACATAGCGTAATTCAGGGATAAACAATGTACAGAGCTATATAGCTACTACAATTAAAGGTTGAGAAAGACTGTTAGCATCGTTGTTTTAAATGAAGCAAAAATAAAAATCTGGCTGCATTCTACAATATGGCTGGTCACATGTGTAGTACGTAAATACTAAACAACTATAGATTTCATGTTAAGAAAATGTTCTCCAGCATCAAATTACTTTAAACAGTAATTTCTAAATATACATTATAGCACAAAATGTGAAGCTGTACTTGGAAAGTTATGCCCTCACATTGGACATACAAAAATTCTTTATACATATTGGAAAGATGAGCATGAACTTTTAATTCTGGCATGTTTATTGTTCTTTATCAAGTAGTTCACATCAGATGGTGAATTAATCAAATGGGTGAAGTAACGCAATGTGGTTGGGGTCTACAATGCTTACAGCTATTCAACATTCATCTTCCACTTCCTTTAAGAAAACTTTACCCAAATAATGCGAACTCAGGGACTCTTGAATATGTGGCTGTAAAACTAGAATTTATCCATGACTAATGGTCATGGTCCAGTAGATGTTGAAGCACCGAATGTTTCATTTGTCTGTTGGGCGAAGTGTTAGGTGCTTCAACATCTACTGGACCGCCACCAATAAGCTCTGGAACTTCTTTTTAAAAGATTAACACTGGCCATGAAAGCTTAAGCCTTTACCACATTTATATTAACCTGAAGTTTACTTTCCTGATGATCTTCTTAACTGCCCTCTTATACCTCTATGTGGTGTCTTCCAAATGATCACAAAATATAATTTATTCTGCTGCTATGAAACTTACCTGAAAAGTAATATCATTGGAACAAAGCTTCACATTACAATAATATGCAGCTTATGGTCTTATATAAAATGACACATTTGCTGATATTATCCATCGTTTTGTCAAGCATCATGAAAACAATATGTTGACTCTGCTGGTTTTAACAGGCCCAATGAATAGACACTACCTACATGTCCACACTAATGCCAGCTGTAAAAACCATAACACATATTAACTCTTAATTAAAAATTAGTAAGACCATACGATAGCAGAGCCTACCATCTTCTTAGCAACTTAAATATGTGAAGAGGAGAGGCAGCGAGCTCTTCTGATGCTGGCATGAACTGAAATGGGAAAAACTAACCTAACCAATAGAAAATGTTACAATCATGCAACCACCAATATACAACAAATGAATTACTATACAACTTTCATTACGAATACATATTACACATCGTAAATGCTTCAGATTAACAGCGTAATAATTTACATTGACATTTCGTATGTGCATGTAAAACTATTGATGTAACTTTGCTGACTATAAGATACATATTTGAAGTTAATATCGTTATCGAATGACGATGAATAAAAAGAAATACGGGGAAATGGGCTAACAAAATGAGAAAATGAAACTCGCTAAATATTTTTTCTGGAATACACGTAAAATAATAGTCAAAGGGTTGACTATTATCAACATAAACAAGTTTTCTAAAGGTTATCTACCGATTATAGGTTACCGATTATTCTCCCTTACAAGAACTTAAAACAAGATACTTTCATCTTTAAAGCAACCATTCATTTTTTTGCATATAAGTATCACCCACAATAAAATTGGATACATAAACAGCTTCATTAATGAAATAAAATAGAAATAAATAAAAGTGCCACATGAATTTTCATTCACATAATTCTTCAATTGTAGAAACGACATATCAATATAGATTCACAACTTTCAAGATTTTAGCTTACCTGAGCTGCAACGTAAGGTGAAAACGAGTAATAAATATAATATTTTTCCCGCAGAGGCCATGTTGCTTTGAGTCAACCATCACAACAGTAAACAAATCAGTCAACTTGCATTTTATTTACTGAGTTTATTTTCACTAGCACAATATTTTATCCAATCCATTAAAATAAATGTTTAAAATATCGTTTATTTCATGATAAATGAAAAGCATTGCAACAAAATATAGATTTTTGTATGCTAACTTGACATGAAATAAGAATGTCTTTTCCTTATTTTACGGGATATTAATTGGAGAACGACATACTAATGTCCGCGCTCTCTATCGGTTAAATTTGCGTTCATTTCTCCTGTTTTGTCACTGTCACTTCATCAGCAGCAACATATATTTCACCATGCGAATACCCATTAGCGATTTTCAGCGAAATCGGTGTAATTCACGTTCTCTCCACCAAGCGCTGAATGTCTGACATTCGATGGGAAAACACGCTATCGAACTTATTTTAAAGAGTTTGAGCCAATTGTTAAAAAGATTAGACATGCTCATTTTGTTGGCAAAGTTATTTTAGAAGCAGTATGCACAAACGAAACAAAAGCAACAAAGAGTAGGAAAATAGAAATAATACTAGTTAACTGCATATTACCGACTCCAAGCTAAAAATTGCGTAGAGGGCAGAGGCTCACATTTAAACATTAGCTTCTCCGGAACCTTTCCGTTTCACCGTGGCAATTCATTTAACAAAATGCTAATAACATTTTCTCAAATTATTTTCTTTAAAATTGTTGCGTGTTCGAACTGCGATTCCCATGAAAGTGTAATTATGCACACACCCAAAATAACGATAAGGTTTTTGCAAAAAAAAAAAAAAAAAAAAAAAAAAAAAAAAAAAAAAAGAGCATTTATCACAAGGTTATGATTAATTTTTAACAATCTACAACAACAAATCCGATGCATAATGCAGTCTGCTGTTGCCATTTGTCAGGTCTTGATCACTGTTGAACAATTTATCTTTGTCGCAACTATCACAGTGTATCTCATATTTTTGTCAAAACTTTTTGTAAAACTCATAGACAATAGGTCAACTTGAGGGCCCAACTAGATTGTGATATTTCTAGGAGTTAAAAGAAACAATGCAAATAGTTAAGATTGTTGCACAGCAATAATTAGTATTATACTATTCAACCGCCAGGATAATTACAAATGATTCGTTGGATTTTGACGTCTTATAGCCTCAAAAATATTATGCGCACCCATCAGTTCTAAAAACCAATCGAAAGAGCATATTTTATTTTGTTTGTGTTACTGCAGGCTTCTTTGGTAGTATTGTGCCGTATTAACGGATATGCCACACCAATGCATAGTATCGGTGCATTTGCGGCGAGAAATAGAACTGCTTGTATAATACAAGGCAAAACATTTTTTCCTGCACGAAGAAGCAGGACCATTGAATCTCTGAATGTCAGAGCTCCCTGCACGTTTACTGTGTTCTATGAATCTTTCCAATAGTTGTCACAAGATGGAGCGGAGATCGTAGGTTTTCTATGATGTTCTGTGGTTGCTGTTTGGACTGTCACGTTGATGATTTCACTGACTAGAAAAAGGTTATGATTTAGATTCATATAAAATTTGGTGTTTGTTGGGAAAGTTGACTAATAGCAATCAAAGTCTAGGGTTTCTATTTGTGAATCAGCTAAAGTAAAAGGCGGTTTGCAGAATGGTAAGTTAATTTAAATGTCATTCATACATAAAATACCGAGTTAGGACACTAGATGTTTGCTCAAGTTAATTTGTAACCATAAAAAATCTAAAAATAATACAATTTTATAGATTAGCCGGTCTGGCGTTACTAACAGTAAAATAAAAGTATTAACTCTACACGACTGGCGAAACATGCCATTCTGACACAGTAAATTGGTGAATTCACTACTTGATATTCCTGCGTTTCAATGTAACTACCTCACAATGTTCGGTACAATTTCTGTTTTGATGAGGCATATTGTGTCTTTTCGTGTTCAAAGATGTTTGACAGAGAAAGAATATTCTCTGCAGAAAGAGCAGTAAAAAAATTTCTCTGGACCCTTGTACAAATCCTGTGTTTCCTTTCCATTCTGTAATTTTCTATAAATTCTTTTTTGCATGGTATAATCATCTTTCATCTCACATATTAGTATTTTTAATGTTTCTTGCAGCTTAACACTGCCCAAAATAATAGATTGTTTTAAATGTTTTGCTCATATGAATATTTCATTGATAGATTGAAAGTTGTTTATGTCTGAAACAAAACCTCTTCACATGTGTTTTATGTTTACAGGCTACTGAAGTAGAAGAAACCCTAAAAAGAATTCAGTCACAGAAAGGTGTTATTGGGACAATAGTAGTTAATGCTGATGGTAAGTGTTTGGAAGTAATAGCTATGATTTGTAGCATACTGAGTTTTTTGATGTGATTTATTTATTGGTATTGGTGTAATTTTAGGCATTCCTGTTAAGACAACTATGGATAATACTACTACTGTCCAATATGCTGGCTTGATCAGCCAGCTCTCAGACAAAGCAAGGAGTGTGGTTCGAGATTTAGATCCCACTAATGATCTGACATTCCTGCGCATTCGTTCAAGAAAACATGAAATAATGGTTGCTCCTGGTAAGAGACATTGTACTTACGTAGTGAGTAAATTACGTTAAGTTAACACCAGCCTGGATGACATGACCCTTACAATGTCTTTGAAATAATTTGTTTACTTCCCAACCACGTTTCTACCTTTCCTACCATATACCAAAACTCAGAATTATAGTTTGATACCCATTGATAAAAATAAGAACTCCTTGAAGAAATAAAAAATGTATCTATGTATGTGAATAGCACAGACCAGAAGCAAAATATGAGATAAAAACCAAACTTGAGTGATATTTTATCAAAACTTAAAACTTCATTCATGCCAACTATTAAAAAAAGGATTGTTTTTGGGATTGTTCCAATCCCATTGTCAGCTGGTTGGCTTCTGACTACTATCTTCTCAGTCTGCTGTTGTGTGGACCTGTTGTAATTAGCTCCTTCTCTTAGAATATTTACTACAGTGCATTAGACCACTCACCAACGGTATGTCAAAATTTAAAACATGTAGAGCGAGCAGTTTGTAAGCACATATCACAAAAACGTTTTCCCATATGTTTAAATTTGGGACAGATATTTGATATTTTTGCTGTAGTTCCTAGGTAGAGGTAAAGGTACACCAAGAGAGGCCTTAGGTAGCCTATGTTGGGGTGGTTACAGCACCCATCTATATAGACATCAGTATACAAGGCCTGTGAGGTGGTCAGTCCTATGAGGGGATGTTAGAGGCTGAGTGAACCCCAGGGCCATAATGCAACCAGAAGGATTATACCAGCGAATAAATTCCAATGGTACCATCAGGAATTGAACCTGTGACCTCCTGGCTTGCAATCTAGTGCTGTAACCATTAGGTTACCACACCCCTGCTGTAGTCCTTAAAATTTTTAATTCATGCTTTAAAACTACTGAATATACAGAATCACAAAGTTCACAATGGAAATTAAAAAGATGAAAGCATACCTCTAGATCCAAAACAATATGATGAGGACTTTAAATATTTATTAAATACAGCACAGAAAAAATGATTTTAATTAAAAATCAAAACAATCAGTTGGAACTATAGACAAAAGAAATTAAAACAGATCATTACTCTTCAGTAGAGAGATAAAATATTGAAATACAAAAGTTAACATTCCACACTTGGGCATTTCCTATGTTTGAACAAATATTTAAAGATTCTGTCTCAAACTAACGCCACAAAACAAATTTTCACTCAAAAGTTGTTAAATAATCCTTTAAAATTTTATAATAGCACCAGAACAAAAATTAAGTGTATATATTCAATTCATTTTCATCCTTTTAATTACAATTTAAGGAACACATCATAATATAAACTATTTACATTATATATAATTAATCTCAGTTATATATTCCATATTTAAATTCCTCTACACTATAAAATGCCTTTTCAGTTAAGTACTTTTTTATTGTTTTCATCATTTCCTTTACGTGGTTTATGTTTTTTATTTAATTTGGTAACTTATTGAATAACTCCCTTCATACCATTTCTACTGCTCGGTTATTCAGTGTTCTTATTCTGTAGTAGTCCTCATTATTTCTCAAACTTTAAGTGTATACATTGCAATTCCTTTGGTATCTTTTATGTACAATGGTTTTTATGCTTTCATAGATATATATGCATGGAACTGTTAAAATCTTTAGTTCTTTAAATAGGTTTCTACATGTCTGTCATTTACTTTTGCTATTATTCTAACGGCTTTCTTCTGTAGTTTCAGCACTTTTCCCATTTCTTTTTGTGTAATATTTCCCCATAGTGTAATGCCATAACTTATATGTGTGAATATAAATGCATAATAAACCTGCTTCATTGTTTTTCTGTCCATTGTATTCCTGATTTGTCTTATTATAAAGATGCCCTTATTTATTTTTTTAGTAATGTGTACTACATGGGATTTCCAGCTTAGATGTTTATCAATGATCATTCCAAGAACATTTGTGGAATTTATTTTGCATATACATTCCTCCTCTATGGTTACTTTGATATCTGAGTTGTGGTTTCTTATCTCAAAATTAATACAGGTTGTCTTTTTTATATTTATTACCATGTCTAGGTTAGAGTAGTATTGCTTTATGATTTCCAAAACATAGTTTGCCCTATTTTCTACATCTTTAACTGTTTGACCCCTGATTATAACAGTCATATCATCAGCATATCCAACTGCTATGACCCCTTTTGTTTCTGTCACTTCAAATATTTCATTTATATATTAAGAATAAAAAGGGGCATAGTTTTGAGCCTTGCGGAACTCCTTGGTGTACAGTTTTGAAATCGGACTTTATTTTTTCCACTATACCATTTGCATTTAGATGATTTATTTCCACACTGTTCGGTTTTCTAAATATGTCAATAACCACTTTTGTGGCAGGCCTCTAATGCCATATATTTCTAGTTTGTTAATTAGTGTTTTTATGTTCATGCGGTCAAACACTTTTGATAGATCTATAAAAATTGCAATGACAGATACATTGTAAGGATTTTAACACATTCTGCATTGGACTGACAAAAAGTAATTTAAAAACTAGATTAATAGAACACCGGAGTAACATAAAAAATAAGTAAACAGAAAAATTGGCAGTAGCTTTTCGTTTCTGAAATGAGAATCACCACATCAGAGAGATTAAATTACTGAACCCACTAATAAAGAAACTTGAACATTCAACTTGGAAGATTTTTATTGTAAAGAACATTGCTTATATTTTAAATTTTGACATGCTGTCAGGGGGTGGTCTAATGAATTTATGTAGGAAATACTCTAAACTCAATAATGAGTAGAGCCAGACTGAAAAATTCAATGCCATAGCCAGGATTTGAACCCGCTCTCCATGCGGTTACTCTAACCAATTGAGCTACTATGGCCAACATGCGGACATGACATTAAATTCACCATCAATTTACCTGAATAACATAGTGGTTTAACTATGAAGCCTGGGACTTAAGTACTTACAGCATAGTAAGTCGCCACAAAAGGTAAATATGAGAAGGTAAATAGCATATGAGAACCCCTAGTGGTTTACTGGGAAACAGGCGAAATGCTGTGTGTCTGTTAGGTATTAAATGATTGATTGATTGACTTGAGGGCACTCAACTGCAAGGTCATTAGCGCCTCTGGTATTAAATGAAAACCCCTGTACATGTAGAACTGTGGGAAAAGGATGCATTGGATGGCAATTGTGGGTTACTCTGTATGCATCATTTACTAATATTGAACTAATTTTTCTAATTTTAAAATGTTTTTCTTTTTCTTTTCAGACAAAGAATTCATCCTGATTGTGATACAGAGTCCAACAGATTGAACAAACATTAAAATTAAAATCTTGTGGTGATGTGTATCTTATTTATACAGTGTGTTTGTAAAATGCAGCTGTGCACCTCTTGCTTTTAAATATAACATGTGCTTTTAGGAAAGAGAGGGAGCTTCAATATTTTGGGCAAATTGTGCACCATTTGCTTGAACTCAAAAAATGTTCTAATATGTTAGATCTGATATTATCAAAATAGTTATATTTATTTAAACTTTGCAATCACATTTCTGTTAGCAGTTTCTGCAGAATATAAAGAATAACATTCTTGTTTTATGAGTTGTTTACAATCACATTTACTTTCTGAAAACACGTTTTGCCCCATTACAGTAACTTAATCTAATATCTTTATCATTCTCCTCCTCATATTATTGAGGTGATGGTGTGAAATAAGGCATGAAACAGTTTCAGAAACTATTTGTAGTTGTTACTAAAATTAGGCAAGTGAGTCAACCTTGTATATACTTTTCTCCACTTACAAGTTTTTTATGAAGACTAGTTTCTGGGGACTTCTCCCCTATCGTCAGCTCTGTGGTAGACTGATGATGCATCCGGTGTCTGCATCTGGCTTGGTGGAGAAAAGTATATACAAGGTTGACTCACTTGCCTAATTTTAGTAACAATGGCACTCCACTTTCTGAAATACTTCTTTTTATTCTATATTTGTAGTTGGTTTATTAATACTCGTCACTTACTTATTTATATTTATGAGAGACTAGTTTCAAAGACATTCGCCTCCATTTTCAATCTCTTTCCAACAATTTTGACGTCACTGTCACTAAATTCCTCCAAGCATATATAGCATGAAACAGCTTTATCTTTCCTAAATATAAATGAGTGAGTGAGTGTGTGGTGTTTTAGGGCCCGTCGACAACTAGGTCATTTGGGCCCAAATATAAATTATTTATACTCTGTTAGCACACGTACAAATGTTGGATACTGTAGTCTGTTATATCTGGCATTTGTCAGCAAATTATATGCACCACCGTTCTTCTAAATATAACTTATTCATTTGTAAATAATGAACGAGGCACAGCTGTCAAGCACTGAAAGGTAGCTGTTTTACTGTTACAGATATTTCATGTGCCACTCAAAATGTTTGCCAACAGAGAGAAAGTCCCTGACAGGCATGTGTTACCCTTATTTGTTTCAAAACACTGTGACTAGGACAGTGACTGTGTGTGACAGAATGCACACTACATTACACTATTCAAAAATCTTGTGCCGTACACAAAAAGAATTCACTGAGTATACTAAACCCAAAAACTTATTATTAACAATGGAAGGCATCAGAATGTTTTTAAATGGGCTGTAGCTACCAGGCAGGGTATCAGAACCATGTCTAATCAGCAATTTCCCCCCTTTGAAGAGTAAGCAATTAGGTACAGTGTGGTAAACTGTACCTAATTGCTTACTCTTCAATTTAATTTACTGGGTATTAACTTAGTACAAT
Source organism: Mantis religiosa (assembly GCA_030765055.1). Taxonomy (NCBI): domain Eukaryota; kingdom Metazoa; phylum Arthropoda; class Insecta; order Mantodea; family Mantidae; genus Mantis; species Mantis religiosa. Next base: position 98,607,166 of record CM060958.1, read on the forward strand.
TTCAAAGAAGTTTATCTCCATCATCAGCTGTATGTCCATATTCAGAAAGTAGATACTGACCAAATTAATTTAAAAGACAAGGAAATAATTAAAATAGTTATGAGTAAAAGCATTGTTAAAATTGAAGCTAATTTCATATTAAAAAAACCTATTGAGTTATATAAAACTTTCTTCACAATGACCCAAAATGTCTTTTAACACAAGGAAATAAGTTGAACATCACTCTCAACAAAAGACTAAGTACATCTCACCAAAAAGTTAAAATAGATTAACATTTGGCCCAAAAATTCATTCACTTAATAAACTTTCTCTAGAATGTGATCTAAAATTGGTTCCACAAAATAATCACTACCTCAGTATTTATCCTCTGTTAAAGGACACTATGTTGAATACAGGGGTTTACCAAATTATTCACAAAGACCGCCATGAAATATGCATAGAGAAAACTAAGGAGCTTACAAATGAAACTGAAGGAACACCTACAGATTTAAAACTTAAAGCGAATAGACAAATCTGCAATAACTAAACCATTTTTGGTCTACAGAACATGATTTGGATGGGAAATAAACCTTCTTAAACATGCTAAAAACTAGCAGAATAAATCCACATCTCCAGAATGCAAACACAATAATGAATAATAAACAGTTATACAATTAAAAAAATGAGTCTACTGAGACTCTGTACTTTATATACCACAAATTTTCTTTCAGTACGTTTTGCCTCTACTTGAAGGTATTACGAAGAAGTTGAATATCACAGTGGGGATTCTCCATCCATACATACAGGAGACACTGAGACATGTTTTGAATTAAAATTCTTTAAGTGGAAGTAAACTGACACTAAAAACTTTCATTTCCTGTGGCTCTGGTTAGTTTGCAATTCCATCAGGGGGAATTTTGTCTCTTGCATACACTTCAGAGCCTCCAATATTTCCAAAATTTAGAGCCTTAGGAAAACATTTCTGTTTGAAAAAAAAAAAACATTTATTAAATCCTCCCAAGTAAAATATTTATGTAGAGGGATAGGGCCAACCACCACGGTGAATGGTGCAGGCAGTAGGAATTGAAGATGAATAAGGCTCTGAAACATGTTTTCCTTACTAAATTAACGTGCTAGTTAACTAAATTGTTAGTGCACACCATTGTTACAAAGTCCAACAACACAATTTTAATTGTATGTTAAACTGGATGACTTAAAGTTTAGAAATGAAGCCCAAGTTAAAGATATAATGCCTAGGTTATAATATGTTATGAGTGGGCTTCAAATAACTGGTTCTCATGGATTATACTTAGGTCAGCAGCTTCTTTCACACATGCACAGTAGCAACTATCATAAAGAGCCCTTTGTTAACATTCTGGGAATTTTGATACCCACTAGACCACAGTACTCAAACTTGGGAAATGCACTTAATCTGCAAGATGCTGGTCTTGAAAGCTCAGCTTATATTTTGGGCTGATTTTGTTATAAAAGGAAAAACTTGAAAAGATTGAATAGATGGGTTCCAGGCTTAAATGTTCACGTCTTCTAAACTTGTAATTTAGTCATTGTGCTAGGAGCATAAGATACAGAAGTATAGTCGTAATCACTTCTAATAACTTAATGTGTATTTATTTTAAAGAATTAATGTAACAAAAACCTTCGAAAAGTATCATGATTTGAAACCTTTTATAGAAAAGAATATTTCAGCATTGTAGAATTAAATTACTGCCAATTGTAATTTTGTACTTCCGGCTATTTAAATACTCAAATGTGGTGTTTGGATGGTCATGCGTGGCACATTTAATTATGAAATTTTATTGTATATCAAATGAATTTGTGATCTTGCTTTCTTATATTTTTTTGTTTAAAAAAACACATATCATGCTATTTTGTTTCATTAGCTGTCAAAATGGCAGTATACAGGTTGTTTCAAAATGAAAACAAATGAATATATAGAAGTAGTTGCTCAGCTTCTATGTGACACATACTGATAGTTTTTACCGCCAAAATAGCAGCATAAAAAATGCTACAGAATGAGAGTGGATTAGGCAGTTACACGCTATTGAAGGAATTGCAGGTAGGTGACACACCGTGCCGCTTGCTGTAGCAGTTTGTAAACATATCGACATACTCCACGGTAGCTTGCTACTATTAAGAATGAAACAGCAATAAAGAAGCTATTCTTTAGTTATTTGTTTATGGGTGTTTAACATGTTATAACAGTCGATGACTGCAAATAAGCTGGTGGACATATGCAACTTAACCCTTTTAAAGGGAAGGTAATGTTAGGTTGAGGATGGTGGCATTAAATGAGAAAAAGAAAGAACAATATCACAGAATTGTAGATAAAGTTAACCAAAACTAAATGCCTTATGCAATTTTAATAATAATAATGTTAATAATAAAGCATTTGTAACTTAAAAGGAAGCTGTTGATTTTACAGTGGTTGAAAGCACTGTACAATTAAGATCAGGGCAAAATGAGCCACCTTGGAATTGTCTGAATTGTACTTTTTCACAAGTAACTGCCCTTTGCACCATTACCTGAAAGCTAGGCTAGGGTCACTTGTAAACAGCAAGGAGCAATGGTTTTGTTTTTGTGGCCCGTGTGTCTCTAACTTTTGAGGTTTACACACCAGTGGTTCCTACTGCCTAATCACAAAATAATGTAATATTTAATGCTGTATAAAATTATACCTAAGAGAATTTCAAAGCTGTGACAGCGAAATTCAGACTAGTTAAGTATAAACTGCGAAACAGCTAAATTTGTTTGGTGTCGTTTTGAAACAACGTGTGTTCTTTGAAGGTCACTGAAGAGACCTAAATATCATACCTAATTTAGGAGTTGAATTAATAAATTGTTGGTTTTTGAAAATGATAAGTATTTAATATAAAAATGTAATTTTTATTATGAAAAACTGTTTAGGGCATATTACAGAATCAATTTTCAGTTTTTAAAAATTATTTTCCTATAAAATTGGTTATGTATGACAGTTAAAATTAATTTTCTTTTACAATTTTATTGACATCTGACACAATCATAGATTATGTACAATTTATAGAAATTAGCAATTTATTAATCTTGAAATGCATGTTATTTCAAAAAGCTATTTTAAAATATGTTTTTCAAATTTTTAATCAAACTAACAATATATAAGGGCGCTCAACTGCTTGGTCATCAGCGCCCTTATAAAAACTAATGCATGGCAATAGCCAGATATAAATTACTCAAAATTTAAGAAACAGATCAAAACAAAATGACAATAAAATAAATAAGCCCAAATGGGTAAAAAGCTATAATTGCCAATTAAATACCAAAAGGCATAAAATTTACTACTTTCAATATCAACTTGCCATGAGAAAAGTTACCTGCCCAGTGGTGTTCGAATCAATTTGTTCCTTTTCTTTGGGGCTGGGCTAGCACTTTCAGTAGGTTTTCCCTGCCTTTTCCTCACTGTCGTTTGGGTAGTGACGACAGGACCTGCCCGCTCCACATCCCCAATGGAGGAGGACCTTTCGTACTGGTAATTTCGAATCGAGTCTCGAAACGATCAGCAACTGCGACCGGCGTAGATGAAAGTCGCCGATCGGCGTCCTATCCAGATGATTCCTCAGATGTTGAAGTAGGAGATGTTCGCAGACTTTAGTGCTGGCTAGCTTTCCTTTCACTGGTCTCACTATTTTTCTTAAGGAAGTCAGTTGAGGTCTTAAATTTCCTTGGGGATACATTATATATTACCGGTTCACATGTTCTTGAAGTAGATGCTTTCCGCGGTGACATCGCTGAATCCTTCTTCTTAGGACTGGACTTGGTAGGCGCGCTCAATGTTGTTCGTGCTGGTGTCTGTTGCTTTGGCTGTGATCTTGATGTAATTGATCTTTCGGATATTGCTGCCCCGTTTATGTCGCTAGTTCGTGTTGCGATTTCACGTCTAGGTACCGGCCTAGCTGCAACTACACTATAAGCAACGGTCATAGGAAGAGAAGGCTGACAAATACGCAACAGTTCCCGGGTTTCTAAGAAGGACATCCTCCCTCTTACCCGGATCTCTTAGATCGCCTTCTCCTCCATAAAATGCGGGCATTCTCTGGAGTTAAATGAATGATTAGCACTGCAGTTAACACATGTTGCAAGTGAAGTACAAGCATTATGTTAACTTCCCCGCAGTCAACGCAACTCCATTACATGAATCACTCGTGCGGCCAAAGCATGGCATTTATCACACCTCAGTGGATTGGGTATATACTGCCTCTCTTCGACAGCTTCATACCCTGCCTTAATCCTTTACAGGAGATCTACCCGATCAAAGGTAAGAAACAGGGTACGAGTGGGCACTAGTTCATCTCGTTCTTTGCGGTGAACTCGATATACATTAGTTACACATAGTTCCGCCAAGTTTTCCTGAATCTCCTCGTTGGAAATACCCTCCAATGCGCTAGTATCTACAACACTACGCGAGGAGTTCAGAGTCCTATGCAATTCCACACGCATCGGATAGCTCGCAAGCATATTGGCCTTCAAAATTTTCGCAGCCTGCGTCAGAGACACTGCTTCGACCATGAGCGTGCCATTGCGAGATCGAGTACATGATTTTACAGAACCGGCAATATTATCTAAAACCTGTTCATAATGAACTGGTTCACGGTAGTAAATTTTCGATTTTCCTCAGTTCTAAAAATAACTAAATAGCGAGGGCCACAAGACTCAGCTATTTCCTTTCCACGTTTTTTGCTAATGTTTGCTATAAGAAATAGAATGAGTTTCATCCCCCAGTGCTCCCCACCCACCATGGAGCCCAACAAGGGGTCATCCCACTGGGATGACAGGGCTACACAGAGGATATAGCGGGCTCACCGTCCCACTCACCCTGGAGTTCGGTATATGATCTAGTCCTCGTTGATTGGCTAGGGGTGGGTTAGCCCCTAACCTCCAGTTTAGGTGAATTAGAAACCAAAGGGGTGTATTGGGTATATACACCCTCCCCGAATTCCGAAAGGAAAAACCAGGCTCAGATGTGCATCCCTCAACCTACCAGGATAAACCTCTCCACCGACACAGGTCTCCACGCATGACCTACACGTGGGTGGGTGTTTTGTCTGACCCTCACCACTAAGAGGAACCCACATCCAGGGCGTCAGGGTGGCTCGGGACCCCGGGTACACCAAACCCGAACCTACTAATGTAGGCCCCTGGGGGTGTAAATGGGACCCTAAGTGTATTTGAGAGAGTGGTGCACATACAGCTGGACGTTTGGTATTGAGGCCGACTGCCTTGAGCCTCCAGTGTACAGTTTACCTAGAAACTTGAGCATTTAATCAGGCTACAAGCTCGCAAGATAGCCAACATCCTCCGTTGTCATGCTGTCAAATATCGGTCCGTTGCAGCATTATCACGCGTGGCGACCAAGAACAGGGACCCGATGAGCACGTCCCGTTTCTTGGAACCGTTGCCAAAGCCTGGAAATGACACTTTGTGGCACATTAAGGGCCCGAGAGACTGCAGTCTGTGTCTGACCTGCTTCTAGACGTCCGTTGATTCTGCCCATCAAAATTGGATCCAGTTGACATCTTTGTGGCATGTTGGTGCTGTCTTGTAAACCCTTTGCCAAGCAACTGCCTTCTGTTAACAATGGGAGAACAATAATAAATGAGCCACGCACTTGGTCTCATACTCTGGTATTGGTTTGCTGCTCTGGTTTTGTTGACCTTTGAAGCTTAAACCTGCTCTCCTAGAAACCACCAGTAAAAAAACGCACACAGTGTGATAACAGCTCTTCAATAGCGCTAAATCACTTCATTTTCTTTCATGTCTCTGTTTTCTGATTTATGATTAACCTTAGGGCACTAATCTCTGTTTCATATAACCTTGTCCCGCTGACATGTATCACTCCGCGTGCAACTAATTTCCCCCTCATCCTAATTGGCTAATGCTTTCGCGCCATAGGCGGTGCCTTCCCGTCACATTGAAACATTCAGTAAACGTCATAATAATTGCCAGGAAGATAGAAATAACAATATGAAGGCATGCAAAAATAATGAAGTTTATTTATTTTTATTTATTTATCTGCCGTAGGAGTCAGCCAGACTCGTGGCATCCTCAAAAACACAGTTTTAAAGATATAAAAATGAATTACAAATATGATTGAAAATGGTACAAATTAATATAAAGTCTAATACACTAGTACATTTTAAAAATACATACAGTAAAATAAAATTTATTATCACAATTTTATATTAAAAATTAACTGATGCTAAAAGGTGAAAATTTTAACAATATAAGTTGCACTGATTGCCTAAACCTTCTGTATTTCCTTTTACACAAAATCTGTATAAAACTCAACACTAATTTTACTTATCAGCTTAAGTATTCCTCAAGTGTATAAAAACTACCATTTATACAGAACTTCTTTCTGTATAAATGAAACTGAGCAAGTTGAAACTGAATGAATGAGCAATGAAACTGGAACAAGTTTATAATGAAAGGCCTTCAGCCTTTTCCACTGGGATGTTCTTAAACCAGCGCACATACCTTGCAAAAATGCTTGTCTTTCAGTCTTAAAAGTCGTGTCACGCCATACTTGTGTGTCCTTCATTCACCCAAGTCTCGTCAAGGTAGTATATTTTGCGATTTGTATCCCGGTACACTCTGATTGTCCTTAAATAACGTCTTCGTCACACAGCAATATCGCCCCTGGAGTGGCAAGTTTTCCTGTTGTCTCAATTTCATGTCGCGATGTTCCTACGCATCTAACACTCACACCTGTAAGTTCAGAGCTCAGCTGTTCGACTTCTCGACTTCTCTCACTGACAAAGACGGATTCTTCTCTGTGAGTGCATTAAACACATGCAACACAATTCTTTTTTCGCAACTTTCTAAAGGTTTTCCCTTGCGATGCTTTAGCGAAAAACTGGCGGTAGACTCTGCCATTGTACATATAATAAGTACACGCGCAATAAACGATCAATAAAATAATTTAGCTCTCGTATTCGGCATAGCACACCGTAGAATGTCGATATATGACTAATCCAGTTCAAAACAAGGTCAGGGATAAAAGTCATATAAACAAATATGTCATCACTATTGCTAAAGCACGTGCTATCGTGCCGTGTGCTTGAGAGCAAAGGAACCTCCTCTTTACTTCGTTTAAGAATTAACATGCATTTCAGATAAATCAACTCTGTTGCATAATATATTTCATTGAAACAGTTACGAAAATATAAATTTGACAGTTCTCTTCCAACATATAAAGATATATCACCATGTTAAATAGCGAACTATAATAATAATTTTTACCGCTCAACAGTCTGCACCACACAGCAGCCAATGAGATGTGATAAAGTCACGTTACCGTTAAGAGATACGGGGCAAGCTTACGTGAAACAAGGATTAGTGGTTTACCTTCTATGGATATCGTTCTTGATTGGACAGTTTGTATCACGAAATATATGCTTGCTCCTGGCAGCAACAGTTGGAACATGTGTCAGAAGTGACCTGGGGACTGAAATCGTCAAAGCCATTGAGTGCAAGACCATGACATGGAAAGGTTGGCTTTACCAGGAATGATGAAAGAAGTGGTAGGGTGCGCCATTACCAATGTAGAACATAATTTTGGCTAATTCATAAATAACTAAATATTCAACTGTATGTTTTCTGAGAAATAATACAATCTGAATTATCTCTTGAAAGTTTAATTACAAAATACATGCAAAGACAGAGCAGAGTGAAAGATTTAACTCTTTTCGAAAATAGTGTCAAATGCATTGCTATTGTGAACATGTAATAAATTATATGTTGTAAGAGAAACCTAAAGTTATTCTTGTTATGTAAACTGACTGTTAGTTGGAAGAAAAGTTATAAAAACACAAAATCAATTGTATGACTTGCAAAGCAAGAAAAACAGAAAATAGAATTATAATACACATTAAATTGGATTGTTATCATTTTATTTTTACACTACCTACACCACCATGGATAGCGTCCAATCCATCATGCATCTTAACACGTTATTGATGTTAATGCAGTAATATCCACTTTCTCTGTCACATGTTGGCAATCACATGTGTAGGGGAACTTGGTTTTTGGTTTTTCTTAAATTAGTAATTTCTGACATTGAAAAAGAAAAAATAAGTAAAATAAAGGAGTATCATTTTTAGAAACACTTAATTCCATATAAGAATACTTACTAAATTATTCTTTTGAAGTAAAATGTTATTAAAAAGGTATTTAATGTTACAGATGTCTGTGCTTTTACTGAATTTCTAAAATGGGAGGGTGATGTTGGAAGTAATTATTTTTATCATGTAATACATTTCTGTATTGCAGAAATAGTAAATGACTGTTTACTTTTCTTTGCACTTATTGAATAAGGCATTCCCTTCAAGATTGGCACAGTTTTAGTGAGCCCAAACTTTGAATATACAGCATTAATCCAATCTGCAATAAACTATTCTCTATAAATGATGTAGCTGGTTGTTTGTTCTTTTCTCTTTCTTCAAAACGCGTTTGCTTTTCCGCAAGTTGGTCTTTGGAGCTGAAGTCGATATTTCACTCTGTTCTTGACACCTCTTTTGAATGTCATACTTTGCATTGCTATTGTTGGGAAGTGGTGAGATTCTGTGAATAATAATTTGCTTCTTACTTTATTTATAGATTACACCATTGCGTTCTTCTCAATTTCCTCTCCTTTTACCCATTTCTATATGAAACAAAGGGCAGACTCATTTCTAGAGAGATGATAGGTGTAATAGTTCCTCATTAATCCAATAACGAAGGGTAAACAAGATTCATGTGTAATTTTATTGTTTTAATTTATTTATTTTTGTTAATGTTTTCATTAAAAATTTTTACACACACTCAAGGTTTTGGCTGTCCAAAACCAACTACCAGTTCATTGTCTGAACCCATCCGAGGAGTGCTTAAGAAAACAGTGTTCTAAATTTTGCATGTTTGAATTAGATACTTCAATTCCACAATTTGCACAATTAGAGATATTGTATCTGTCAATGTATCCTTTGTGTAATTTAACTTAATTTTACTCCAGTAGCTAGCCAGTAACCTTAACTCTGTTCCAGTCTTTATAATACTCAACTTAAAGTACAAACATACTGTGACTTTGTGGGTTCGTGAAATGAAAAGTCCAATTACACCACTCAAAAATGTTCTTTATTTCCACCGACTTACAGTTTAACACTTGCCAATTACACAAAATTACGTAATGCACACAATTACGATTCACCAGTTCGTCCGTTACAACTTCACTTGTACTCGCGATTACATAAACTCCGATACACATACACAGTTCGTACAGTCTTCCGTTGCACAATCTTTTCGTTCATTAACACGTCACTGACTAACTCTTACACCAAGAACTGCGACTGTCTCCTCACTCACACTCACTAACCAACTGACCAACTGACACCGACTGACTAGCTGCAGCCCTTTTTATAGGCATCTCGCCGACTTCTCGGCTTTTCTAGTTCCCAGGCGACGTTTCCAGATGATGAAAGATTCCCGTAATTTCGAGAACCAGGTGGACAGAAACAGACGGCACACTGATGTTTTTCCTCCGACCACCGCCTGTCACCACTATAAGACAAACGAGGAGGAGGTGTGGCTAACACGAACCTCCCCTGTCTTCCACTCCCAGCTGCTTCCACAGGGTGTTCCAGCGCTCGCGTTACACTGCTCCCTCCTCAAAGCTGTTCGCCCCGAACAGCCCCATCGTAGCGTGCGAGGCGGTCCAGGTGTACCACCAGCATCTGCCCGGAGTCTGAGCCAGAAGTAGCGCTGCCGTAGTTTGTGAATCATACGGTTCGCTCCCAGGTGTCCTCCTGAAGTACCGGCGTGCACTTCCTCCAAGACTTCCGGGACCTTGCTCCGGGGAAGTACCAACTGTTCTCTTTGCGCCTTCCCATCGGGTGACTCCCATACCCGGAACAGCACGCCCTCTCTGGTCTTCAACGAGTCCCATTGGGCCCAGTACGACTTGTAGGTGGCGCTCCTCGGTGCAATGTCCTCCCAGGTTGGTCTCGTCCCTGCGTCCACTTCCCTCAAGAGTGGCCCCAAGTCTGCGTCCGCCAGCTGCTCCCTCCTCAGGCCTGCGCTATCCCAGCCTTCAGCAGGCACTGCCACAACTACTCGGACTGCTGCGGCACGCTCCTTCTCTTCCACTCTTGTGCGCTCATGGCCGTCCTGGATCTGCGATAGGACACCTCCAATGTAATGGTCGCTAGCGTCGGTGTCCACAATGAAGGCGCCACGGGGTTGTGGGAAACCCAAAATAGGAGCACTGCACAGGGTCCCCTTCGGGTGCTGGAAAGCGTCTTCGGCGTCCTCCGTCCACACATAAGGCCGGTTTTCCTCCGTCAGGCGGGTGAGGGGTTTTGCGATGTTGTCGGCCTTTTCCTCTAAATCATTAAGGCGGTCGTCTACTTGACCCTTCCGCTTGCCCAGATTCGTGACGTCATCCCTCACGCCGGCCAACCGTTCCTCAAACTTTGCGGCGAGAGCCTCGTTCGCCGCCTTCATTTCCGTTGTCAGTTCGGCCATCTTTGAGGTCATTGTCGTGGCCAAGTTGTTGTTAGCCGTTTCCGTCTTCGCTGTTAATTCGGCCTTCATTTCTTCCATCTTCCCTATGATGTTGTCGTTTGCCGCTTCTGTTTTTGCAGCGAGGTTTTCATTTGCCGTCTTCATTTCTGTCAGTTCCGCCTTCATTTCCATCATCTTCTCCAAAATTTTCTCCAATGCCGCGTCCATGGTTGTAATGTTCGGTGATGTTATCTTCCCGCTTCCTGACACCAGTGTGACTTTGTGGGTTCGTGAAATGAAAAGTCCAATTACACCACTCAAAAATGTTCTTTATTTCCACCGACTTACAGTTTAACACTTGCCAATTACACAAAATTACGTAATGCACACAATTACGATTCACCAGTTCGTCCGTTACAACTTCACTTGTACTCGCGATTACATAAACTCCGATACACATACACAGTTCGTACAGTCTTCCGTTGCACAATCTTTTCGTTCATTAACACGTCACTGACTAACTCTTACACCAAGAACTGCGACTGTCTCCTCACTCACACTCACTAACCAACTGACCAACTGACACCGACTGACTAGCTGCAGCCCTTTTTATAGGCATCTCGCCGACTTCTCGGCTTTTCTAGTTCCCAGGCGACGTTTCCAGATGATGAAAGATTCCCGTAATTTCGAGAACCAGGTGGACAGAAACAGACGGCACACTGATGTTTTTCCTCCGACCACCGCCTGTCACCACTATAAGACAAACGAGGAGGAGGTGTGGCTAACACGAACCTCCCCTGTCTTCCACTCCCAGCTGCTTCCACAGAGTGTTCCAGCGCTCACGTTACAATACACAAACAATACTCTCTGTCAACTGAATAACACAATACTTGCTTCTAGAATATAGAGGGACCTGCTTATCACTTCCTAGGTGCTGCCATATGTTTGTAGTGGAGAAAAATCAACTGTCTGACACCATACAACCTTCCCCTATCTAAACTGTATGCAGTATCAATTAAGAAGAGATTAACAAAGGATGAGTATATCTTCCTTTCATTAGGATAGAGGACATCGACAGACAAGTGACGTGGGGAAATCTGATAAGCAAGAAATCACGAAATGTATACCTGAAAATAAAGACAGAATGGGGAAGGGAAACATATATAGACATATGTGATAGATATGAGAGGGAGGGTTTAGCTTGGTTAAGGACAGGAGCCATATTGAGAGGGGGTTCACAAAAGGAGTGCATTCTATGTGGAAAGAAAATAAGCTTAGAACATTATGTGGTGGAGGTAAAGGAATTTAAAACTGGAGGAAATTAATGTGGGATAAGAACTGGGATAATAAAGGGGCTTACATAGTAACAATAAAAATGCTTACGTTGAAAAGAGAGAAAATATTAAGGGAGGTGGGGAAATTAGCTGACAAAGTCAAAGAGAAATGGTTGAGAAGGGCAAGGAAGTAAGAGGTAGAGAAATGGAAGAAACAATCAGAACATTAGGTCAAGGCCAGGGGGCCAACACATCTATCAGCCCGTAATATAAGCAGCTGACAAATTTGTACCTAGATTAGAATTGTAAAACTTGTAATTGAGACTGTAAGATATGGAAGTACAAATAAATAATATTAATTATTATTAATATTACTATTATCATTATTATTGTTCTGTCATGGCACCATTCATAAAGGAAAAGGCAGAACTTTCTATTTCCATAAGAACACCTTAACTGCTTTCTGACACATCTAATGATCATGTAGGTACATGAAGTTACACCAATCTATAACTAAGCAGTCAGTTATTAGATCATTACAGAGCACAGGTTCATGTGCACTTGTGAGCAGTATTGGCTGGAAATCCTGATTCACCTTTTTAGCATATTTCACACATTCTTATAAGCATGTAAAGGTCATCTTTATTGCTGGTTGTCAAAAATACTTGGAAACCTATTTGGAAAAAAAAATAGAATGGACGTTGGTCACTTGTTTGCGCAGATGAGATTCCTGTATCAGCAGCCACAGATTTTCTAAGATTCTGTGAATGTCAATTTCATTCCAACAATAAATTATGAGCAGAAGCAATACACACAGCAAATCCAGAGACAACCAAAGTATCCCATGAAGGTCAAAAGGGGTGATCAAATGTGGAAGTGTGTTTGCAAGTGCTTCTGAAAGAGAGAACACGGTTATGGAGTTTTGTAGGGTTTCCTACCTGTTAAGGAAAGGAATTGTGTGTCTGCTAAGATTAAGATGTTATGAGTGTTTGGAGGAATTTAGTAACAGTGATACGTTGCACACTAATGTTGTTATTACATCATGAGTGCAGTTTGGAGAGGTAGTTGGTGTAGCATGGCTTGGTTTAGAGAGGTCAGAGGAGGCATAATACAGTCCAGTCTGACCATCAAAACTTAAGCACAGTGTACATAATATAACACAATTTTTTTCTTGTGAAATCAATATCCCATGGCTTAAAGTGTTCTCCAGAATGTTTACCTACAAAAGGGATTGTTTCTTTAACAGCTTTTTGAGTTTACATACTGTAGGAGTTTCTCTTCTCTCAAAAAAAAAGTTCTGCGCAAAACACATTTTTCAAACTCAAGTTCAAACCTTTTTGGATGTGGAGGATATTTACTGTGTGTTGGAAGTGTTTCTCCTGTATGCTTTGAATTTGAACCTGTTTCACTATATTATGCACAGTTCATTCACCTTTCCCCACTGCTGTTGCTGTCCAGCATTATTTAACAGAATAATTAGACCTTTATGTTTCTCTTATTTACAAAACTGTAACACATTAAATATTCATTTTGTACTTCGTAAGGTATGACAGTGTTTGTATTCTGACTTGATTCAAACTCTACCACAGTAAGAGACTCAACTGCTGCACTTTAGTATTGCCGAACTGTACAGGGCATGCATAGGAAATGGTGATGTAATACTGCTTATCTTATTACAATAAAATATAGATAATAATTTGTACCAACTTCAAAAATAGTATTAATTACTCATAGAGTAAATATTAGGTAATTAGTAATTTATTTCCTTTTACATCAACAAATGGAAATACAAAATCAAGATTACAATTATAAAATCCATACTGAAATATGCCATATATTCCTAAATCCTGAAAATCCTATCATGTTATCATGTTGCCCACCACTGAATAGTAATTCAGTCCCCATACACCTAACCCTAGGTTTTTGTGTATTGGAGGCCCTCTGCTCCTTTTTACACTTTCTGCCATTTCACCTATCTCACTCTACATTTTTCTCTTAATTGTTCTTAGCCATCTCTCTTTAACTTTCCCTAAATAATTCCCTATATTTCTCCTGTTCTTTTCTCCTTTTACTGACAACTTTTTTCTAATTACTACTTCACCCCCCAAATTGTCCCATTTACGTAGCCAAGCCTGCTCTCTCCATATCTTTGTTTGACTACAATTTAATATACAATGGAAATCTGCATTCTCTTCTCCACACAATGGACATTTATCTAGCTCCCTCTCTTGACCTATACCTTTCAAGTTTCTCACTCCTTCTCGCCCTAACTTACTACATATATCTATATATCCTTCCCTCCCCCAGGTTATTTTTATTTGTCTATATAATCTTAGTGAGCTTTTGTCACTTATATTGGCAAAAATATCTTGTCTGTCAATATCTTCTAATCTTAGCTTAACCTCTTTCCAGAAGCCTCTATACCCATACTCTGCATTTATCCAAGAATGACCCATACCTATCTGCTTCAACATGTCATACATTTTATGTGCCCAAGACCCATCCCAGTTACTTCTCTTTTGAATATGAAAACATTCTTTAATTATATTGCCATCTTCCAAGTTAGTGATTCTGTATAGATATTTCATTGCCCTTGACAAGATTTTAATTTTAGTAGAATGCCTGCCTAGTTCTAATTGTGCTGCCCCATTAGGTGATGCTATTGGTAATCCCAATATGTATTTACAAAAGGATCTATGCACTCTATCAGTCTCTCTCCAAGCCTCATCTATTCCCCAAACCTCTGATCCATGTAACATTCTATTTTCTACTACTGCCGTATAGATCCTCTCCAACCATTTGACATTTATATCCGGTAGTTTACTGTAGCATGATCTTATCACTCTCATGGCCATTTTACCTTTTGCCACAGACATCTTTTTTTGTTCTTTCCAGCTGCCATCTGAACTCAACCTTGTACCCAAATAATCAAATCTCCTTACTACCTCTATTTCTTTTCTATTAACCTCCCATTTCTAATCTTTACGCAACCTGTATCCTTTTTTGAAGACCATAATCTTTGTTTTGTTTTCATTCACTTTCAAACCCCATTTATTACAATAAGAATTGGCTGCCTCGATTGCTCTTCTCAGCCCTCCACTTGATATGGACCCAACTACTAGGTCATCTGCAAACAGTAGCCCCGGTATTTCTTTATTATTAATAACTGGTGAATGTACCCTACAACTTGATATCTCCTCTAAAATTCCATCGATATAAAGATTAAATAATACTGGACTAAGTTTACATCCCTGTCGTACTCCTGCCTTACTCGATATAGATTTAGTTACTTTGTTGCCTGGTAGTTTTATACACAACTCATTCTCTTGGTATATCATTTTAATTACTTCTATAAATGCCTGACTTATCCCCTTATTGCTTAATTTTATCCACAGTGCATCTCTATTAATTGAATCAAATGCCTTTTCTAGATCAATAAATATCATATATACCCTTCCCCTTTTATTGCTCAGATATTTCTGTACAATTGTTTTAATAATAAAGATGTTGTCCGATGTTCTCCTGCCTGGTCTAAAACCTGCTTGGAACTCTGATAGTTTATTCTCCTTCTCAACCCAATTTTGCAACCTATTTGCTAGAATTCCCGTGAAAATCTTCCCTAGAATAGACAATAAACTAATCCCTCTGTAGTTAGCTGGGTTACTTTTATCTCCCTTTCCCTTGTAAATTGGCAATACCATGCTTGTCCTCCATTTCCTAGGAATTTTCTTTTTTTCCATTATTTTATTGAATAACTTTATCACTATTTTCCTCCTAGTTTCATCGAGTGCCCAAGCCTTCCAAAATTCTCCTGGTATACCATCAATACCACTAGCTTTGTTAGCTTTTAACCTCTTTATTTGTTCACAAAATTCAGCATCCGAGATATGTCTATCTAATTCATTAATTATTTGCGGACCCCCTAACAAACTTCTTTCCTCTCTGATATAATTATCTTGTCCTAACAGCGATTCAAAGTATGCACACCATTGATCTGCGGCTATATACTCATCTCTCCCCACATCTTTATATAGCCCTCTTAAATATTAGGTATGGACAGCTAAATCAACCGTAGCAGAACATTTTTGGTATATTTAATCATGAAATAAAACCAGGAGTTAAATCATTAAAGCAATTGATAGATTAATGGTTTGGGAGAAAATATTTATCCAAAAATTGTGTGATGAATTCTGAAATACAGCTGATCGATTCTATTCATAATTTTTTTTTTTTTTTTTTTTTTTTTTTTTGCTTCCAGTAAATGGCAGCAAGATAGCAAACAATGCATCACCAAGCAGCAATAACCATGTGAAAGTAAACAGTTAAAAAAGAGCTGAAGATGCAATGAATGTAATTGCAAAACAGTTTGTGAATAATTTATAATCTTTTAAAAGATAAGTGAATTTGGTCTCAAATTATTATATTTTATTGAAATATTTGTATTGCTTCACTGTAAGGTGGGCTTTCTAAAGATTAAGAAGAGAGGGAAATCTGCAGCGGAGAAGAGGGGGAGGAAGCTGGCCAGGCTAGTGGTGGAGAGAGGTGCAGAGGCAACTATGCCCTCTTCCTCTGCTGTGATCGGGTCTGCTCTCCCAGGCCCCTCTAAGAGGGAACTACCGCTGTTCTTTTTCTGTCAAGAAGCGACCAAGGCCTTCAACCACTCTGGAGGAAGGCAAACTATTCAAACGACCGAGGGCCGAGTATTCAAGGGTTGTCTAGGTGGGACTCAGGATGGCTATCGTTAATGAGGGCTATCCTGAGGCAGATTACTTTGGAACAGCTAATGAATATTCAGGCAGCTATCGGCAGGTTTGTGGACGAGCTACCGGATGATTCCAACATGGTTCCACAGTTTGTTGATTGCTACCTAGCCAAGGCAGCAGCCATAGTGGTTTGCCACGACAAGAATTCTCGGTCTTGGCTTACCCATATGGTGCCCAAAATGAAGGTGTGGGTGGGCTCCAATATAAAAGTGGTTAGTATGGATGTTCTCCCTATGTATAAGAGGTTTATGGTCTGGATCCCAGGATCCCCTGTGGAGATGGACATCATCTTCAGATGTTTGGTTTGTCAGAACCTGAACATTGAGACGCAGCAGTGGAGTGTCCTAAAGCGCAAGCTGGAGTCCAGAGGGGTGCGACTTGTGATCAGCATAGACTCAGCTGCCGCAATGGGAATCCTGGATGGAAGGAAGGGTAAGCTCTTCTGCGGCACAGGTCTAGCTGTGTTTATCTTGCTAGGAGCTGGAGCCAAGAAGGAGGAGAAGATGCATATGGTGTGTACCTCTAATGTAATTAGAGTACTTGCACTATAGATAGACCTTAGGGTATGTAATCTTACAAAGGGTATGAAAGCATGGGCATTACCACAGTTCTGTTCACAGGATGTGGTGACGGTTCTCATGAGATATAAAGAGGGAGGTTCAGAGAGGCAAGTGGTAGTCTGCTCTGCATATTTCCCTTGTGATTCTGAGGATCCTCCTCCCCCTAGAGAGTTTGAGGACCTAGTTACTTACTGTGGACAGGAGGGATTTGACTGGTGACTGGATGTGATTCTAATTCTTACCATGGGATTTGGGGTAGCACCGACGTTAAAGCCAGGGGTAAGGCTCTTGCAAGCTACATAAGTATAACAGATTTTGAAATCCTGAATAGCGGCGAACCTACATACTGTAGTAACAGAAGGCAGGAAGCTATAGATATAACTTCATGATCCATAGGCATCCTGGAGGTGGTCAGTGGCTGGAGGATTGGTAATGAAACATCCATCTCAGACCACAGACACATAGAATTTCAGTTGGCAGGCTCCAAGAAACTTCAAGATCCCTAGGAGGACCAATTGGGACTCTTATAGGGAAGACCTGGAGGGCAGAATCGCTGGGGGAATGCCCAGAAATTCTTATAGCAGAGAAAACTTGAGGGACTGCATTGATTGGATCTGTGCGGCCCTCAAAGTTTCTTTTGAGGACAACTGTCCACCCAGAGCAGTATAGACAGTGAATAGGAAGTTCTGATGGAGCTCGACTTTGAGCAGACTTCGGAACTCCACGCATCGGCTCTATAATAGAGGCAAAGGTAAACAAGATATGAAGAGCTTGGACCTCCATAGGGATGCACAGTGCAAGTATAAGCAACAACTGAGGAACTCCTCCAGGGAAGCCTGGAGAGATTTCTGTCAGAGCATAACAATCTACCAAGTATCACTACTTTGCATAGAATCTTAATGCAGGATTCGAGAGCCACTTTGAGTTCACTAAGGACCTCCTCTGGGACATTTACTGGCTTGGAAGAGGACACTTTATGAACCTTAGTAGAGACACATTTCCCTGGATCACAGGTGGTAAATGAGGAGGCAGTTCCTGGTCAGGCTTGCCGACCTGTTATGCAAGATTGGCGGACTGCCAAAGAAATTGTCATTTACAAGAGTATGAAGTGGGCAATCCAATCTTTTGCCCCTTTCAAAAGTCCAGGTATGGACGGGATTTACCTGACTCTGCTTCAGCAGGGATAGGGTTTACTCATTCCACACCTGGTAAGAATTTTCAGAGCTTACCTGGCAATAGGTTACATACTCCCGTTGTGGAGACAGGCAAGACTAGTTTTCATTCCTAAGCTCGGGAGGA
Organism: Mantis religiosa; assembly: GCA_030765055.1. NCBI lineage: Eukaryota > Metazoa > Arthropoda > Insecta > Mantodea > Mantidae > Mantis > Mantis religiosa. The sequence continues at coordinate 98,625,568 of CM060958.1, forward strand.
TCTCTTACCTTGGGCCTAAGGATTTTAGACCTACTAGTCTGAGATAGACATATCAGAGAACTTATATCCATCAAAAGGCCTCTGTGTACTGAACAACATGCCTACCAGGCTGGCAAATCTATGGATACGGCACTTCATCAGCTGGTTTTCAGGACTGAGGAAGTGGTTGACTAAAGAGACCAGGCCATAGCAGTATTTTTAGACCTACAGGGGGCCTTCAACTTCACTTCATATGGCTCTGTGTATAGAGGATTGATTAGACATGGAGTTAACTTGTGTGTAACTCCATGGATTATGGCATCCCTGGAGGACTGCCGGACAACAGTGTTGCTCAACCAGAGTAGGCAGGTGTGTACTATGCCCAGAGGCTGCCCTCAGGGAGGTGTCTTTATCTCCATTCATTTGGTGCCTGGTGGTAAATGAATTACTGGTCAGGTTCAATGAAAGTGGAGTATATGCCCAAGGCTACGCAGATGACACCTGCATTGTAGTCAGAGGTAAATTTGCAGATACAGTTTTGGGCCTTATGCAAAATGCCCAAGAAGCTTTTGAAAGGTGGTGCCATGAGATAGAATTGTCAGCTAACCCTGATAAAACTAACCTCATTGTTTTTACAAGAAAGAGGTGGCTTGAGGGATTGTACGAGCTGATCCTTTTTTGGGAAGAAGTTGCTTCGATCCGGGTCGGTCAGCTATCTGGGAGTTATACTGGATTATAGGATGACATGGAGAGAGCACATTGAACAGAAGGTGATTAAGGCCTGCAATACTGCATACTCATAGTATGCGCATGCGCAGTAGTCAAGGTCACCAACTTAGATAATGTGTTCTCGCATCAGTCTGTGTCGTTCAGTGGATCCGTGCTCGGTTGTTCTAGGCGCGCATCCAAGTCAGATAACCCCAAAGGTCAACTCTTACGTAACAGCATTGCACCATAAGCTTTCTAGTCCAGGGCACATTCTCGGTTTAGTGGCCAGTCATTGCACAATGCCTCCATCGAGAGCACGTTATTTCAGGCGCAGGCATCCTATTCAGACAACAACGCAACCAATTGTCAATGATATGATTTTTAAAAAAAATTACACTGCTTTTCACCAGCGAATGCATCCAGAAATTTGTGTGTTTAGAAGAGCTTGCTCACTCTGCACTTTTAAAACGAGATATGTTTTCTTGAGCTTGAACTTTTGCCTTTCTTTTGCTGTATCATTGGCATGGATTTAGGTTATATGTTAAATTGGTTGCTTGAGCTACTGCACACTTTTGGTGCATTCCAATAATGTTGTATTCAATTTCTTTAACTACTTGAATTTGATTTTCTTCAAGAGTTCTAGTTCTGCATATATATATATATTGTAGCAATAATTTCTCCTTTCATTGAAGTGTTTTTGAAGTCCAAATGAAGTTTCCAACCTAGAAGGGTTCCAGCTTGACCTGCTTCCCATAGCTTTATGGCATGGTATCTGTCTGATTGGATATCATTGACAATTGGATGCATTGTATGAATAGGATGCCTGTGCCTGCAATAACGTGCTCTCGATGGAGGCATTGTGTAATGACTGGCCACTAAACCGAAAATGTGCCCTGGACTAGAAAGCTTATACACAATGCTGTTACGTAAGAGTTGACCTTTGGGGTTATCTGACTTGGATACACGCTTAGAACAACCGAGCGTGCATCTGCTCAACGACACAGACTGCTGCGAGAACACAGTGCTCTAGAGGCACTGCTTGGCTTGCCTCCTTTGGATTTGTTTATTCAAGGAGAGGCCAGGGTGACTGCTCATCGTCTCTGGAGTTTGGGCTGTTGGTCTTTTAAAAATCCAGTTAAAGGACACAGAGAGATACTGAACAGACTTCAGAAGTCACGGACTATCCTAGCAATGGGCTGTGACAATATGAAACCTATTTATAATCTTGAGTCTGGATATAGGGTCAGTTTTCTGCCCACAGAGGAATGGACTCATGGCCCACAGGCTCCTGAGTGTGTCAAGGGGTCCGTCTGGTACACAGATGGCTCTAAGATGGGTGCAGGGACTGGGGCTGGCATTTACAAGACGAGGCTATTACTTTACAGTATTCCAAGCCGAAATATATGCTATTTTGGCCTGTGTTTATCACATCTTAGGGATGCCTTGGCTACATGGTTGGATCAGTATCTGTTCTGACAGCCAGGCTGCCCTCAAGGCACTATATGCTAGCACAAGAAGTTCTAGGTTGGTATGAGAGTGCCAAGAGACCTTGAATATTCTCTGTTCTTGCCGACCAGTACAGCCCTGCTGGGTTCCTGAGCATGCTGGGATCAGAGGAAATGAACTAGCTGATAGGCTAACCTGGGAGGGCTCGGCTAATACATTTATTGGTCCGAAACCTATCCTTGGTATTACCCTGAGAAGGGCTAGATGCGAGATCCTTGATTGGGTATCACTTCAACATGGCACTTTATGGCATTATCTTAGTACAGCTAGACAGGCTGGTCTATAATCGAGGGACCTAGCAAGAAGAATAGCAGGATTCTGCTAACTTTTAATTGGGTACAACTTAGTGTTGTTGGCTTGTTAACAGGGCACAATACCCTAAAGAGATACCGGCATGTGAGGAAGCTTAGTGCAGATTCCACATGCAGGAAGTGTGGTGGAAAGGATGAGTCTTCACTACATATTTTGTGCGAATGTGAAGCATTTGCTACACTTAGACACTTCATTCTGGACTCAGACAAACTGAGACCAGATGATATAAGGAGTGCTCATCCAAGACTTATCTTGTCCTCTTTGGAGGCCACGGGACTTGAATAAGCACTCCAATAAGAGGGGCACAATGGGTCCAATATGCAGCCTAAGTGCAAGGGACCGAAAGGGCCCAATCCATTTACTTTCATTTCATTGTTTCACTGTTAGTAACTTCAGTTTTTATGTACTACCAGTTATCTGTTTGTTTTTATGCAAGTTTCCACTGCAGGCTGTTGGCATTCATTCTTTGGACAGGTTGTAGCTGTACTTGAATATGCTGCCACTTGCAACTGTTTCACCTGTTTCAAGTATGGTATGCGCCAAAATATACAGTACTCATTTTCGCACAATGCACATGTGCATGCTTGAGCATCTCTTTGTTGTTACATTGCCATGATGTATAGTTAGTTGTGTAAAGAACATTATGCTCTGTGATTGAAAGTGACAATGGGGCTCGTGACGCAGGAAAAAGTGTTTATAATGGAGTATTATTTTCGCTTATACGGAAACGGTTATCAAGGCGAGCCGAGTTTAAAGTTAGTGGCAGAGCAATATCGTGAACACTTCAATAAGCCAGCACCTAGCAACACAGTTATGCTATCTGTTTTTAAAAAAATTTGTTGTACGGGTAGCTTATTGTGTCAATGCAAGGGAAGGTTTGTTTGGCCAGTAACTGTGTTCACAAATGAAAGTCATGGACGTGTCATCAATCAGGTGTTGCAGTCTCCAAAGCGAAGTCTTTGGCAAACATCCCTGAAATTAAACATTAGTAATATGTCACTAGAACAATTGCTTAAAGACATAGGTGGATTTCCGTACCAAATACAGGTTGGGCAACGACTGATGGAGCAAGATAGGCGTGTCAGGGTAGAATATTGTGTATAATTTTTGGCCATAGTGTATGAGGATCCAGATTTCTTATTCAATGTGTAGTTCTCCGACAAAAGTCACATTCACTTGGACGGTTTTATCAATTGCCAAACAATTCGCTTTCTTGGTTTCGAGAGGCCAGATACTATAGTCCAGAAATCGCTACTTAGTGTGCTGTGACAATTTGGTGTGCAGTGTCAGGAAACAGTGTGCTAGGTCCATATTTCATATAGAATGATGGTGCACCTCATAATATTAACCAGGAACACTATAGGAACATGGTGATCTGGCTATTTATTCAGGATCTAAGAAGATTTTGTTGTGCCAGGAACATGCAGATGAATAGACAGTGGTACCAACAAGATGGAGATACCTGGTATACCACTCGACAGTCTATGGCTATGCTGCAAAAAACCTTTCCAGGACGAGTAATTTTCTGCGGGGCTAAGTTCCCCTACCCATCACATTCCCCCGATCTCACACCACCTGATGCTTACGTATGGGGAATGTTAAAGGAGAAAGCTTTCAATTGTGACAATGTTATATTATCTAAAACTGATAAACTTGTTTCTTTTGATGTAACTGCCTTATTTCCTAGTATTCCTAGAGAAAAACTTTAAATTTATTTAAAAAAATTTTTTAATTCAATAAATTTACATGATGACTTACTAGTTATTTTGTTAAACTTACTAAATTTTGTTTAGATCAAAATTTTGTCACTTTTAATGGTGAATTTTTTCAACAATCTTTTGGCTTAGCAATGGGTAATCCTCTTTCACCTTTTCTTGCTGATGTTTTTATGAGTTTTTTTGAAATGCAAGTCACTAAAGCATTCCCTTTAATTTTTAAAGTTTAATATAGATATGATGATATTTTTGCTATTGTTCCTGACAAACTCATAAGCGATGCTTTAAAATTACTAAATTTGCAAGATAAAGCAATAAAATTACATTAGAAACTGAAATTAGTGGATTTATTCCTTTTCTAGATCTAAAGATAACAAGAAATAATAATAAATTAAATTTTGGTATTTATAGGAAGTCTACTCATATTGATAATTACATAAAAAATAAAAGTTTTAACTCTTTTTCACATAAATTTGCTGTTTTCAATAGTTTGATTTATAGATTAATAAATATACCCCTGAATAAAGATCAATTTAATAAAGAATAGAAACATATTAATACTGCTTTAATTAATGGTTTTAATAAAGACTTTATAAATAAATAAAAAAATTGAAAAATTCAAATATCAAAAAACTATTAATGATTTTTCTACCCTTAGAAAAATAAGAGATGATTATAATTTTAAAAAATATACTTACCATCCTTGGGTTAATAAACATTTACAAAAAATCTTTAAAGAATTTGGTATAACTTTAGTTCCTCAAAATAAAATATAGTATTAAAAATTTATTGCATTTCTCTATAAAAGATAAAATTCCTTCTAATATAAAATCTGGTATTTATCAGTTTAGTTGTTTCGATTGTGATAAAGTTTATATTGGAAAGACAAAATATAATTTAGAAACCAGGACGAAAGAACATTTTCGTAACACTAAGTATAAACAAACTGATAAATTGGCCACAGCAAATCATTTTTGGTCATTTAACCATGAAATAAATCCAGAAGTTTAATTATTAAAACAAGTAAATGATCCGGTGGATTTTATGGTTTGGGAAAAGATATTTATTTTAAAAAACAAACATCGCGTAATGAATTTTGAAATACCGGCAGTCAATTCTGTTTTTAAGTTTGTTTTATTTTCGGATTTTGGTAATACTAACAAGCACATATTAACATCTAGCATTCGTAACGATGGCGATAGTTTTGTTTCTGGCTGAAGATGTGTATAAGTTTACATGAAATCACGATCCCGGACAATTTATAAGAATTATCATCATTTCTTATAAGTGAAGTTTTAAGTTACAAATTGTTATATTTGTAATATATGTATATTTATATATTTACTATTTATATAACATACAGAATAGAAAATAAATATTATGACAGCTATAAATACTCATTCACTGTGTGATTCGAGTCCAGTGCATCACTTTCATCACTAGTATCCTCTGATGTGTTGACGATAATTTCATCAATTGCATTTTCTATTACACCATCGTTTCTGCAATATTTCACTTTCAGCTCTTGGACCTTCTTGCAATGCGTTGTGGTTACGGAAGACAATGCTTCTTTAGCAAGTTTCCGCAGATTTGGAGCTGACATATGACCAGTAACGTTGCAACCTCTGAAAACATTCCTTAGTTTTGCCCATGCCAGCTCAATTGCATTCAGATCACAGTTATACGGAGGTAGACAAATAATAATGTGTCGCCTTTCGAGGGCCATAACATGCACAACATACTGTTGTTGTAGACTGGTTAGCTAATTAACCTCGAAATTGATCAAAATGAAGTATGGCGGACATGATAAAGCTTAGCGCATTAGCCACTAGATGTCAGTGTATAGCGCATTACAAGTTTCAAAGCTGTCATCTGTGTTTATGGAGTTACACGAAACTTACCAAAGGAGCACTTGGAACCTGAGCGCTCAACTTATCATGCGCATACTGTATGTTTTCCATGTTAGATTAAAAATTCATGTGGTGTGGGCCAACTCTTGGAAAAATTGGAAGATCTGAGTATAGAGGGCAAACTTGTAGTGTGACCAGTCTTGCAATACAGGAAGGGCCTATATGTGACAGTACAACAGAAAGAGTAACTTAATTCTTTGAGAAATTATTCTCTCTTATTTTAATTAAAAAGTATTATTTGGATCTTCCCTTGCTTTGAAAGTCAGGCCTCACCACTGTGTCCATGTACTGCTCATGTATAGGAGGAAGGTATTTTGGTACTTTTGGTACTCCCCTTCTTTTAGTCCTAAAGGGATGCATTTCAAGTCCAAGTATGTTTTGCAGAGGCTGAAGTTATCAAGTATTAATAACATAAAGTAAGACCTCAAACTTTCCTGGTGATGAATATATTCAGGCTTCAAGGAACTGTATGCCCACGACAAGAAGGCTAGAGGGGATATTCGGGCTTCAAGGAACTGTATGCCCACGACAAGAAGGCTAGAGGGGTATGAAGGGCAGAGGAGCTTAAACTGTTTATCTACTCCGGTAGCGGATCTGTTTACTAGGAAATAAGTATGAGAGTGCATATGAGTCACCCATGCTGCTAGATCTAATGTTTGTTGCAGTAAATGCAGCGAAAGGTATTATGTAGAAGGCTGATAGATGGGTGTGTATAAGGGCGCCCAACTGCACAGTCATCAGCACCCTTAAAACTAAAAAATAAAACTAGCTAAAAACTACTAAAAATGGCTAAAAACTGTCATCCTAAATACAACACTATGACAGCACACACTCACACACAGCTATGTCTAAGTCTAAAACGTTAAAAGATGTAAACTCTTCTGACTAAATTCTAAAATTAATGTGTGAAACCAGCTTAAAAACCTTGCCCACCACATTCTGGTCATACGCCAGAACCTCTGCCAAGCTGGCCCACAGCTGGAGAGACTGGCGAACATGTGCCAGGTTACATTCTAAAAGAACGTGGCGGACCAAGAGGGCACCACCACAAAGTGTGCAGACCGGAGCGGGGCTTCTGGTTAAAAGATGGCTATGGCTAAAAAGGCAGTGGCCGATGCGCAACCAAGCAAGTAGCACCTCCTCTCGACGTGAGGCACGAGAGGAAGTTGCCGAGGAAAGTGGAAGCTCCTTCACCACTCGGATATTATGTATGGTGAGTGATGTGACAACACTTGTGTATTTTAAACGAACCTTCCATTCTTGTCATACTCGGAAGGGGAGCAAACACACCATGCAGACAACAAAAATGATTACGTTACACATTCCTCTAGCTTGCCTTCTTGTCCTGGGCACACAGTAGGTGTATAGATGATTAGCCATCAATGTTTCAGGAGCACCCATCTCTCCCATCATCAGGATGATGAATGAATAATGCACACAGACACTACATTGTATGTTATCTTTACTTTTGAACAGTCATCATTACATTGATTTCTGACTTGTTCACCTCGATATCTCAGGTAAAAAATGTACTTAATTATTTTCACATGAGGTGAGCCTTTGAAACTACACTATACATAGCATCTACTTAAATAACTTAAAATATTGAGCCTAAGTATGTAGCTTAAAGTAAATTATTTATTAAGTGTATAAAAATGGTACATAAAATGTTTATTTAGCTGCACTGTCATCTAACAAATGAATTAACATATACGATTATTTACAGAGCACCCTCAGATTTGATATATGTGAAAGATTTGTACTCCTCCACATTTTGATCTTAATATAACTCAACAATTTGCACACATTAGTAATTATTTCAATACCTATTTTTTTTTCTCAAAATAAAATAATATAAACAAAAACTGGCAGTACACAATTCTCTGTTCTTTTTAAATCCAATTATTACTGTAACTTTAATTTTCAAAGAAGGGGTGTGCAAATTAAGTCCAAGTTGAGCATCAGGGAAAATGTAAAGAGCTTTAACAATAATAAGAAAAAACAAATATTTACACTTACAGGCAAGCAACATGCATTCAACAATAGATGCATTCAAAATGTGATTTTAAATGTTAAAGCTATCACAGAACACTGTAATTGTTAAGGGCAATTCAAATTGTTGAACAAATTTACAATAGTATGGACCTTAATAGGATTTTTGTAAAAGTAATGCGACATATTGTAATAACAATATTTAGGGCTATCTAAGAAATTAAGGTGTACATTTGTAAAACAACTATCCAAAATTAGAATTCTTCTAATAAACGTTACACCGAGAGCAATATCACTGTGCATGATGTCACGAGAGCAAATCACATACAAAATATATAATACTTTCTGTTGATAGTGTGATGCTGCAGTATTAAAATGGGAAAGAGAGCAAAAAAGCAAACAATTCAAGTTCAATCTATGTACAAGAGCAACACATTTTAAATTAAGATCTTCAGCATTAATTACTATAAATTGTACAGTATTAGTAAATCATAAATCATTCAAAATGATTTACTATTTATGTTTCTACAGTAACAAGATATTTATTGTGTACAATAATTTAATATATATTTTATACTGCAGAAGTGATTTCTGCAATTATAGTTGTCAGAACGTAAGAGAAGTTGTTCATTGTGGAACATTACTTCCAGTTAAAGTAGAATGTCATAAGAAAGGTATGAGAAGAACTTAATAAGAAAACATATGTCAGATGTTAGTGTCGTTGACTGACCCAACAGAGGTTATGGCATTGTACATTGCCAATGATGTGTGTCTTCCTAATTATGATTTGAGACTTACTTGTGGCAAATGCAAATCAGTTGGGAAATTTAATGTTGTACTGACATGTTGTCATGGTAGCTCAGTTGATGATGGTAAAACAGGCCAGTGATTCATTGTCCTGTGTTAAATCCAAAACAGCAACCTTGGGTACAAAAAACCAGTGCCAAACCATCTGTACTGCCCAGGACAACACAGAAGCAAAAAGGGAAAATCAATTTGTCCCATCCCTCATGATCATTTGCCTCTTTCTTTTAATTGCAATTTTTATTAACATCGAACTGTAATAATGGTTTTAAATACTGTTTATCATGTGCAGAATACGAAAATTTACCACAAGTTGATATGAAGAGCATTGAAACTAAATACAAAAATTCCATCTTTAGACAAAATACTTTTTGGTACAAATTCTCCCTATTTTTGATAGCACTGAATCTGTATGCTTCATTTGTTTCAAATAGTACTTCTTTCTATAGCAAAATAACTTCAAAATACATTGCTTTTACCAAGAAGCAGCTTAGCCCATCAATTTCTCATTTCACAGAAATGAACTGTTTACATGCAACACAGTACACACATGGTTACAGTGCTGAGCCGAGCGGCTAGACTGCACGACTCTAACCAAGGTGATCCGGGTTTGATACCATGCAACTGCATGACGGATTTGTGGTGGAAAGCACTGCACAGGAGTTAGTTTTTCTCCAGGATCTTCGATTTCTCTCTGCCAATTGCTCCATTATCACCTTTCCTATCATTCATCACCGTCATCTAGTATTCTTAAGAATTGGAGAAACCCAGCAAATAAACAAATCAATAAAATAATAAAACATGGTTAGAGTGCTGCATTTACATTCATGAAACTTCAAAAACACATGTTACTTACAAGCAATGTCAGATATTGCTTCTTTGGGTTTGTTAGCTGTATTACTTCCAGAAGAGAAAAGCAGGAAACAAAGAAATGCAAAGAAGTAAAACCGAGATAAATGGCTTGGGAATACCATTTAAGTGTATTTATTATGTTACTCTTGTGCAAATAAATGCATGGAATGCCTGCTAAGAATACTGAGGTAACTTTTTACTTTGTTGTGTCTTTCATATTAGTTTTAAAAAAATGCAAGATATATTAAGTTTTTTCTTTCATTATTCTTTGGATGTGGTAATAAGATACAGGTCTAACTCTTTGCCATACCCCTAAACCATTCCTATCTCCACTGAATGTATACCACAGGTCAAGGGATTACCACTTTGAACCAGAGTCAATGAAACAAAGAACGAAGTTGATGAAAATTTGCAAGAGGTCCAGAGAAAATGGAGATGCAAGACACAGCTGTCATTTTATGCAAAAGTTGTGGATGAAACAAGAACAAAATCAAGAATAATTTGAATTCCAATGTGTAAGGACTATGATACAATGAAGCACAATTAATATAATTTTGAGTCAAACTACTACTCAATACTCCACTTATTGCTAGTATTTACCTAGAATGCATTTCAATAGGAATGTCTGGAAAAAGAAATGAACTTTGTTTATATACAAAAACTATGGTTATGATTTTGATAAGGGGCAATGACAAAGGTGTTAGAAAAAATGTGACAAATGAAATTTGAAGACTTGCTTTTGTTTCCTAAAAAATGTCAAGCATAAAGTATTACTTGACAGAGCATATCAACCTTCAGGTGACCAGCACTGCCATCGTTCCTTATCAGGTCTTATCTGGTCGATTAGAAGAATGAAATATTAGTAAGTTGATGTACAGTAAGTTATGAAACACAAATAGAGCGATTGGAAGCTGCATGTGTCTATATGATAAGTTTTCTCGCGCTTGCCAATGTATGACACATTGCTGTCCAGAAGGCATGATTATATCTGAACAGACTATAAATACACTGGACTTGCCTTGTATGTGCAATAAGTTGAGGTAAACATCTCTGTGTTGCAAATTTTTTCCGATATGCCTTCTCGCTTTGCCATGTAGTATAAAACTATCATTGTAAAGGAATTGACAATGTTTATTAAAATATTAAATTTAATCTTTTTGCCAGTTTTTCTTCTGCCCTGAAAACATTTTTATTATGGACTTTAGTGCTTTTAGACTTCATGCTCCTCATATGAACTATTTATATAAGGCAATGTGGAATTTTTAATAAAATCGTTCTGCACATTACAAACCATTTTCAACCTTGTATTTTCACATACATTGTAGACTAGTGTTTGTCAAACTAAAGGATATACCCGTCTCATTGAGCTTCCTGTATCATAATGCAGGATAGAGAGTTATCATCCTTCAGTGTGAAAATATTACAACAAATTTTAAAGAAAGCAAATTAATAAGAAAAGTAACAAGTTAATGTAACAATTCCTAATTTATATTTGGATATTCTTTTAGCATATCAAAGGATGGTCTTGGTTTCAGTTTATATCGTACATGAGCTGATTAGATTTATTAATTTTGTTATATCTCTTCTTTGATGAGAGGAAAGCTTTCTTTATCACCTTTATGTATTCTTTCCAATGTGTGAAAAGCTTCTGTATCTTGTTAAAGGAGTAGTTTAAACGAGAAGTCCTGTACTTGCGAAGCAAAAGACACACAATTTACTCTTTTCTACAGAAGTTGCATATCTCACATGCTGTTTTCCTTTCCTGAATATTTTCAGATAAACTTAACTGTTTTTCAAAATAAAAACAGAGTGTTCTTTGGGATTCTTTATGGCATATGGTTCCTTTTCAATAATATGATCCTGAGATAGGGGGAAAATATGATAACTGCTGTTTTAATGCAGCTCCATCCGCAGAAGTATTTCAATAAGTAACCATTGCTACAAAATAAATCCTTCAACTTTATATAACATGATTTAAAATTGTCTTTAGAAAGAATTGTTAGAGTGAATAGCCTGGGCTCCCTATTTATCAGATTTGAACACTTAAAACTGTATGAAACATATATACATATTGCACAGATATAAGGAGGAAAGATGGCTTATAGGCATACACTTAAGAAGACTTGTCCACACTACTATAGAATTCAAACATCTACACCCCAAAGGTTGAGGGCTGCAGGTTCATATACCTGATATTAATTTTGTCTTTATTTCTGCATGTATTTGCATTAAAAGATAAAGGCTTTTGTTCACGTAGTTTCATTTTTGTGTGCACATATGAAATGCCATAAAACTCAAATGATATGTTAAAGTATATGATATAATATTAATGTAACATGATATTCAAATATACACTTATAAAACCAATAATAATAAAAAAATGATGTGTGGGATTTGAATCCCAGAAGAACAGGAGGCTAAACTGCAGAACAACGGCATTGTTTTGGATGAAGTAATGGAAAGAAGCAGTTGCCAAGTGTGGGATTCTAAAAGACAGCAAAATGTTTCCAATACATTCTTTTTATTGTTATTCTTCTTCCAATATTATTGTTGTATACAGATGTCATTGATCACATTGCATAGAATTATTTAACTTTCAAGGTAGAGAATGCTTCTATTAAACAAGCTTGTCCAATAAGACATGCAATGAATGGTACAGCCAGAATTATCTAAAGAGGAAGGTATCCTTTGAAACACGCACCCATAAAGTACAATGCAAATGGTAATAGGAACGTGTTACATCTGTCAATGTGGTATGTTAAGTTTTAACAGTATAAAGAACTCATAATAACAAATTCTGACAATATCAGTATCTTTATATTCAAGATATTGTTAATAATTTTAATTAGATCTGCCATGCAGTACTTTGGTTATGTGGTGTTGGTATTTTCAGCAATGTATGTTTTCACTGTTGGCAACACTCCAAGTATCAATGATATGCTTCCCATTCCCTATGCCGTTGTTCTGCAGTTTGACCGAACAGCAATGCCTTCTAAACCTCTCAGTCACAGTAACACTAAACATTGTTTTCTTTCTGCTTTCTTTTATGTGTGATCAATGTGTTCACTGGTGTAGAACCCACCATGTTTCCGAGCATTGAACCCTTAGCATCTGAGAATTACTCATTTTTTATGGCAATCGCAGCACATCACTGTTGGTTGATCATTTACGAAGAAGTGAGTATTTTGTCATCCTGTTCATCTTGGTACATGTTCAGTATAAGGCTGCTTGCCGTGCATAGCCTCACTTTAACTGTAAAGCCAACCTCTGCATTGCCAAGTTAAACATTTTTGCTTCTCAGGTACAGAAATGCCAAAGTTCTATATTGTCAAAATGCCCTAATACACACATTTTTTTTCTTTTTGCAATTTCAAAACTAAACTTTTCTTAGCATCTAAAGGTGGCTGCTTCCTCTTCCTCACTGCAGTGGTTTCAGGCAGCTCTCAATGCCTGTAAAATGTTAAAATACCAATGTAAACCAAATGAATGTAAAAGCGTAAGATAGTGAACAATTTAAATATATGATAGTTGACATACCTGCTGTTTGGCAAAGAAGTACAGTTCCTTGAAATGTATACTTGGTTTATTTTGCTAGTAGTTGTAGGGACCGTACTGGGAACCGTGGTAGTACGGACCTGGGTACGCTGCTGGAGCTGGGTAGCCTGTTGCATAAGCATATTGCTGCTTCTGTGGATATACTAGTAGGACAGAAAATTATATTTCAATAAGTTTCAAAATTCTTATAAGGACTATGGTACAAGGAAGAATAAAATTAATACAATTTTGAAATGAAGTATACTCGATGCCAGTGTTTACCCTGAATATGTTTTCTTAGGACCTTCCTAACATCCTCAGCTAATGTCGACTGTTGAATTTTGATTTGGTGAACTCCTTGGAGGCAATCTCTGTTGATTTCCTGATGAACTTATTCAGGTTCTCTTCAAAAGTGTTGTTGAAATTCAATAATTTTCCTTAATATTTCTTTATGAATATCTTTTCCAAGGTCCAACTGCATTAACCACATGGGAAAATATATGAAGGAAAACTATTCAATTACTATACCACCTATGAAGAGAACTCACACTTCAAGTTCATAAGATACCAACAGTGATGCCCCAATCACCTCCAAGAAGTTCACCAATTCAAAATTCAACTTTAGCTGAGGATGTTAGGAAGGTCCTATCAAAATGTGTTCTAGGTAAACACTAACAATATATGGAGCATCAAGTACTAGCTTGACTCAAAACTATAGTCAGTTTTACAAACTGTAATATTCCCAAAGCTTATGGGACATTCTCACTTTGTATTGTACAAATTATTTCTCTTCATTCATTCTACATACATGGAAGACCTAATTCATCAAATTGTGCAATAAGACAATAACCTAATCATTGCAGAGCTTGTCTCTTTAATTTTTAAGGAGAGATATGCAATATTTAGATGTTGAATTATTAAAGAATTGAATCACATAATGCATTTTAAAATATTACCACACAGTTGTTTTGCTTCCAGTGGGTGAATATTATAGTCTATTCAAGACCAGACATTTTGTTTGCCTTTAAAGGGTTTCTCTAAGGAGAAGTAATTTGTGCGAGATTGAAATACTTTTTTTTTATTTTGTAATTTACGTCCTACATCGTCAAGTCATATCGGACGGTGAGTGAACTGGTTGAAATGATGTTCAAATGAGTCCAGGCTACATAGAGCTTAGAGTTACCCAACATTTTTCTTTGAGGATAAGGGAAAACCCTGGAAAAAACCTTATCCAGATAACCCACCCTGACTGCGATTCGAACTCGGGACCTCTTGAACTTGAGGCAGACATGCTACCATCTAGGCTACCGAGGCGGGCAAAAATATTTCTTGTGACTTCTGACTGCATTTCAGTTTAAATTAGCCATTGTTTTGTCATTAGCAAACCAATCTCTCAATTTCTGTATCATGTATCTAATAAATAAAGATGTGACAGTAATTTTGATTAAAATAGCACTCTAGATATTTACGCGACAAAGTGCATATCCTGAATCTTCTAGGAATACATTGCAAATTTCTCTTCCTTCAGAAGAACTTTCATGTAACTGCTAAACCAAAAGAGATACACAAAATGACCGTATTACACAAATATAAATATTTGTTACTAAAGCTACGCTTATCTTAAGAAAATTGATGTTAATACTTTTTTCTTCTTTCCAATGGAAATTGATTTCAAAAGCAAATCACTTTCGTCCTCAGTCCATCAACTCTAAATCAAATCGTTGTCAAGGAAATCTCGGTTACCTGTTTTTTCTTATGTATTATCAGCATTACCAACATCGGAAGACATAACAAACCTAAAAACATAATCAACTGCTGGTATGTCAAAATTCATTATGTGATGTTTATTTTTTAAAATAAATATCTTTTCCCAAGCTATTAAATCTATGGGACCATTTAACATACCAGCAGTTGACTCTGTTTTTAGGTTTGTTTCATCTTCAGATGTTGATAATGCTGATAATACATAAGAAAAACATGGTAACCGAGATTTTCTTGACAATGATTTGATTTGGAGTTGATGAACTGAGGATGAAAGTGTTTTGCTTTTGAAATCGATTTCCATTGGAAAGAAGAAAGAAGTATTAACATCAATTTTCTTAAGATAAGTGTAGCTTTAGTAAGAAATATTTATATTTGTGTAATATTTATTGTTTTACTGTAACTAGCTTTATTTTCTATGTAATCTGTAAATTGACAGTAGTTTGCCTGCCTCAGTAGCTTAAGTGGTAATGTGTCTGCCTCACATTCAAGGTCCCGAGTTTGAATCTTGGTCAGGGTGAGTTACCTGGATAGGTTTTTTTCTTGGTTTTCTTTTATCCTGAAAGGTGAATGAGGGTAACTCTAAGCTCTATGGACCCTGGGATAATTCCAGCATCATTTCTCCCAATTTATTCATCATCCGATATGACTTAACTTTGCAGGACATAAATTAAAAAAAAATATGATAGTATATAAAAAATGAATATTTCTTTAAAACACAACTTCTACATTGTTTATTTATTTATTTTGTGGTTTCAGTCATTTCTGAGTTACATGTTACACTTGCTTTGAATTTGTTTCTAGCAAGTGTCGTCACCCTTGTGTTATTCTCATGGAAGGTTAAAGGATTATGGAAATTTCTGTAGCTACTATGACAATTGTCAATTTGCAGTAGCATATCAAGTCTGGAAAACTAATCACACTGTAGAAAAAAAAAAACAAGATTAATAACAATTATTCCGAAAAATATTAATAGAGAAAGATGGAAACTAGCTGATAAGTTTTAGCTTCCCAAATGTTAATGATGTCATCTATAGATACAATAATCTATTGTAACATCTGGATCCATGGCAAGAAACTTGCAATGAATCATAGATGATAACACCATCAAAACATTTTCACATTAGCGAAGTTTGGGAAATTAAATTCATTCAGACACTTCACTCTATTTTTCCAGTAAGTTGTACTTGAATATGAACAAAACTATTTATTTTGTGTTTTTGAACAGAGAGCTTGCCAAAGTAAACTGATGCACACTAAGCAGGATAGCTCAGGCTACTGCCCACATTTGGGAGGCCCAGGTTTGATTCCTGTCACCAACCTACCTGACCCATGAGTCTTTTTCAGGGGTTTTCCCAGGTCACCAGGTGAATGCTGGGTAGGTTAATTACATTTCCCAAATATCCTGTCCCTCCATTTCATTTCCATTGTCATTTCACATCAACTTTCATCTGGTGGTCTCTTTTAGGGCAGAAGTGTTGGTGGGTGTCTTGGTGCTGTCGTTACTTCTTGGGTCAGCCGCCCTCTGTCTCCTCTCGTGTTATGCTTTCTCCTGGGAATGCCCCACTTGAGGCTTAGGTACAATAAACCATAGGTTTCGGTGGCGAATTGCCTCTACAGTAAGCCTAATCCTAATGCTAAGCTGATGCATAACATAACCCAGGGTGCTAGAGCCCATGTAGGGCCAGGACCTACCAACCCGACTGCCGGCCTCACGCCCACATACGCAAGGTAAAGGTGGGTGATCATCCAAATGATACAGGAAGGAGATGTGGTCAGCATCTCGGCATTCCCCAGCCAGAATATTGGCTTCTATGACCAGGACTGCTTACCTATCTTATGCTCCTCACTTCCGTCATGATGCTGAGTAGGCACCATTCCTATACCTGGGACTTAAAATCTGCACCTCATGGGTGGGATCGAACCCGCGCCACTTTCCATGGCAGGGAGCCTTAGTCTGCTACACAACGCCGCAGGGCTAAGCTGATGCACAGAAGATTACTTCTGTACTGTACTATTACACCTGTTGCAGGTCAGGATTATCCCTATTACAGGTCTCAGTTTACATCTCCAAGTGTGCATATTGTAGTGAATGAGCATATTGTACAGAGCCAATCTTTGTTTCATGTCATAGTTGATAGGATAAGTTTTATATATTGGTATAAAATATATTTCATAGGCATCATGCCCCCTTTAACATTAAAATTTGCAAGTACCAAACCATGTAGCCTTCAGTCGAGGATGAGGCAACCTAATTTTATCTGAGTGGTGCTGAAATCTCACACAACTCCCGCTGGCAAGCATTCATTGCATTACCTCTAGTGGTAAATGACTGGCTGTGTTTAGAATGCACAGCACAGCTGAAAATGCCAGTCAAGAGGCACTTTCTGGGAAAAAGTAAAGTCAAGTGAAATATCTATTATTGGACCTGAAAACACATTTCTGCAATATTAAATTAAGGAAAAATGAGAGTTTTATTAACAAAGCATTTTCATTTCAATTACACCCTGTATATATCAATCGTTATGACTTAAAATATAGCATGCAATTATTCTACTTACTGCTACTTTTCCAGCATATTATTATATACTCATATTGTTAATTATATGCTCAGGCACTTGCAGACAAATGCAATATGAAATATAACATTTTCATTTTACTTTGTTTTCCACACCCTTTTGAAGAAATACACAAGTAATTCTGATAATTCTGCACACTATAACATGGAAATAAAACAATTATGTATTTTATAAAATACTATTACAGACCTTCTATATAATCTTCTTTCTTTCTTATCAATGTTTCCCAAGTTTTTGGACAGAACACCATTGTTGAGCTGTCTATGACTCAGGTCACATTTTTGGAAACATTTTCAGTGATACCAAAACATTTGTTCATGGTATGGGAACAAAGCTAAGTCTGTTGGACTCAAATCAGCATGCTTGGCAGATGAGGAAGTACTTCCAGTCCATATTTCTCAAAAGTTTCTCTCATTATTAGAGCAACATGTGATTTTACATTATTCTACAAAATGATATCAACATGCAAATACGAGGTGCGTTCAAGTTATAACACCTATTTTTTTTTCAGGACTGGGATCAAATAAGAACTTCTGTTTTTTTTTTTAAAATATACGTGGACTCTTTGTGAATGTGTGACAGAGATGGCAGCACTGTACAGTGCATAAAACTCTAGCAGTAGCAACGAAAGTTAGGACTGTTTTTGATAGTTAAAATGGCAACATTTTCATTGAAGTATAGCGTATAATCATTCGTTTTCTCCATTTTATTTGTAGTATAGAGTGAAAAAAAAACTGCTTGTGGCCATGACTCCATTAATGTCGTAAGCAATGATCATCAGTTTCGCCTTTGATTTTTGGCAGTGCCATTTTTTCGGGCACATAGACTCTGAATGTTTTCAGTGAGACAGACTCAGTTTAGGCTCAAAATCTTGTATTCAGGTTTCATTTATCGCAAAATCTTATACAGAAACTCTTCTCCTTCTGTTTCATAATGCTAAAACAATTCTTCAGCAGTTCTCTTCTCTCTTTAATCTGATGACAAGGAAACCAGTTGGTAACATATTTTCTCATCTGCAAACTTTTAGTAATAATTCTGTGACCTAAAGTACCGAGTGGGATGGCTCAGGCGGTTTCATCTGTGGTCCACATTCAGGAGGTACAGGTTAGATTCCTGTGACCAACCTACCTGACCAATGTTATTTATTCTTTGGGGGGGAGGGATTTTCCCAGGTCACCAGGTGAATGCTGGGTAGGTTAATTACATCCCCCAAATTTCCTGTCCCTCCATTTCATCTCCATTATCATTTCACATCATCTCTCATCTGGTGAGCTCTTTCAGGATAGAAGTGTCGGCGGGTGTCTTGACGCTGCATGGCAGGATGATATGCTCCTGGTAAAACTTCCTCCTCTGGTAGGATGGTCTCTGGTCTCCAAATCTGGTCTAGTGGGGCCATTTCCAGACCACACTGGTATGGGATGGTGGTTCTTCTGATCTGTCAGGGAGTTTCCTACTGGTAAAGTGTAGGGACCCTGCTGTCTGCACTGTCATGGGCCCTTGGGCCATCTTCCATCTGTCTCCTCTGGCCTCATCCTTCCCCCTAGCGTATCCCACTTGGAGGGATAGGTATAATAGATCATCCAAAGTATAAACTTGAAAGAAGCATAGGGACAGTGAAGCACAAATTAGTACAAAAGTGAATCGAGAAGATATTGACATATTGCTTCACTCACACTGTTTATTCACATCTTTGACAAGTACATCACACCATCTATTGACAATACGGAGAAAAAGGAAACCACTACAACTTACACTAATCAAGTATCAGCTGATGATAGGAGCAAGAGCTCTTGAAACATGTCCTGTGAATAAACAATGTGAGTGAAACAATGTGTCAATATCTTCTCGATTCACTTTTGTAATAATAGATCATGTTTGGACCTCTGTGCCGAATCCACTCTTTAATGTAGTCCAGTCCAGTGACCAAGTGACAGACATCCTGGTCTCATGTGTAATTTCCTCACATACCTTTCACCAACCCTCTTGCAAAATATATCAGATGTATAGTCTTGTAGTTGATGGTCTTCTACCTCTCGAATGTCTTGCATTTAGAGTGCGGACCAGCTAGCTATGGCAGTGCATGCACACTGGCCACAAGTCCAACGTGGATGTCCGCTCCATTTCTCTCTTTTGACCAGAAAGAATGATGGTACAGGCAGCCGGGGAGGGGAAGTGACAACTTTAGCTCACATTCCTCAGCCCCCTCACATCCACATTTCCCCTCGCTGGAGGACTTCCTTTTTGGTCCGTACTTGACCTTTACGGAAATGAGCAGACTGCTGTGACACTGTACTATGATCCACTACACTCCTATCTCAAAGCATTATAACCTTCATTTGGGTTTCTTCCTTATAAAGTTTCAATTTTGCTGATCTATGTGAAATCTGACTTGATCCAGTTTCTTTTATCAGTTTTAAAGCTTAGGTCTCAGCCTAGAGTCAGCTAGCCAGCAAATACACATACACATTTCTGGTCTAGAGTTTGACTCACAACTGATGCTAATGTCAAATTGATCACTGGTTGCATGTACAGAACTTTTGGAATTGCCCTCATATGTATACAAAAATTAAGATGTGTGATCTATATATTATTGGATTTAACCTGTTTTTAGCTTCTAAAATAATAACTGGTAATGTAACAGCTAACTGAATGTTATGGTACGTAAAAGCTATATTGCACATAAAAAAACTAAGATAAGGGATTATTAATTTTTAGATGAGTCGTATTTATTACACATCTGCTTCACTTTCGTACCTATTTTGAGGACATGTTTCGCAAATCATCGTTTGCATCTACGGCCCTTATGCGACTAAAGCTTGATCCAGCGGTGTGGGTAATTCTGGGGTTGCTGCTGCCATCTGTTGATTTAGTGATGAACTTAAATGTGGGATTCTCTTCTGGCGGGATTTCAAAGTTCATAAGTTGGTTTTTATGTTTTTCTATGTATATCCTCATGTCCTCAAAATAGGTACGAAACTGAAGCAGATGTGTAATAAATACGACTCATCTAAAAATTAATAATTTTTCGCTTCACTGTGGTGTTCCAACACAGTTAAATCTCGATATAAGATAAGGGATGTTTGCTTCTGTTGACAACTTCCATCATACTGAAGCTCATATAATAATTAAAGGAAGCATGAATATTATCCACTGCCAACAGCTTTTGTAGTCAAATAGGACTGCTTCACTTTGCTGATATTTGAAATATCATCAGATTTTTTTATTTTGGTGCTAATGAGCACTTTTACCTCTGAAAGTACAGTATATCACAGGAGAGAAAGTCTCCAGGGGATGAGACGTATGGGGGTTGGAAAAGCTTCCTACACCCTTCCTCAGTAGTTTATGACACCCCATATCAGTTCAGTTACAGACCATTCAGAAACATTCTGACGGCTTCTACTTTTGTGAATAAATCTTCTCGGTTTTAGTGTACAGAGTGAATAGAGTGCATGTTTTTTTAACGGTTCTACTCCTTGTATAGCATGTGTTCTGTCACACACATTTGCTGTCCATCACCCCCACAGTGTAAGGGGGTGCATTCCTTTCAGGGAGCTTCTTTGCATTGGTGGACAGTATTGGACACTTTGTATTATCCTGTAATGTTTTTCTTTTCTAATATATGACCAAACTACTTACATAATACGGATCTACATATGGTAACAACTTTAGATGAGTTCAGTGGCTCCTTAAACACACTTATAGAAGTGAGCGAACTACAGCAGTCTCAGTAAGTACTTAGAGTGTGGGAGTGTTGACTTGTTCCTGTCACAATTAGAAGGAAAATTCAGTTTCTCCCACTCTTCCTGGCAAACTTTCCAGAGTTCATTCAATATACAGTCTCCTACTTCCAAGGGCTCCTTTTAATAACCCAAAAGCACAAAAATCCATTGGTGAGGCATTGGGAGATTTGACAGGTATGTTGCTAAATGGGATAGAATGGATTCCCATTTCTGTCTTCATTTTCTCCAAAAATTGGCAGGTTGAAGCTTGATTCCTTATCTTGGTGCAGCCAGACCTTAATTGTACCTCTAATATAAAGGTTAGGATGTTAGTCTGATAATATGTCAAGTTGACTGACATTTTTGTCCACTTCGTGGATAGTTAACTTCCCATTGTAGCTGACCCCACTATAACCATTAAACTACCCTGAAAACTTTCCTTAGCTTTCCTATACCATCTTTCAATATTTCTTTCTCTCCTTGGATGGTAATATATGGCGCAGATTTTGTTGTTGTCATTTAAGAAACATACTTCATCTAATGTGACCAGAAAACATCACTTGTCACCCGGCAGGTAGAACTCCTGTAACTTTCTGCAGTTAGTGGCATGTTCTGTAATGCACTCTGCTTTTATGCAACTTTTTTAGTTTTAAAGGGCTGTATTCATAGTTATCACTTAGGTCTAGACTATCTTCCGACTAACTTGGTCTGGACCAAAAGCATTCTAACTTTTTAGTATTCATAGACATAAAAAGCCTCAGACCATGTAAAGCCGTTGACCAGCACGGAGCAAATGTTACACAACGTAGAAAGGTTCTTCTGCAAATTCGCAAGTCCCATAGAGTGCTAAACAAACCACAGTGTACCTACAAGTTTATAAATCTCTGTGGTAGTTTCACAGCTGTTTAGTAATTATTCTTACTGTTGCTTCTGCTGTTTAAGGTTTGGTAACGAAGTTTGGTGTGCTGTGAATACGGATAATATGAAGAAGCGTGGTATCTGGTCAGAGAAAGACCAATGTTTTCTCTAGTCCAAAAAAAAATGAACATTACAGAAAATAAATCTTTGTCAACCTCTGTGAGAAAAGAGGAGGCATAAAGGGAAATTTATAATGAGTTTGCTGATAATGCAGCTTACTGATACAGGTCAGCAGTGTTGTCTTGATATCCTCCTCTTGCATAATACCAAAGTAGTGTTAGGATTTGAGTGTCAATTGAGATACTCAGGCCTTGGTTATCATCCCTGTGACGTACAGGTTAGGACGAATCATTTCTATCGGCTTTCTGTCGTTTGCTTTACTAAACCTGTATCTGCTTTTGAAGTTTAGGTCATTGTACTTCGTAATAATTTCTATTCTTGGTAGACAAGTTTTCCTCCGTTGTCTTATTTCACGAATTCTATGCACCACAGCTACATTCATCACTTCATTGTCGTCCATGTTGCAAAGATAGTCCACCTTTAATCTACCCCTCGGAGGCAGACCAAAATTTGAGCCAGACCAACGTGTTTGGTCCCTGGACTATCGCTAATCCTGGTTTATGAATAAGAAAATCGATGGTCCACCATTAAGTCTACCGGAAGTGACAAGTTGTTCCAGACCAAGTCTGAGTATGAATATGGCCCAAATTGTTCTGCAGATTCCCAACTTCAATGCAATTGCTCTCTGCATCACCAGATTTGGGCCTGAGACAAGATTCATGACCTTTCTATCTATCTCTGAAGTACGGCTGGTGGCCAGTCATAGATTTGCATGTTTCTTGCCCTCTGGAGTAAGGTTTCCTTCTAGTATTACCTTTTTTGTATTCACCACATTTGAGATGACTTTTTTTGGAGATAGTGAAACCATATAGTGAAATTCATATGAATATTTTGCATCAGAAAGGGCATTAATGTACCCCTCCCAGAGTGGTACAAATGAGCAAACACTTCCTTATGTTAATCAATACTTGCTGAGACTGCTGTAGTTCGCTCACTTCCATAGGCATGTTTAGGGAGCCACTGTACACCTATAAAGTTGTTACCATAGATTGCCAACAACCTTCTGTAATGTTAAAAATGTATATAGTTTCACATAATTACATAAATCAGTAGTTATACCTTATGATATAATAGGTTATTTTAAGTTCTGAAAAGGATCTATAACTAATGTTATGGTTTTCATGAAGCATTGTATACAAGTACCTTCTGAGCAAGCCTGTTACACCACAAACTGTTGTTAATGAGCATGCTTACCAGGCATTAGATACTGCATATTCATTGCCTCTTCCTTTTCCCGTTCACCTCTCAGGCAAATGGCTGCTGCAGAAAACAAGATGGCAGAAACGAGTGCCCAGCCAACACCAATCCAAGCCACAATGTATGACCAATCGTAAGAAAATATTGTGTTTTCCCTTAGAACCTGTCAGTTGCAAGGGTTAAGCCAAAGCAAGGAGTGTAGGATGGAAAAGGAAAGAATACAGGAAGAAAAACAAATAAGTCAAGAGTTAATGATTAGTACATTATTCAGTTAAGATCAATTTCATTTGACAAAATAAATGGCTGCAACATTTTCATATATATTTATAAATTACCATCAATGCCCACATGTTTTTGTTGTGTGGATCATGATGATGAAAGCATTTGAGTTAATTAGATATTGCACAAGCAAGCAGCATACATGTTTCAGGTTTTGGAATGCCATTTTGGTGTGTTCTTTCAAATAAAAAGTCCTTTAAATTATATAAATATTATGGAAACAGAATATTGTTTTAGTTAACTGATGGAAATTAATAATTTCTTCACACTGCCATAAATAGGCTACGGTTTTTTGATAGAGTTAAAATGAAAAATACAATGTCATCGCCAGGATTTGAACCATGGATCTCCTGGTTTCTGTCCAGTCGCTGTAACACATTGACCTACCATGGCCAACTTGCCGTCATGAAATTAAATTCTCCATCTGATTTGCATATTTCCCCAGAAACCAGGAGATCTGTGGTTCAAATCCCAGCCATAGCATTGAATTTTTCATGTTGACTATCTATCAAAGACCTTAGCCTACATATGGCTAGTGTGAAGAAATTATTAATTTCCATCAATTAACTAAAATAATAAAGGTTTAACTATGAAGCCTGGGACTCAAGTACTTATAGCATAGTAAGTTGTCACAAACGGTGTGTCTCGGATGCAAGAGCCGCTAGTGGTCTACCAGGGAAATATACGAGTTAAATGGAAAGTTGGCCATGGTAGCTCAATGGGTTAAAGCAACTGGATGGAAACCAGGAGATCCGTGGTTCAAATCCTGACCATGACATTGAATTTTTCATGTTGACTCTACCAGAATATTGTTTGCAATATTCTAGTGAACAACCCATCACCTAGCAGCGGAACTTTCAATAGTGCAAATAAACAAGTAAAAGGAATTTATAACTATTTGTAGTCAGCTTTTTTACACTCCGTTAATTACATTTTTATATTTCTAAGAGGGATAATTGGGGGAGCTCTTTCTATTTTCAACCTTACAGGCCTAACTGCTCTCTTCTCTCTGGTGGTAGATCCATGGATTTCTTTATCAAATTATCAACTAGTGGGATTTCAAAGTTTATTACTCTGTCTTTATATTTCCAAATTAAGATATTCTTCAACATTGTCAGTTCGATTGTAAAATCCATTTATAGTCGGTTTATTGACACTTGTCACTTACTTTTTTATATTATTTAGGGACTAGTTTCAAAGGCCATTGCCTCCATTTTCAACCTCTCTCCAACTAGGCAATGGCCTCTGAAACTAGTCCCTAAATGTCGTGTACATCTTTAGGAATTTATTTGAAATCTTAATAGCATGAGATATCTTTATAAAATTGAAATTATTAATTTTTGGAGGTAAAGATGTAGAAACCTCATAGCAGAACATTGGGCAACAAACCCACAGTTTGCTAACTTTTCAGAGCATTAACCACGTAAGAATGCAAAATGCAGCAACTCTAGACGTTGTACCCGGTAGTAAGAAATGGGTGATCAGCAGGTATTGGATTTAAACCAATATGGCAGAAGCTTTTCTGCTGATCAAATGGGAAAAGTCCCTAGGTTCAACGTGTGTTGGCCCCTCCTCTTGGGTTTGGCTGTTAATACATATAGCTGTGGTTTTCGGGGCACGAGAGAGTCTAAGTGTATCGTTGCGGCCAGAGGTCACGCCGGATCTTCAGCTCACCAAGCCACTGAAACATCCCCAGAGGTAAGCGCCACCAAATAGTTATGTCTTAGTTATAAACTTTCATTAAACACCTCTTCAAGGCTTTCGTGTGGGTTCTGCACTTAACATTTGTGATTAAAACCCAATTTAGTAGCATGTGAGAAAACTAAGAATTGTCTCTTGCACCCTCTTTTCCACCACCCCATCCTTGCTCTACCTTCTGAACTTCCACTACGTACCCCAGTCGCCACTCCAACCTTGGGGTGTGGCAATGCTATAAAAAAAGTGACGAGTGTCAATAAACCGACTACAAATAGCTTTTACAATTAATTTTGACGTCACTGTTACTAAATTCCTCCAAACACACATAATTGTCAGTATGTTTTAGTTTATCACAACTTTTAATAATTTTGGACTTGGGACAAGGTCAAGGTTTTCATTCCAGAACTGAAATGCTACTGCTGATTTGTCTTCCTGTTTCAATTTGATGTTTCTAAAGTGCTCTTTGACTCCAGTTTTTACATTGCTTTTAGTTTGTCCTATGTAGTATTTTTCACAATCCTTACAACTTATTTTGTATATTCCAGATCTACTGATTGGTGGAATTTCATCTTTTGTCTTTGTATTTAACAATTTTAATACCGAGTATATATTTGTAAGTGTGAAGATGATATTTTGTTCTTTAAATATATTTTTGAATTTATTAAATGTTTCTGGGTGGTATGTGTATGCACTGAATGTGCTGTTGCTTTGCTTTTATTTAGTAAATGTGGTTGTTTCCTTAATGGTTTTCTTTAGCTTAACTCTTTTTAATTTTCTTAAACACCAAACTTTTGTTGTATCCATTTTCTTCTTCTATGTGAAGTATAGCTTTCTGTTCCTTGTATATTCTACTTTATCCATGGGCATGTTGACTAGTCTGTGTGTAAAATTGTTTACTGCTCCATGTTTATGTAATTGGGTTATAGCTGTGATGTTTTAGTAATTTTCTGACTATGTTGGCTTTCTGTAAATTCCAGATTTTATTTTTGTGTCATTCTTAGGAAAGTTGTCCATTGACTGCCTTTTCTTTTGTGAATTTGTAAATATAAAAAATGAGTAATAAACTTTGAAATCCCACCAGTTGATAATTTGATAAATAAGTTCATAGTTCCATCCCCAGAGAGAAGGCTGCAGGCAACTACAGACGACAGTTGCGGCTTCATGGTTCAAATTGGAAGCAACAGCTCCTAAAACTAGTCCCTCAGATAAAAGTGTAAGTGACAGAGTGTGAAAACTTGACTATTTATCAATTAATTTGGATGTAATCATTACTAAATTCTTCCAAACATGTGTAAGTATAAAAGGAAGCTGATAGTAAAACCAAATGATTGTAAAACAATCTCAGCTCTCCTTTCTAATATGCGACGCAGCGATTTTTTTCTAAGTCCTTCACACTTTTAGATGTTTTTATATCAACCATGATTTTTAATATAATTTCTTTACCTTTTAGTGCAATTTCATGCTGGAGGGCATTCTTTTAATGTTATTAATTGTTTGTTTATTTTCTTAGTGCATATGTAGCCATATTGAATTCAGTGCAGCCAAACTATCCTTGTTTCTCCACTGAACACAATGCTGCCAACAGTCTTACTTGTCCCTAAATTACACTAGCAAACTAACACAAAGTAGTATCTAAATTTAACATTAGTGTTAGCGCTGTGACAATTTTTACGTTACATTTGTTAATGTCGAATTTAACATCTGTTGGTAAAATCGGGCACAATTCGAGGCAGTAACAGAACCAGTCTGCGAGCTCTTACATTTTACTGATTTGTCGAGCCATTTTCAGATTTTCAACAACATACTGAATGAATCTTAAATATTTGAAGAACACACAGAACAAACAGCCTTCACTTCTAACAGTACAATTGGCACTTTTGCTGGACAGTAAGCCTACTTCTGTAAAGCAATAAAATGTTACATTTGTTAACGTCAATTTTAACATCTGTTGGTAAATCAGGCACAATTCGTGGCAGTACTGAACCAGTCTGCGAGATCATACATTTTACTGATTTGTCGAGCCATTTTTCGATTTTCAACAATGTACTGAATGAATCTTAAAATTGAACACACAGAACACAGAAAAAACAGTCTACAGCAAGCCTACTTTTGTAAAACAATAAAACTTGAAAGGAAACATGGTCAGTATTTTCCAAAACTGATCTGCGCTAATCACATCCACATGCCCTTTTGCACTGTGTAAGACAGATGTCTGGGGCATTTTTGCAAAGGTTGGCTAAAAGTGCATGCGTATACGTACACCATTGGACTTAGAAAATATTCTCGCGTTGCACAAAAGAAAATTTCTCCCAATCTCACTTATTTCTTAAATTTCTATTTAGGGAAAAAAAAAAAACAACTAATTTTTTTATTTTAAAAAGTGAAGTACTGTCGCAAAAGATATAGAAAAGTTTGTGTAGTTCGACTGTTACTATTTTTGATTTTTACCTATTAACCTAATTCCACTCTTAACAGAAATGGATTGGGAAGCACTGCTTTTAATTTTTAATTAGTTAATATACCCAATAAATGGTATAAAAATTTTTAAAAATCTATGTCCAAGTAACCTATATTGACAGTACTGATAAAATATGTATGTCTATTTCTTTAGGTAATCATAAACCACATTTAAAATGAACTTCTGATTCAAACATTTTCTAAATATGCAACTTGAATAATTATTATTCAAGTTTTAAAAGATACAATACAATACAGTCTAATAACCGATTAGACATTTTATCTTCTTCCTTATGCATATCACACCCGAACCTTGCCTAAGTGTTGGCACCATCAACAATTAACTATTCCTTGACAGTTATACGAATGTGAAATCAATAATACTATAGCAACAATGAGAATATGGTACTAATAGTGAAATGAAATAGTTCTCCTTGTAATATACTGCTGAAAGAAGTTTCAAGAGTTACTGCTGTACATTCTGAAGACACTACGCAAGGAACTGCCAAGTTTCAAGAGCCTTAACTACTCACACAAGTCATGGAGCATAATGTTGCAGAAACTGAAATATGCATGAAAATGTTGCACATATATGGGGGAAGACCTTCTAAACTGTAGCAATGTCTTCAGGTGGTGCTCATTCCTTGATACTCTGAGGATCTTGTTGACCCATGACCTGCAACAGCTCTAGTTCAATGTAGAATGTCACAATCACTAAGATTAAGGGATCCATTTTTGGACCACATAATCCACCATTTGCTACATGTTCATTGTTCACAACAGATGGTAGCCCATTTTTCTTCTTCATAATGGATTTTAATGTATCCAACTTGGAACTAAAGACATCAATACTCTAATGCAATGATCCTGTACATTGCAGTAATCCCACAATGAATTGAGCAGAATGGCTTAGGCGTTTCGTCTGTGGCTCACATTCAGGAAGTTCAGGTTTGATTTTCTTGGCTGGCCTACCTGACCCATGGGTGTTTTTTCGAGGGTTTTCCCGGGTGCAGTCAAATGCAGGTTAATTACATTCCCCAATTTCCTGTTCCATTTCATTTCATCACCATTATCGTTTCACATCATCTCTCATCCGGTGGTCTCATTTAGGTAGAAGTGTCGGCGGGAGTATCATGCAGGATGATATGCTTCTGGTTAACACTTCCTCCTTTGTAGTACAGTCTCTGGTCTCCGGGTCAACCTGGTGGAGCATATCAGGACCACAGTGAGCAAGATGCAGGCTGCACTGGCCTGTCGGGGAGTTTTCAACTGGTCATTTGTAGGAATCCTGAACCCTGCACTTTCTTGACTCCTTGGGACAGCTGCCCTCTGTCACTTCTCACCTCAACCTTCCTCCCGGAGATGCCTTACCTGGGTCAAAGGTACAATATACCAAGAGTGGTACTTCGTACCTAGTTCCCTACATAGCATAATCCAATCCAATCCAAATCCAACAATGAAATGAAGGTATACCACACACTGTAGCAGTTATTTTTATACATCATGTTTTGTTAGGAATAGTCAAATAGTATTTATAATAAAATAATGAAGTAATGTAAAGTAGGTAATGGTGTAACCATGAAAACATAACATGATAAGTTGTTGAATGTTTTAAAAAAGAGTTTGTTCTTCTGCCTATAAAAGTGTTAGGGGTAAGATGTATATTTGTCTATCTGAGTATGTGCACAAACAATTTTGTGTGTGCATCAAAGATGCATAAGTAGCGTGTGCGCAAGAAAAGATATAGTTCACCATGGAAGCTACCGCTGGTTGTAAAAAGACTACATTAATAATATTTATAATTGTTTCAAAGAATTTAAAATTGTTTATGATGAATTAAATTTCCATCTTTGAATGAGAAAAGTATTATTCCATTCATTAAAGATAGTATACTATCTTTATCAGCCCTGTTATTACGATCCTGGGAAATAAAAGAACTCATCGCTCAACAATTACAGATGCACCTAATTATCCAGAGTTGCAGGAGAAACTTCTAGATTTTTTCAAGATCGTCACCAAAGGTGAGAAATTAATCTGCAAACACCATCATTGTGCATAAAATAACCGCTGCAAAACAGTATCGCTGCACATACCTCACATTTGGCAGGAGCATCTACACAAATCTTGGTGAAAGAAACAGTTGAATGCATTTCACATCAACACTCCCAAGAGTGCATCGAGTCAAACTGAACAGACAATCAAGAACAGCTTTGCTCTGCTGCTTGTGAATGACGAGACTGAAACTTATTTTTCAAATTGCCTCCATACATAAAACATTTATTTGAAGCAACAATAACTAATAACAAATAAGAAATTCCTTGTATGGTGTTTCTATTACATCATCAGGTACTAGATTGCCCAAAACACGATTTTGTGTGTTTATTTTAACAAAACCAGGTGCATGTCAGAAGTTCGCAAAAAAATGTTCCAACAACTGGCGGTTCAGATTTTAAAAAGAAAGATACATGTTATAAATTAGGTATAGAACAATGTTAAATGCCTATTTTCCTTCTCAGTCCTAGAGAGCCAAGTGATGTATTAATGTTTTATTTATTAATTTTCTGGGATACTTTTTAAAAAAGACCAAAGAAGCTCCAGTATAGTATTATCTTTCTATCAACAGCTTAGTAACACAATGAAGCCCAATTCCAAATCTGCTCTGGATTGTTAAAAAGCTGTAAATACTCTCTGATGTAAATATGGAATTCTTTTTAGCTCCTTGTTGAAAATTATATTATGAATGAATAGCTTGGCATGGAGAAGTTAAACTGCGCAATCTTCACCCCAATGTGTAGTAGACGGAACATGTTAAGTCTGGTTAGCACATGACATGCATTCAAGTAAAGCTTTGGTGTTAAGGTTCCAGGCATGTTAGCAGTTTATAAACGCAGCAACCTGCAGTACCTGGCATGATGTACTGCACATTTTTAGCCTTCTCTGCCTCTCGCTCTGCGCGAAGGCAACTTGCTGCACAGAAGAATAATGTACTTGATATTAAGTGGAAACCAACACTGATCCAAGCCAGGATGAAGGACCAGTCGTACCACATCACAGTTTCTTCTCGAAGGACCTGTAGTACACCATCTCATACATCAAGTTTACAGACAAATCAAGAGTGGCAATAGAGGTAACAAAATAATTAACATAACTTTATTATATTAATAAAGCTTAAGTTACTTATAAAATATATAATTTTTGATGCTTTTAAATGATTGTAAAGGTGCAGAATGTCAAAACAAGATATGGCCAAAATCGCAGGACACACTTCTCATTACGTAGTAAAACAAAAGAAAATATAATATATGACCTGGATTCAGAAATGATTTACTTCCATGTTAGAACTGAATGGGATGGCTCAGTCAGTTTCTTCTGTGGCCCATATTCAGGAGGTCAGGATCAATATCTGTGGCTCACCTACCCGACCCATGGTTTTTTTTTTTCTTTGGGGGTGGGGGGGCGGGGTTTTCCCATTTGCAAGGCAAATGCTGGGTAGGTTAATCACATCCTCTGAATTTCCTGTCCCTCCATTTCATCTTCTAACATTTTACATAATCTTTTACCTGGTAGTCTCTTTTAGGGTAGAAGTGTTGGGGGTGTCTTGGCGCTGCATGGGAGGATGGTATGCTCTTGGTAAAACTTGCTCCTCCGATGGGACGGTCTGCGGTCTCGAACCTGAACTGGTGGGGGCTGTTTCTGGACCACAACAGGGTGGAATGCCGGTTGTTCTGGCCTGCTGGGGAGTTTCCAACTGGTAACAGAGGGCCCTGCCCTCTGCAGAAATGGCTTTCCTCTGTCTCCTCTTGTCTCATCCTTCCTTCCAGAGGTGCCCCACTTGGCAGCATAGGCACAATAGACCAAGTTGGATCTCCATGCCAATCTCCTCCATAGTCCAGTCCAGTCCAGTCCAGTCCGGTCCGGTCCAGTCCAGTCCAGTCCATGTTAGAACTAATTTTCTACAACTCTTCAGTTCTTGATAGTATAGAAAGTCACACCTCACTGCATTGAATCCCAGATGTGCTGATGTATCCCTGGAGAGCTGAATATTATTTTGCAGCCTTTCGCAATATGGGTATAATAACTATCTGCAGTTTTTTCCAGAGTTTAATACACGAGAGCTTTCAAATGTCCCCATACTGGTGGTGAACCTAAAGAATTACAACTTAACAAGGGCTTACACAAATATAACTATTAGTAACTAAAACTTCACTTATCTTAAGAAAATGATGTCAACTTTTTCTTATTAATTGAGATCGATTTCACAAACAACTCGTTTGCATCATCAATTCACAACACTTCGTCATCAATATTTAGTAACCAGTGTCCTTGATGACGAAGTGCTGTGGACTGACGATGCAAACGAGTTGTTTGTGAAATTGATCTCAATTAATAAGAAAAAATTTGACATTTTCTTAAGATACGTGAAGTTTTTGTTACAAATAGTTATATTTATGTAATATTCGTTGCTTCACTGTAGCTAGCTTCATTTTCTGCATAGTTAACAAGGGCTTTTTGCACAGTTCATGTAGGAAAGAGTTTTATGCGGTATGTTAGTGTGCTCTGTTCCGGTGTTTTCCAAGTTATTATAATATGAAGAGTTCTAACATGAAAATAAAGCGTTTTCTAATTATGTCCATATAACATATTTTCCTCTTCAACATATGAGGAATGTATCCTGAATCTGACTTATTATTACATCCAATATATATGGACTCCAGTTTAGCACTCTTGATAATATGATAAAGTGAAAACAAAATAGTTTTGGCACTTACATTATTCCACTGCTGATAAAACTCTTCACCAACAACTTTTTCTTTCTCGTAGTATTCTACGCCATGCCATAAGCCCATTCCGCCAGCACTCAACAAACCTGCAATAAAATACCATTTGTTAATCAAACATACTTATTTACATCTTACAAAGGTGTTAAAACATTTGTGCTCGACTTTAATGAAATGTATGATGCAGTTCCATGGTTATGTAGGTATCAGATTGCAAAAATTGTTTTGTTGGCCATGCTTGCTGCTTTAGATGTCTGCACATATATAAAATCCAGTATTTTCTCTTATTTTAATGAAAATTATTACTTGGAGCTTCCTCAGTTTGAAAGTCATGCCTCGCCACTGCTTCTAGTTCAATAATATGAAACAAAATACTGATATGTAATAAAAATTATATTTTGTTTGTTTGAGGCTGAGAAAACTGTTCTCTGAAAGTATGTATTTTCTTTTTCACACTAACTTGGTATTTTATAAACCTGAAACTGATTACAGCAATTTGTTTTTTACTCAAGTTAGTGCAGGAGTGATAGTTACAAGTGCTAAACCCTCACCTTTTAGACATAACCTAATTTTTATTGATAATATTCTACATGACTGCTTACCCTTACACAATTTGACCTACAATACATCTTTATGTTACATAATAAATGGAAAAGCATGAATTGACGAACATTGTCATGCATGTGATGTTTTAATGAAGTTCATCAATGACGGTGACATCCAAGATTTGATTTGATTTGATTTATTGATTCATCCATTAAAACATGTACATGTTATAGGACACGTCAAATTAAAAACTAAGTACAATATTTATAATTAAGGTAGCTAACTAAATATTTACAAATTTAAAAATTCATCCACGCTGTAGAAGCTATTGGCTCTAAGGAAGTTTAATAACAATTTCTTAAATTGATGTTGTGATTCAATCTTTTTTATAGATTCAGGTAGCTTATTGTAAAGATGTAAGCCAGCATATGTGAAACTATTTTCATACATCTTTGTTTTGTGTGACTTCACAAATAAACCTTATGCTTCACTTGTCACCAGATTTATAACAAACAAATTTCAGAATAGTCAACAGATTTTAACCATGATTTGTAATTCCATCACATTTTCATATCTCGTTCATGTTTTATGATTTTGCCACCTCTACAATGTGCTACTCTGAAAAATGGGGTGCATTAACCCCTCCACCCTCATGCAAACCCCGTGTACAACTCAATTACACCCGGTAATGTACATATTTTGTCACACTCTGGCAGTACTCACAAGCTAGAAGCATCAAAATCGCTGTGCATGTGATGTTCCCTGGAGATCGTCGCCAGCATCCAGCCACACCGGTCCAGAAGGCCACAAAGACAGAAAAGAATGCAACAATGAATAGCGCTATCATTGACCGACCCATATCTGTAAACGAAACATAATAAATTAGTTAAGTGTAAAGTGCATCTGCATTTGGATCACAGTAGCATCGTATAGGATTAGGCTTTGACTCATTTACTCTATTACAATTGTTGTGTATAATGTTGCGTTTAAGTAACTCCAGTCTGTAAGTACAAAGTGCTCATTTTCAGATTTCTGTAGGTATGAAACTAATATGATTTTCAAAACATTCACTTACCATACGTGACCTTTGATAAATTCAAAAAAGTCTTCAAAAAAACAAAACATTACTCTAGCACCAGTCAACCATTACTCCTTAAAAAACCTAATTTGCTCTACATCATAGATGGCATTCCATCTAACAAAAAATCTGGTATATATCAAATTGAATGCTGTGACTGTAGTCACATTTATACTGGAAAATTCAAAAGAAATTTAGAAACAAGAGCAAAGGAACACTTTAGGAACATAAAATATAAACAATTAGAAAAATCAGCAGTTGCCATGCATTTTTGGGAAAAAAACCACAACATAAATCCAGAACCAAAACTACTAAAACGCATAACAGTAAAACAAGAACTGTCCACATGGGAACAAATCTTCAAAAAATAGGAAGAAGGTATTAAATTTCAACGTCCCCAGAAAGATTTGTTCAGCAAGTTCCTCAAACCGCCACCAGAGGAGACCTATGACAAAATATCGCCAGCTACAACACTGAGAACCAGTCACTGTCCAGTTGATGATGGAGGCAAAGTCTCTGAAACATGTTCCAGGAAAATTTAAAGGTAAGTGTTGTTTAGTGTCATTAATCGACTCCCTTTAAATTTAATTAATGGATGCTAGATTGTACTGCTTGTAAGTGATACACTAAACTGAGACAGCAGAAGCTCACTGGCTTTACTAATACTGATTAGTTTGTAGCTATATTGTGTACAGTACAAATACATAGGCTATTACGGTACTGTCCTCCACAGGAGAGAAAATCTCCAGGGCCAGAGATGCAGGGCGATTGCAGAAAGTTCCCACACCTTCCCTGGACAGGTATTGACACCCCATGTCAGTACAGTTACAGACCATTCAAAAACATTCTAACAGCTTCTACTTTTGTGAATGAATCTTCTCGGTTTTAGTGTACAAAGTGAATAGGGCGCATGTTTTTTTAAACATTTCTGCTCCTTGTGTAGCATGCGTTCCCTGTCATACACATTCGCTGCCCTTGTCCCACTGTGTAAGGGAGCACAATCCTTTCAGGGACCTTCTTTGCATTGCTAGGCAGTACATTTAGTGTATGTGATTTTAGGTGAAAGTGTGCCAATAGTAATTTCTAAACTATGTTAAAAATATTTTGGTGATGTACATGTCTTTTAACGTTTCTCCTTCATTCTCTGAATAACTCAGATTTTCATTAACTTGGATCGGCCCTAGTCCCAGTTGATCCAGGTACACAAGGTTCTACTTGACTTCATGTTAAATAAAAATAACATATTCAAAAACAGCTTTATTACACATGTTATTGAAGGTACAAGGGGGAAGAGATAACTAAATCAGATGACAGATTGTTGCAGCTCAGTAGTTTCATGGTGAGGTCCCTATTTCGATTCTTGGCTCTGGAGGCTATAGATTTTAACTCAGTCATAACCAAGGCTTCACCTCTGACAAGTTCATTGACCCAACATGGCTCAGAGTCCACATCAGAAGCATTATTATCCCTTCAACTTAGGTAATGGAGTGTGTCTTCTGGGTGTCTCAAGTTCACTTGGTGGAACATGGTTTCTATGGAAGTCATTGACCATATGAGAAGCATTATAAACCAACCAACCATAATCAGATGTCACTACCTTGAAATTCCATATTTCCTTTATGACATGGTAAAAAATAACTAAGGGAAAAGCAATTTTAAAAAATTAACAATTCAAACTAAGAATAACAAAAATAGTTATTCAAAATTAAACAGACTTCACAATCTGTTGCCAAAAAATTCAAGATCAACGTGTAATTTTGCTAAATACAATGAAACATTTTCCATGTAAAGGATAGTTTAACTTGGGGGGGGGGGGGGGCTGATTATCTTGAAATCATTCTTGGAGGCTGGTGAACTTGAATACATATTTTGATACTTAATCTACTTTTTGTTCTGGCGACACTTTTCTAAAACTGCTCTATTCAGAATATCCCGAATCTCTCAGTATCACATTGTTTTGCGGAATGGTCCACCACTTCATGTACCTTCTATAGATAAGTAGAAAGAAAGTAAAATGTGACTTTTTATCTACAATTTTTGAACAATAAATTAGATATGGAATAAAAATAATCTACCGCTAGATCCTGATATAATATTTCTGCCTAGTGCATAGAGAACATGTAGTCTTGCAAGTTTGAACTTTGCAACACCAATATTTTTTTTTTTCTTTCAGCAGGTATATAAATACTGAAGGACCACCACCTGCTGATCTTAAGCATCAACAAAGTTCGCTTCTAATAGTGAACTAATATGATGAACCAATGAGTTAGCTCTCTTATGACAAAATACACTGAATGTTAAACACTGGAATACATTGTACTTCCTTGTAGAAAAATATGGCTAATCCATTTGGGATTGGATAAAATGAAAACATTGTAAAATATTTACTACTGACCTTCATGTTGAAACTTGAGTGTTCATTACAGTGAACTATGAAAGACATTTAGAAAATGTTACACAATATTTACATTGTTTCTTTTTCTTTAAACTGTGACAATAGACATAACTGTAACATATCTAAATAAGAAATGTAACATATTGCCTCTTCCACGAAAAAAGACTGCGATCAGCCTCTGTGGTATGGGTATCTTATCTGTTTCACATTCAAGAGGTCCTGAGTTAACTTGGTTACATGAATAAGGTTTCCTCTGCAATTTTCCTTATCCTGGGAACAATAACGTCAGGTAACTAAGCTTACAGAGTCCATTCATTTATCTGATTTGATTTGATTTGATTTATTGATTCATCCTTTAAAACATGTACATGTTATAGGACACGTCAAATTAAAAACTAAGTATAATATTTATAATTAAGGTAGCTAACTAAATATTTACAAATTTAAAAATTCATCCACGCTGTAGAAGCTATTGGCTCTAAGGAAGTTTAATAACAATTTCTTAAATTGATGTTGTGATTCAATCTTTTTTATAGATTCAGGTAGCTTATTGTAAAGATGTAAGCCAGCATATGTGAAACTATTTTCATACATCTTTGTTTTGTGTGACTTCACAAATAAATTATTCTTTGTTCTAGTGTTGTGTATATGAATTTCAGAATTTGTTTTGAATAAACTTAGGCTTGCTTTCATATGTACAAGAGTTTCATATATGTATATACTTGGCAGTGGTAAGATACCTAATTTACTGAAGTATGGCTTACAACTAGTTGTGCTTGAGACATCTGCTATGATTCTAATTATTTTCTTTTGGTATCTGAATACTTTTATACTGTCTTTAGAATTTCCCCAAAAAATTATACCATATGCCAACAAACTGTGTATATATGAAAAGTACACTATTCTCTGAACTTTCAAGCTTGACATGCCTGTAATCGCCCTCATTAAACACATTTTACTAAGCTTTTTCGTCAATGCCTCTATGTGAGTTTCCCAATTTAAATTTTCATCTAGTATTAGTCCCAGAAATTTGATAGTTTGTACGTAATGTATTTGGTCTTGTCCCAGCATTAATTTTGGATACAATTGACTTCCACTCATTTTATTATAGAAGCTTAGGGCTGCTGTTTTCTCCTTACTCAATATTAACATATTGGCACTAAACCATTTTTGAATATATTTTAGATTATTTTCAATATGTACATCTGCCCCTTCCTTATTCACCCCTTTGATAAAAATATTTGTATCATCTGCAAAAAGTGTAACATTTATATTGGTTCTGTTTTCTACATTATCTGCCAAATCATTAATGTACACTATAAATAAAAGAGGTCCAAGCACCGAACCTTGAGGGACCCCATATTTCATTATAGTGCTACTTGAAATCTGAGTTTTAACTTCACTCGTTTCGCTATCAAAATACTCTATTTCCACCGATTGCTCTCTATTCTCCAGATAAGATCTGAACCAATCTAAAGCTAACCCCCTTATGCCATATGAGGATAATTTTTCTAATAAAAGTTTGTGATCAACCAGCTCAAACGCCTTTGTAAGATCTAAAAAAATGCCTATCCCTAGTTGTTTACTATCTAGTGTTTCATACACTTGTTCAATGAAATTCATCAGTGCAGAACTTGTTGATTTATTTTGAATAATTCCGAAATTTGTTTAGGATCACTTACTTTTTGGCCATTAATTTCTAGATGGTAATTTTCTTTCAATTTGGGTCCATTTTTTATTTCATGCTTAATTACTTGCTATATGGATTTAGTTTTATTAACTGCTTTTTTATTGTTTCATC
Organism: Mantis religiosa; assembly: GCA_030765055.1. Taxonomy (NCBI): domain Eukaryota; kingdom Metazoa; phylum Arthropoda; class Insecta; order Mantodea; family Mantidae; genus Mantis; species Mantis religiosa. The sequence continues at coordinate 98,664,206 of CM060958.1, forward strand.
GTTATGTAACGTTTTGGCTGCTCTTATAACTTTATTATATATATTTCGATATTTTACATAATAGGCCTTAAAATCCGGTGTAGTCTTGTTTTCCTTCATGAATTTGCTCAAGAATTTTAATCTATCACCAGATTTGCGGATTCCTGTTGTGATCCACTTATTACCTAGCTTGTTCATTGCTACTTTAACTATTGGTATGGCTGTTACAAAGTGAAAATCAAATGTGTCCAAAAATGCATTCATGGCATCGTTTAGATTTCGCTCAGTGTACACGCTTTCCCAAGATTCTTTACTTAATAGAAAATTTAGATAGCTTAGATTGTCATCATTAGCAAGTCTAACCTTTTTGAATATTTTTTTTGCATTCTGTTTTGGGTTATGCTGATCTACTGGGACAACTAATTTTAACATTTGTGCGTAATGATCTGACAGGGCTGTGTCAAAAATCTGAATTTCATATTTCCACTTATTTATAGTCAGCACTACTTGGTCAATCGCAGAATAAGACGAATTCGAGACACGGGTTGGTAATTTGACTATGTTTTCCATTCCATACATATTAAAGACATTTTGCAGCTGCTTTTTATTTGCGTTTTCTGTTAAATAGTTTATCATCTTATATGACCTACCCGGTTAAGGATATTAAATTTAAAAGAAATTAACTTCTCAACTTGAACTTTAATGAGCTCATTCAAAATTAAGGAGTTCTCTTTATGAATGTTTCTTCTCCTGTTTTGTCTGTAAATAGTTATTTGTTTAAGAAGTCCAATCTGTTAGTACATCATTAAACCAACTTCATGATTCTCATTTTGTACAACTTGTAAATATTGTAAGCGATATGGACACAGTGTCAGTTACTTCTGAACAATACATTGACAGAACAAATGGTGCATGTTCCTCTGTTGACAACATAAACATTTTGTAGTACAGTAGGGTAAGCGCACCATATTTTGGATAGGTGCCTAATTTCGGATGGTAGATTTTCTGCTCCGTGAGCTAATGCACTCCGTCGGAAATCATGTGAACAAGTAGGAGGAAGTACCAGGTGAACACAGTGAACCTCTAGACATTATTCAGTTAGTTGTACTGAAGTATCATTGATAAGTTGTTTTGTTCATGATCAGAGTGTTTGAAGACCACTTTTCAGAGCAATTATTAATCATATTTACAGATTCTAAATCTGTTGCACTTAATTCTGCCAAAATAGTTCAATTGGTTTAAGATCAATTAAATATATTGATTTAGGTTGAAGAGAATATTTTGGAGCACAAAATTAGTATAAAAAAGTAAATAAATACCAGCTTAAAAACGTTCAGGTTGGTAACCCCATCTTGAGCTTAAGGTAAGGATCTAAATCACTTAATAATTGCCTGTAATATGTTAGTATATGAAGTTTTCTTATATGCATTAACATTTGAAATTACTTATATCTTGTTTAATCCAAGCTGTTATTTATCCAACATGGCAGAATTCTTAATTTTGGATACTACAAGGCATCGAAATTTCGGATATCCGAAATTAGGAATGAACAATATTTTACCGATCTAAAAGACTTTTTGTTCATCAGATGGCACCAGGGCGCAGAAGGAGGTGGTCAAAAGAAGCAATAAGAGAAGCAGTAAAGGCTGTCAAGGAGAAGAAACAGGGATTTTTAAAAGCTTCCAAATGGTATGGCGTACCTCACTCTACACTAGAGAATTATGTAAACCACAAACAGAAAGATATTGACGGTTTGTTGACTACAAAAATCGGAAAAGAGTGCGCACTTGATGAGAAGCTGGAAACCGAACTGGCTGCATACTGTACGGTTATGGATGATCACTATTTTGGACTTAAAAAGAAAGACATTAGACGAATGGCATTCCAGCTAGCTTTGATCAACAACGTAAAGCATCCATTTTATTTGAGTAGCAAACTGGAAAAAATGTCTCAGGGGTTTTATAAAAGGACATTCTCAACTGGCTTATTGCACTCCACAAAAGTATCCTAAATTAGGCACCATTTTTGTAACCTAATCCAAATGCTCTTTAATAGTTTTCATTATGTCTTATGTGAACTTACTTTATGACATTTTTTGACTAAGGGACTGTAAGCTAATATGAATAAAGAACGCTGTCAAAGAATTTTGAGCCTATTGATGTACTATAACATGTAAAATACCCAATAATAAAAATGGTATGCGAAATATGGTGCCCTTACCCTACACACCAAATTATTGTGTGCAGATTATCCATGCATTCCCCATAAAAGATATTATAGATGCATATTTTATTTTTCTCTAGTACACAGCAATAAATGACCAGCTGAGTGGCAGTAAGTGCCATTTCCATTGTTTAAATGACCTCCATGTGACAAAAGAGTACCATTTCCATTGTCATCGGCTAACCAGTTCCATGTAAATTGAAAACAAGTTCAGATTTCTGTTATTCAGCATGTCAGGTCAATGAAGCAAGTTAAAAGAGATGGCAGAGAAAGAAAAAGAAAAAATGTATTGATATTAAAAGAAACAGTTTAGAGAAGGGGGAAACTGATTATGGGACTGGAAAGCAGAATGTTTAGAGTGCTGTGCAAAAAAATGTCAAGTCCTCTCAGAAGCAGACCAACATCATGGACTATTTTAAAAAATAAACAAGCCTACAGTACCTTTTTGCAGAAGTTGAATAAACCTTTGTACAAAAAATATATGTTTGAAAATATTTTAAAGTAATTTCCTATTTACATATGTAATGTTTTAAATTAAAAGCATTAAATTACAGGTTTCTCGATTATCATGTTTTTAAATTATTCATGGACTTCTCCTCCACATTACCCCAAATATTTGAGAGTACTCTACTTATCAAGGCATCAAAGGTGCTGCTTCTAATACTAAGTTTAACCTGTGACAGTTCTATCGTCATGGATAGTGCCCACACCACAGAAGCTAAAGAGGATAAATTCCCCAACCTACAGCATATAGTACAACCTTGATTATACATTCCTCAGTTTATCATTTGGCTCTTTAACTGGCAGTTCTTTTTTTGTGGGGTGGGGACGTGTCATATTGTACATATATCAACAAATGGCTTATATATTCCAAAACTCTCAAGCAAAATAATGGAAATAATCTGTAATACATTGCTTCCAATGTAAACATGGCAACAGAGTTAATTGATGGAAATTAATCATTTCTTCACACTAGCCATATATAGGCTAAGGTTTTTGATAGAGTCAACATGAAAAATTCAATGCCATGGCCGGGATTTGAATCACAGATCTCCTGGTTTCCATCTAGTCGCTCTTACCCATTGAACTACCATGGCCAACTTGCTGTCATGACATTAAATTCTCCATTTGACTCGTATATTTCTTCGATAGGCCACTAGGGGCTCTCGCATTCGAGATACACCGTTTGTGGAGACTTACTATCGTAAGTATTTGAGTCCCAGGCTTCATCGTTTAACTCTTATTATTTTAGTTAATTGAGGGAAATTAATCATTTCTTCACACTGGCCGTATATAGGTTTAGGTTTTTGACAGAGTCAATGGGTAAGAGTAACTGGATGGAAACCAGGAGATCTGTGGTTCAAATCCTGGCTGTGGCATTGAATTTTTCATGTTGACTATCTATGGCAACAGAGTTATGAATTGAATATAAAATTAATATGTACTCTAATCCAGAGATTGTTCTGATGCCTTCAACTTAAGCTTTAATTTCCAATCAAGTTGTCACATAATCAATAATCACAAATGTAGTGCTGCCTATAAAATTGACCAAAAACAAAAGAAAAGTAAATAATCCATTTATATTAGTATATTAGTTTTCTGAAACAGAAGTCCATAACTGAATACCATGCAGCCCTGCCTCACAATAGAGTAGTCACCTTTATTGCCATTTTTTAAATATGCCAGAAATTTAGATATAGTGAGACTTTTTGAGGAATTGCCTAATTCTACTGTTTATACTGAATAAGAACTGGTATATCATTTTCAGTTATGTGTTAACTCTACACTCTCCATTCTAATGGTTAAGGGGAGGCATTGGTGAAATATCATCAAAAATGACAAAAAATGGCATTTTCCGTTTTTTGCGTTAAAATTATGTTTAAACATTGTAGTTTCAGAATCTGCCGTCAGTTAGGCCCTAGCGCCATATAAAGAGCTGCTAGGTCATTTAAATGCCCTTGTGTGGGTGGGCGTGGCCATTTATATTGCTTTTGCTAGTGTGTCGCAAAGAAATTGATGGAATTCTCACATTTAAACTATGCGGTTTGATTCCATACACTGTGGCAATATGCAGTGACATCTTCTGGATGTTTCTGGAAGCTACTGAACCTGTCTGCTACCATTTTTATATATTATTTCCCACTTACTACTTTTAAAAGTAAACAGACATTTCCACTGACATGTAGTGTTTGTGAAATATGGTTTACATGCAAGTGAAAGCTGCGGATAGCAGCTTATATTAAATTAATATTGTTTAGAATGGGAATAAAGCCATATTTAACATTGTATTGCTTCCTTGTTGCAATAGTAGGTATATGATTCATACCAGGTTAGGTTAGGAGTACAGTGGCTATTTCGAAGCAAATATAATGAAACTTTAAGGTTTTCTAGCCATAATAGTAAGTAATGATACTAGAATGCTCTGCTTGAGGTAAATGTTAAGTGAAAACATATTATAGCCCAAGAGTTAACAGTGATTCTAGTAGGTCACCTTTTGATATAAATAGAAGAATGGTTGATATATTTCTGGGCATTGGTAAGGGTCATATTTGTATGCAGAAGTTTTATATGACCATGAGTATGAATTGCATGAACTATTCTACTTAAAATTTCCATCTCATACACAAAAATAAAGAGATTAGTTAGTACTATTCTACGGGAAAGTTGCATCAAAGGAGAAGCACAGAATGCTAATGAAAGTTTGCATGGAGTAAATGTCACAAAGAAGTTTTTGTATTAAGAAAGAAATTGCAAATTGTAGTGATTGCAGCTGTTAGTGAATTTAATATGATTTATAAAGATAGACTAAATGTTAAGGCAAAAGTTGCAGCAAGCAAAGTAAGTCCTGTTAGCAAGAAAATTAGCAGTATTAGGGATAGGTGAAAGCTAAAACAAAGTGATCATAGTTCATTGAGCAAATATAAATATGCCAAGAAGCAGTTAAAAGTGACTAAATTAAAAGAAGAGGAGGATAATAAACTAGCTGAGTGATCTTCATAAAGTGCAGGAGGGTTTTGAAGCATAGAAAAAAATGTTGTTTATTTTTAGAGCTTCTAACTAGATTTTTCTTCCATGTCCAACTTTTAGCATTTTTAATACTCTTTATAGTCCAGACACTAAAGTTTTCCATGAATTTCTTTAATTTTTGCATATATGTATATTTCTAGATAAGTTTTCAATAAAAATTGGTATAATTATAGCTGTATATGAAAAAGTTAATAATGATTGGTATTGAAAAAAGAAAATTGAGAAAAATTCAAGAAAATTCTATCATATTCCTTAAATTTTCTCCTCCAGAACCATTTGACATGAGCAAATGAGTATATACATACATAGTTTTGTAACTATTATCTAAAGGAACCAGAATCCAAAGTTCCAATCATTTATAACAAAAATTGTAGAGAATGTAAAGAAATTGCAGCAAAAAAATTAAATTATCATTTTTTTGCTAAAAATTATTGTAGATAGAAAAATTATAAATAAAAGGGTCAAAGGTAACCAGATTAAAGAGAAAGAAGATAATAAGATAGCTGTAGGGCCTGCATATGATGCATGGAGTTTTCAAAGTAAAAAAAAAGTAGTGTAATTTCTATCTAAGTCTTTAAATTCATTTTCAATTTTTGAACATTTGTGTATCTTCAAAATGCTCCAACTTCTGCAGTTCTCAACGAATTTGTATTAAGATTTGCATACATATTCCTAAATAAATGTTTAATAAAAGTTGGTATTTTTGTTGATTTAAATGAAATAGTTTATTTATTATCGAATTTTAAATCTCAAAATTGCCAAAAAAAATAAAAGTACATTTTAAAAAAAATAATATATTCACACATAAAAATTGTTTTCTCCAAAAATACTTGATACACACTTTAAAAGTATAGCAACTTTTGTAACTGATGTACAGAGAAACCTGAATCTAAAATTTAAAGTTTCTCAAAGAAAAACTGTATTGCCTGGGACTTTTTATATAAAATACAAAACTCATACTATAAAAAGCACTAAATATTGTTTTTTGAAAAAACTATTTAAGATAGAAGAAAGCTTAACTAGATTCCCTATACTCCACCTAATGACAAACTTTCAAGCAGTTCTGATGTAAACTCTGGATTTTAGCATTTTTCGCAGATGCCTCCCCTTAATTGGTGTTCTGCTGCCGTTATGACTCACAATAACACATCAAAATCAAAGAGTGCTCTTGTAGTAACCATTTTGATCAGTTACAATTTTCATTTGTTGTGCATTGTTGATTTTCAATTTTTGTGATGTACAGAAACTGCCATCTTCAAAGCAAAATATTACCAGACAGAAATGTCTAGTACTATCACATTAGCTCTTGTATAAATCTAATGTTATGGTTACTCAAATAGATGAACCTGTAATGCTATTAATAAATGATACTTACGTAACCTGGCCATAGCATCTTCAGAAAACTGCTTTGTTATGTTGTCCACATCAGGAACATAGTAATCAATGTTGTTGCAGTGAGTTTCCACCGGACTTAGATACGTCTCAACTGAAAATAAACAAGCATTATATTAATATAGGAATTACAGTACAGAGCAGGTTGAATTCACTGCCTATCATGCTGCTTTCTGCATGAATATAGTCACAATATGAATTAATGATTTTGCTAATAGTTTAGTATCTATATGTCATCAGCTAATTTATTTACTGTTATTCCATTAAAGAAAACTACTCAATTAATTAACTACAGTCCAGATAATCTATTCTGTAGTAAAAAGCCTTAATCAGGGAGTACAGATCATGAAGTACATTTACAAAACTGTTTTAACTCATGCAGTGTATATGAATGAAATTATTTCACTTCCCTTATATACTAATTATTAACTCCTTACATCTCATCCTTATTACAAATACTATTCTTCCTTACTAATACACAGTCTAAATAGACTCCAGTTGCACCTGCTGTAAATATAAACAAAAATTGTGCTTATTAATACATTTTACACCAAGTTCACAATCTACCTAATTTTAATTCTTTCTTGTAATAAATTATAGCAATTTTCCTGGTAGGCATCCTTACAAATACTGTTTTATAATTTTAAAATCTCTTGCATATTTCTTTAGTCTTTCCTAATAATTCACCTAACTTCCTAATCTCTTCTGTATTGTCAGACTTCCTGATTCTTATTTTATTTACTTCTGTTAATAGTTTCAACCACCTAACTGGTACCCATTGTACCCTCCATAATTTTGTCTCTTTACAACCCAAAATAAAATGTATTGCTCGCAAAATGGGCACTTTTCTGGGTCTATTCCCCATTTCATTCCCTTTAATTTCATTGCCACATGCCCAACCTTCCCTTTCCAATTTATTGACACTTCAGTATATTTATCCCTACTCCAATCTTCTTTGATTTGCCTGTACAATACAAAGGTTCTCTTGTCCCTAATACTGCTAAATTTTCTTGTATACTTATATCCTCAATTCAAAGTGTTGACAATTTGCACGTTGGCCATGGTAGTCAAAGGTTTTTCAGGTTGACTATCTATCCAAAATCTTAGCCTGTACACGGCTGGTATGGAGGAATGATCAATTTCCATCAATTAACTTAATAATAAAATTTCCTTGTTCATCAAAAATATTTTATTTGTACAGATAAACACTGAATTGGAAAACCTTGACATTTTGCTCTTCAGGTAAACTTGCCAGAATTATCATTATTTGTATGTAAGTCACCTTCTTCTGTACATAAAATCAGTGCAATCCCACTTTCAGGGGGATGGATGTCCCAGGTAAAACCTCTGATATGATCACAGATAACAATACAAATGAATAAATGAAAAACAAAGTTGAATTTACTATGAATAAAAATATCTGAGTGTGCACTCACATGATTCTCCACTTCCTTTTAACTGTTATTAAAAACACTTCTCTTGTACCTACTTCATGCTGAGAGAGACTTTTTTAGAAATGTTTCCTTGTAGGCACAATGAGAAAAGAATACCTGTGGCTTTAAGCAATAGTCAAATCTTTTAAGAGTTGGTCGTGTGATGACTTTGACATTCTGCTCTCTTTGCCAGTTGGAACATAAAAAAGCGAATAACAATTTGCCATTTGAGAAAAGTGGCTAGTTGGCACCTAATGTTAAGCAGTTGGCAATAAATCCATTCGCTGTCCTGCACTCCAATATTTTGATGTTTTGCTGGTATACTGACTAACGGTTGGACAGCGGAGTAGGTGGTTTCCATCCATACATTCTTTAAGTGTACAGAAAGGTCACTATACCAATCCTGAGTAAATGCTTATTAAGACAATCACAGCCTGTCACAAGTCTGAAAGTTGTTGCAAAGGATTTTCTTGCTAGTGTGTTGGTTGTAGTTGTGCTGTTGCATAAATTTTCCCATAGTTTTCCTTTTGTTTGTAATATATTATCTTCTTTAATATTTTTAATTATATCAACATAAAATCATTCTTTTGATGGAGTGATAACTTAGTGCCTCAAATGACTTTACATAATTTTACTGCCTATTCTGCCTAGAAAGTCAGCTGTTTCATTACCATGATCTCTGCAATGTGCTGTTATCCATTGAAGTATAAATCTTTTATTTAAATTAACTGTTTTATGATGTTGCAACATTGTGCAATATTTAGGTTTTTAGGTGTTATATCAGATGTTATCAATATTATAGCTGCTTTAGAGTCAGATAATAATACAACTTTTTCAAATTTATATATATGACAGCAGATTCTGTAAGCTCAGAAGGATTGCCGAAATTTCTCCATCAATATTTGTAGAATTTATACTTAATCTTTTGTAGAAAGAGAAAAGTGAGCATACTGCACCAGCGCCAGTATCATCATTGGTAAGCTGGAACCACCAGTGTAAACATGTAGCCATTCATTGGTATGCTATCTTAAGTTTATTATTTCTAGTGTCATTCGTTTCAGCACACATGAAGAGGTTTCAGAGTTTGCAACTTCTACAGCTAAATGTAGATAGTGTTCAATATCAAACAGCTTTAAAGAGTTTATACTTGTTTGTAAGTGAGGAAGTTTTAATTTTTGTTTGATTTCTTTGACTTTAGTAAGGAAACTTTGTTGTGTTTTTAAGTTTACTTATAATTTCCTTTTTTCCCAGTTATTATAAGACAGTCTGATTACTTTTCATATTGTATGATGGCTGCTTTTACAATGTCAAGTTCAAGTACTATATGCATGCGATAAGAAGAGCGACCGGGTTCCAAGTCCTCATTCGATAAGTTTCGTTTAACTCCGTAAACATAGATGACACCTTTGAAATGTGCTATATACTGACATCTAGTGGCTAATATGCTAAGCTTTATCATGTCCGCCATATTTTGTTTTGATCAATTTCGAGGTTAATTACCTAACCAGTTTACAGCAATCTTATGTTAGAATTAGAATTTTAGTTTGTCCTTGGCAACATATACTTGTTATGAGACAAGCCAAAATGTATAAATACTGTATATACATAAAGTCAAATTTATTACATACAATATACACAGTAAGCAGCTTTTCTATGGTTTCATGTGGTATTTGCGTAGACTAATTTACTAAAAGAAATGTCATAATATGAATATTACAGGTTTGTGAATGTACTATGCTCCCATGGTACTATGGTTATAGTTTTGAAAACTCTTTAAGCGTATAAGAACATTGTGCATGCAAAACTTTCTTAAACTTATTCTTAAAGTGTTTTAATGATGCAGCTTGTTTAAATGAATATGGAAGTTTATTATATAACATTATCCCTTTGTAGTTAAGCTTCCTTCATAAAGGCTCATTTGGTGCGCTCGAATTGCCAGTTCATCCTTGTTATGAGTGTGGTGGTAATGTACATCAGCATTTACTTGAAAATGATTTATATTTGCATGAACATTTGTGGATGTTATGGCTTTTGAAAGGGGACACATTATTATTAGTCTACCTCCGTGTAACTATGATCTGAATACAATTGAGCTGGCGTGGGCAAAACTAAGGAATGTTTTCAGAGGATGCAACCTTACTTGTGATATCTTCGCTTATCTTACACACTATTTTGCTGAACTGTGTTTTTCAAGGTTGACTACACTGCAGAAAAAAAAAAAGAGCGTTAGCTCTCGCTTCTTCCCCTCTGCCCTCACCACGCTGTAAATCCAGCACTCAACTTATCTTGTGCATACTGTATACGTATTGAAACATTTGAACAAATAAAAAGAAATATGTCAGAAATGTTTTACTGTAGGTACTAAGAATGTACTTTTATCATAAATTGCATGTTTTAAAAAGATGTACAATTCTTTATGTAGTAAGCTTTAGTGTGTCAGTTACAGTTTCCTAATTGCCCAAAAATCATTTAGAATAAAGAGCACATTTCCAGAAAATGTTTGTCATGAAAACTGTATGAACATTCGAGTGCTTTGAAGGGCAACCAGTGTATTCCCTATAGTGGACAAGCATTGTGCAGACTGAGGATTAAAGGTAAATAAAAGTAAAACAAATTACTGTTTTTAAGGAGGTAAAACTGATTAAATAAGAAAGATGGAGCAAGGGAGGAAATATAAAATGGTATGAGATTGCACAAATTTAGGGATAAAAATAGATGGAGATTCAGAAGAAAATAGCTCTTGCAAAGGAAAAGACAGCAATGATGTAAGACAATCTTTATTTAAAATGTTCGAGATGGAGGTGAAGTGATTGGAAAGACCATATAATTCAGTGGTGGAGTCTCATTAACATATGAGGTTTAGAAAAGGGGTAGGAAATAGTGGATTTAGTACACATAATGTTTTGCAAGGATGTTCTTGGACTGATGAAGTGGTTCAAATTGATGTAGGACGAGTACGAAGAAAAGGATTGGTTATGGAAGAGAGCCTTGAAATACTCCTGCAGGTACAGGTTTTTGACAGAAACTGTGAGAATATAGGGCAATATCTACGAAAACTGAAAATAAATGGAAGTGGAGTGATAAAAGAGAAAATAACTAATAGTGCACTAAATAGAAGGACTTGTATGAGGGCCATTATTTATATTTTGAGACTAATAATTAAAACAAAGTAATTTCTATTTGAAAACTGCTTTGTTTTGCAAAATATTCCCCTTTATGATCTATACATTTTACATCCGTTGGAACCATTTGTCAAAACATTTATTCCAGTCTTCTTGAGATAGCTCCAAAACGTGGTTTTCGAAGGCATCAAAGGCTTCTGCCGACGAAAATCATTGCCCACGTGATTTATTCTTGATGTTCGGAAACAAAAAGAAGTCATTGGGTGCCAAATCAGGACTGTATGGCGGATGACCCATCAACTCGATTTTTTGAGGGTGTGTGTGTGTGTGTGTGTGTGTGTGTGTGTGTGTGTGTGTGTGTGTGTGTGTGTGTGTGTCTGTCTGTGTGTGTGTGTGTGTGTGTCTGTCTGTGTGTCTGTGTGTGTGTGTCTGTGTGTGTGTGTCTGTGTGTGTGTCTGTGTGTGTGTGTCTGTGTGTGTGTGTCTGTGTGTGTGTCTGTGTGTGTGTGTGTGTGTCTGTCTGTGTGTGTGTGTATGTGTGTGTCTGTGTGTGTGAGTGTCTGTGTGTGTGTGTGTGTGTGTGTGTGTGTGTGTGTGTGTGTGTGTCTGTGTGTGTGTGTCTGTGTGTGTGTCTGTGTGTGTGTGTGTGTCTGTGTGTGTGTGTGTCTGTGTGTGTGTGTCTGTGTGTGTCTGTGTGTGTGTGTCTGTGTCTGTGTGTGTGTCTGTGTGTGTGTGTCTGTGTGTGTGTGTGTGTGTCTGTGTGTGTGTCTGTGTGTGTGTGTCTGTGTGTGTGTCTGTGTGTGTGTGTCTGTGTGTGTGTCTGTGTGTGTGTGTCTGTGTGTGTCTGTGTGTGTGTGTCTGTGTGTGTGTGTGTGTGTGTGTGTGTCTGTGTGTGTGTGTGTCTGTGTGTGTGTGTCTGTGTGTGTGTCTGTGTGTGTGTGCCTGTGTGTGTCTGTGTGTGTGTGTGTGTCTGTGTGTGTGTGTGTGTCTGTGTGTGTGTGTGTGTCTGTGTGTGTGTGTCTGTGTGTGTGTGTGTCTCTGTGTGTGTGTGTCTGTGTGTGTCTGTGTCTGTGTGTGTCTGTGTGTGTGTCTGTGTGTGTGTGTCTGTGTGTGTATGTGTGTGTGTCTGTGTGTGTGTGTGTGTCTGTGTGTGTGTGTGTCTGTGTGTGTGTGTGTCTGTGTGTGTGTGTCTGTCTGTGTGTGTGTGTGTCTGTGTGTGTGTGTCTGTGTGTGTCTGTGTGTGTGTGTCTGTGTGTGTGTGTGTCTGTGTGTGTGTCTGTGTGTGTGTGTGTGTGTGTCTGTGTGTGTGTGTGTCTGTGTGTGTGTCTGTGTGTGTGTGTGTCTGTGTGTGTATGTGTGCGAGCGCGCGCGCGCTCGTATTTTCTTGATGTATGATCCTACGGTTCTTGTTGGTTTTCCTTACTTCACCAAAGACTTCTGGCAAACAAATGATTGTGTAACATTCGGCATTGGCCGTTTTACGTTCCTTTATAGGCACTGTTTCCATATGGCCAGCTTTGTTGGAAAAGAAGGCGAAAATTTGCTTCGAAGTGCGAACAACTTTTGTTGGATTTGCTTCATCTTGAAATACCCATGCAGTCGACTGCTTTTTATTCCGAGTCATATGCATAGATCCATGATTTGTCACTTGTTCTAATCTTATACCTACATGTCTAGAGGCACCGCCATTTTATTTCTTGTGCATTTTTGTACACCAATCAACACAAGCATCTTTTTTTTTTATATATTGTGTCAAATTATGTGGAATCCAATGACGGCAAACCCTTTTCACTGCTAAATAGTCATGAAATATTTTATATACGCTGGTGGAACTAATGCCTAGGGTAGTCTCAGTCTCACAATATGTCACAGGACGATTTTTCATTATTAGTTTTTGCACAGCATCAATTGTTCTTGCACAACTGACTTTGGACGACCATTGAGCGAACGACGGCCACGATTAAATTCGTTATACCGACGTTTCACAGTGGCACAGGATGGAGCTTCGTCGCCAAATGTGGTAGTTAGTTTGGTCGATGCTCTCGCCTTGATAATCCACGTCGGAAGTCGTAATAAATCATTGCACGAGCATTTTCACGATTAAATTCCATGTTTTTGTTGATACATAATTTTCAAGCTAATGTAAAAATAAATGACGCTCTATTGACAATGGTTTTTGTTGTTGTTGTAAGTTTACGTCCTCAAACGTTAAGTCATATCGGACGGTTAATGAAATGAAGCTCAAATGTGTCCAGGGTCCATGGAGCTTAGAGCTACCGGACATTCGTCTGTAAGGATAAGGGAAACCCCCGGAAAAACCATATCCAGGTAACTCACCCGACCGAGATTCGAACTGGGGACCTCTTGAACGTGAGGCAGACATGCTACCAACTACGCTACCGAGGCGGGCGACAAAATGTCTGAAATAGATTATGGTCAACAATGTCAAACTTGCACCGAGTTTGAATCTCGGTTAGTATGAGTTACCTAGATAAGGTTTTTGCCGGGGTTTTCCCTTATCCCGGGAGACGAATGTCGGGTAGCTCTAAGCTCCGTGGACCTCGGACTCATTTGAGCATCATTTCACCCATTTCATTCACCGTCCGATATTACTTAACGTTGGAGAACGTAAATTACAGAAAAAAAAATCAAACTTTCCAATGGAAACGTCAGATGGCACCTACAACACTCAGGGTTGCCAAGGCTCAAAATATCAATAGTCCCCCTCGTACTACTAATGTATATGCCTATCTTAGCGGCCAGGGACAAATAGAATTGGCAGTCCAATTTTTGTAATAACTTATTGTTTTGATAAATTTAATAATAATAATAATAATAATAATAATAATAATAATAATAATAATAATAATAATAATAATAATAATAATAATAATAATAATAATAATAATAATAATAATAATAATAATAATAATAATAATAATAATAATAATAATAATAATAATAATAATAATAATAATAATAATAATAATAATAATAATAATAATAATAATAATAATAATAATAATAATAATAATAATAATAATAATAATAATAATAATATCAATATTATTATGATTATCATTATAATTATTATCATTATTATTGATGTTATTGTTGTACACGTTCGATATTTTAACGCAAGTCACAGGCTTTTTCTTTTTGAGAAAATAAATATTTTCGAAAAATGTTCTGGTAAAGAGTAGTTGGGGGAGATTCCCATCCTTGGAAGATGTTGAAGTTACAATACCAGTTTGGTATTAAGCCGACTTGCCGTTTCTGAGTTATGCTGTTCACAGATACACATGGATACATTTTCGAAATATGTGTCGTTATCTTTCAGTATCAAAACTATATTTCCGGAGAAATCTCGATGTCAAATTTTTAAGCGGAATGCAACACGTCCCCTATGTTGTAGAGAAAGTACTTGTAACATTGAGAATTCACAGAAGGTGAATTTGATATTATGCATGTCAAAATATCGTTTCACTCTTAATTAAATGCATGTGTAAAGTACTAGAAAACCAAGTACGCCCCTTCCAAACAAGCGTCACTTGGAAATTTCGCGTATAACAATGCTTATCTTCAATCCAATTTTCCACGCTAAGAATTGCATGAAACACTTTCACAAAGAGGTTATGAAACGGTGTTGCGACTACGACGCCGCGTAACTGAAACTAATATTGTTTACGGAGTTTAAACCTCTATGTATCTAATAGTTGATGTTCTGTGGTAGCCAGCTCACCAGCAAGTCTTCTTGGTGACATACGCCTGCCAAATATGGGGAATGGCAACAAACTAATCTTTACAAACTACAGATATTCAGTGGCGGCTCGTGCTGAAAAATAACAACGTACTGCGGGAAAATTTTTTGAAAAAAGAAGTCCATGCGCTGAGGTTTCTTCATGATATAAACAGAATTTATAATTCATTTCGCCTTTTGCTCAATTTTTAGATCGGGTATTGCTCGCCCTAACATTTTCATACTAACCCTTTCTTCTAATGCTCGCCTTGAAAAGGGAGTTTTCAGAAGTTCATTAACCGTGTTCATTACTTATTGGTTAAAGTTTTTGTAATATTCAATTATTCATACACTGAATAAAGTGAATTTATAACACGTTTCACACTCACACACAAAATAAAGAAACTGATGTCGGCCACTAAACAACATTACACAAAGAAATACTTGGATGCAATGCTAACATGCGAACCACATTCATTTGTTATGGTTGCGGGAATGGAGTATCGTGCCAACATGATAGGTGCATCACAATCTGCCCTGCGATTTAATAACAATTAGGTATGGGATCTGTTTGCGTAAGAAGGATGAAACTAGTTTCCAGAACTAAAATATAAGGCAATGATGGATTGTTAATTGATTTTCAATGAATATCAAGCTCTACAGCTATAACTATGAGTGTTGATGGCCCTGCTTCACCATGCAGCGAATGACCACCGCGCAACACCCAGATGCAGCACGCATTTGTGTGAAAATCTAGGGAACTTAGGACATCAGGGAGACACGAGAGTAAGCTTGTACGCATGCGCAATAACCGATTACCGAGCTTGCTGGCTCTCAGCACGTTGACCTCACGGATGCGTTCTATTAGTTACGCAGATGTTTTCCATGCATCAAGAGTTCATTATTGGTCGTACTCGATTTCTTACACTTATAATAATGCATTGTTATTTACATGGTCCATTAAAATTTCTACAATGTGATTTATAAAACAGAAAAGAGATTGCTGCAGCACTGCAGCGCGTTAAGGACGAGCCGCCCCTACAGATATTATAAAACAGATTTCTTCGCACAGCAACACCCGCTGAATTGTATATACCAAACAATAATAAACATTCTGATCTCTCTTTCCCCAAACTCAATGAATATATCCTACACCTGTCACATAGCTTGTACGCTAAATTATCGTCTATCTTTAACCAACTTATACGTGGAAAGTGCCACCATTTACCCACTGCTTTTAAGCATTAAAATATGCCAGTAAGGGATCATGTGACTATGATAAATGCAACAAATTGATCACAGTGGCATTTTAAACCTTTGTACCTTTTCTTTAGTGCCTAGTTATTTAATAATATAAAGAATATAGTTTTGGGATAATAAACAGACCCTTAACTTCCCACTCACAAGCCACCAAATTAACCAACCTCATTGACAGTCACACAGTCTGTGACCATCGAATGTTAATTATGGCAGACGCAAAATTTATTGGCGGCTGAACGTTGACCACTAGCAGCGAAGCGCGACGCAGCCATATGTCAAAGGGCGGGAAGAAGCTATATGCAGTAACAAGACGAAATGAAAACACTTAACCGAGTATTACTGTAGCTATCAAGCACACATAAACAAGCATTTGTTTGGATGCTGTGTTAACCAGCACCTCCTGCCAATCGCCATTAAGTTTTGCGTCTGCATAATTAAACATAACTTCAGGAGCTTCTAATGTTGGTGCACACTTATGCAATTGTTTAAGTCCTACTAACAATTTCATTACAATATACAAAAGAAATAAAGGAAACTTTCTTATATGAAGGCCATCAAAATGTCTTGACTTTGCTATCGTAGCATTACGAATAAATATCCGCGACATTTGTATTATTTTATATGCATTTTCTATTAAATAACAACTTTTTCTACTCAATGAACACTCAAAACCTTTTTAACAAGTTTGTTATTTTGTACACAACCCCAGTGCTTTGTAAATCCTTTTTAAAACTATTACTAATTTGTGAACTGAAGTTATGTGTTGAACATAGCTTTTCACCTGTCAAAATCAGTTGAATGTTTTAATATTAAAACACGTGCCTACAGATTTCCTTTCTTTATATTGTTACGCCACACACGCTTAAATGTGACATTTCGAAACGATATTATATACAATTGTTATTAATTTAAACCCGGATAAAAAAGATGGATCTTTTCAGGTACAATAACGTGACTTTCTTCGGAAGGGAAGTAAAGCTGGATGTCCGTGTAAATGTAAGGCCTGATAAAGAGGCCTCCTGAGCAAAATCATGCGATCTTTCACGCTGTGTATAGAACGGAAGTTGAGAATCATAGCAGTTACAGTGCGTCTATAAATAAAAACTTACTGTATTGTCTTGTTATTCATTTTACCAGCGACTTCTTCGTGATACGGTTTTCGCTCGTGTTCTCTCGAAGCCTACTGAACATAATTGGTGAATGCAATGAACGTTTAATGACATTCGATCGGGACCTTAACGTTTTGTTCCATGTATCTTTACAAAGAGAGAATATAAAATTAAAGTAATAGGAGCGTGAAATGTGAGACGGCAGGCAGCCATGCTTGTTGATGTTCAAGCCGAGTGCTCACTCCAACCGCAGCAGCATTGAGGTGCAACAGTTGGCAACCACTAAACGTCATGTTATACCTGTCGTGAGATATCCGCTTTCTTTTCCAGTTTTCACTGCGTTTTAAATATGTATATTTATTTTATACAACTTTGTTACAATTACAATTCTGTATTACTTGAATATCCATACCTGCATACTACGCTTCACACAACAATTTCTGAGCTTTCCTGAGTTGCTGTATTTCCAAGGACCCATAGCATCAAATACCATGGTTACCGAATTATTGGGCTCTGTTCACTGCTTTACTTTCAAATGTCTACATTTTATTCTTTCTCCTTATTTCTAATTTTCCTCAAACATCTATTTCTAATTCAACCTAAATATTTTCCTATTTCTATTGAACTTCCCTTCAATTCCCTTTTACCTATACTTTCATTTGGTATACTGGACCAATTCCGCTTTTGCAATATTTCTCAAACGTTTTGTTGCTTCACATTCCAAAATTAAATGCCAATAGTTATTCAAACTCCAACTACACAATGGGCACTTACCTTGCATTTCTCTTTCCCCATGCCGAGCTTTACCACCCCTGACCTGGCTCATGCAAGTCCTTCTCTTACTGCTTTGTCACAAATACTCATACTTTTCTCTTTCTCACGTGTTTTACCACTCTATATATACACAATGAAGTTTCGGGATTAAAATTACTAAAAATCTCCTGCCTCTCGATATCTTCAATTCTCAATTTAACTCTTTTCCAAAACCCTCTACCTGCTCAACCCTGCAGATATCTCCAGAACCTATTTCATCGAGAGCTCCTGCCATGCACTTATACCATGTATTCTCTTTGCGTTTTAAATATAAACTTTAAATAAACAGCAACCATAGTGCAACTTTATTAATCATAAAAACATCGGAAAATCTTTCCCATTTTCAATGTGGATTCAGAATATCATTTCCAAACACTATTAATAAATTGCTTGTTTTTAATCATTGTATTTTAACACTTTCCATAATTCCTTTAAAGGTACAGGAAATTATTGGTAATTTTCTTTTCTGGAATATATGACCATTCAGACCAAGGCCGTGTCACAAACATCGTTGGCTAATACCAGGGGCGGCTCGTCGTTACGTGCTGCAGCACGCTCTTTTCTGTTTTGTAAATGACATTGTAGAAATTTTAAAGGACCATGTAAATAACAATGCATTATTGTAAGTGTAACAAATCGAGTACGACCAATAATGAACTCTTGATGCATGGAAAACACCTGCGTAACTAATGAAACGCATTCTTGACGTCAACGTGCTGAGAGCGAGCAAGCTCGGTAATAAGTTATTGCGCGTGTGTACAACCTTCCCCTCTTGCCTCCGTGATGTATTAAGTTCC